>JAHTLZ010000010.1:3569711-3586755 GCA_023846285.1 Phrynocephalus versicolor
ACACACACACACACACACACACACACACACACACACACACACACACAGGACATTCGAGGAAGTCCAAAGGAACAGAGCAAGGCTTATTTCTCACTGGGTGCACGATTGCACTGTTGTAGGTGTCATTTGAGCACCAAATGTCTTATCACATTGACAAAATGACTGCTGCTTTAGAGAGTGATTCAGATTTGTCCGTTTTTTTAGCTACTGGCCTCTTGAAGGACTAGAGCAACCATTAGTGGGGCGCTGTCACAGGTACACAATTCATCTGCCTCTAGAAATGGCACCCTGTGATGAATCCCATGAGTCAGCTATTGGTATCTTTCCAAGCCCAAAGTAGGCAATTCAATTTACCACAGAGGGTAGCAAATTAAGACTCGGCGAATCCGGTTTTGGAATTCATAATGATCAATCACACCCTTTGAATAAAAAAACCCTTTAGTCAAGATCTAGTACAGTATCAGGACAGTATCTGGAATGTAACTATTTCATGCAGAATTTCATTGCCGGTACAACAACAGCAGAAGAGCAGACTGCATGGTATATTTTTTTTAAAAAATTCTGTTTAAAAAGGTCCTTTTAAAATATAAAAGTTGCATCAGTACATCTGATTGGGGGGGGAGGGGCTGAGATAAAAGTTACCTATCTGTGTTTTCTGTTTTATCAAATAGCTCGTGAAAAAACGGTAGAAAACAACCTTCCCCATCCACCCACCCACCCCCAGGAAAAAAAAGGGAACGGGGTCTTTTGCAAATGTGTTCACTTCCACAATTCAAAGCTGTCCTTTAAAAAGATTATGCAGCTTAAAGTTGCAGAAGTTAAGCACAGTACATACTTTAAAAATAAAAAAGAAACACCAGACACAAAGGATTTGTAAACATCAGGCCACCAGACATTTCTACACTGTTTTCCCTGTAAATGTGGGAAAGATTCTTCATTGTGCACCATGATGTTTTCAACTCTAATGTCTGCAACCCAGCATGTGCGCATGAGTGCTGGATTGCAGCCTCCCTGGTGGGTGCAATAGGGAGTGGTTTCTGTGCAAGCCACACTGAAATGAATAGGAGTGGCATCATCATCCTCTCCTTGCCAGGGTCCTTTATTTATTCCAACAGGGGCTACCCAAGGGAAAGGGTTGGGAGAACGTCCGTGCCCAGCACTCAACGTCTAAACAGTAATTCTAGGAAACATTTCTATCCTTTCAGTTCACAGTAAATGTGTTCAGAAATCAACAGTCAGTGCATTTCCCCCCACCTCCTGTGCAATATTTTGACCCACTTCCTCAGAATTCTTTATTTCCCCAAAGTAATACTGAGTCGGAGGCACAGTGCAGCCTGCAGAAGAGGTGTGTGCATGTGCGTGTGCGCGTGTGTGGGTTCGGTATCATAAATGACGGATGATCTCTGCGGGGCTCCTGTAAAGATACTTCCAGATCGCGTAGTAATGAACGGCAGCCGCCGTCGCGACAAACAGATGCCAGATGGCGTGGGCGAATGGGATCACCCCATCACACTTGAAGAAGATCACCCCTGCGCAGTAGATCAGGCCTCCCCAGGCAACTTCTTGTAGTCCATCTGTGTTATTCTGTGGATAAATGAGGGGGTGGGGTGGGGGGACACACATAGCATTTGCCTTTTGAGAAATGGTTGACCACTGAAGGACAGTCAAATCTTTTCAGGGATCACAGCACCTCACTCTTCTTGAGACAGAAGGTGCAAGCGAGAACTAGCTGCTTAATGCACAATACATGGTATAATTATATTCTTATATCCCGCTAGGACAAAAGAGCCAATTTTTTGTGTGTTTTTGTTTTTCCTGCTCCCCAAAAGTTGAGGGGCTGCCCAAAGTGAAATGTAAACAATGCCGCCTCACCTGCTCAGATTTCCCCTGAAGGTTCCCCCCCCCCCGGGTTTTCCTCCCCCCCTTTACCTCTCAAGAGACCAGGCTGATGATGTGGCCTTGAAGCCAAAAGCCTCCCCTCCTCCCTCCGCACACCAGGAACGTCTTGTCTGAAGAACAAGCCTTGAGATCTCAAAAGTTCACGCTGTTCTTTACCATTTCTGCATGTCCTTATAAAACTATTGATCCAGCAGGTACTCTGGAATTTATTTTATGAGCATGGTTACCTCTACTTTTCCATACAGTAGGACCTCCGTATCCACTGATTCATTATCCACTGATTCAGTTATCCACGGTTGGCCAAGGAAACAAATTAAATAATTCAACAGCCACAAAGCAAGCTATAATGCAAGCTACTGTCACAAATAGTGGCCATTCTTCAGAGAAAACACTGGCTGTTTTATTTTTAATTTAGTAGCTATTCACAACAAACAAGTAACTAGCCATTTTCTCTCCTAGTCCACAGATCGGACTGATCCCCCCCCCCCACTGAACCAGCTACCATCAACCCAAAATGTGTATTTTCCAAAGAACCGCAGCCAATTCAGAAGCTGCATCTGCTCATATGAAGTTCAAGATTTATTCTTTACCCAGTGTTGGATCTCTTGACATTTACTTATACAAATTGTATGAATAAGTGTCAAAAGAAAATTGTACTGAATTTCATTTGCTGTTCTGCTGATGTTTCCTTTCAATTCTGTTTACGTCCATTCCTGGAGAGACTGAATGCCAGGTTTCTCCAGTGCATTTTCTTGAAAAAAAACAACATGTTCTCATCTTTCCTGGGACTGAAACCCAGGAGAAGAAGGGGCCCCTGTGTACCAGGGGATTTAAAGAGCCTCCTGGTGCAGTGGTTAAATGCCTGTACTGCAGCTATAACTGTGCTCACGACCTGGGGTTCAATCCCAGGTAGCCGGGCCATGGTTTAGTCAGCCTTCTATCCTTCCAAGGTTGTTAAATTGAATACCCAGCTTGAGTACCCAGAGGGGTGGGGAATGCGTAGCCTGCATAATAAAAAAAATTGTAAACCGCCCAGAGAGCACTTGACGTGCTATGGGGCAATATATAAGCAGAACACTTTGCTTTACTTTGCTGTACCAGTTCAAAAGAAACTCTTGTGCCACAGTCTAATGGACATTAAGTTGAATGGATGTGCAGGGGCAAAATGAATTGCTTTTACTGTGAGGACCTGACTGACCGAAAGAGATGTGTCAGTGTCATAAGAATGGGCTGCTTAAAAGCCAATAAGAAAGTACTGCCCAAAGGCGAAGAACCACAAAGCTTCAACATGTTATGTCTTACTCTCCTAATACTAGGATGCCTTTTTTTTTTTAGATTGAGAATTTTCTTCAGACATATCACTTTGTCTGAAAGCAACCAAACAGGAATTCAAGGAAAACACAAGTAGCAGAAAGAAAGAAACACACACTCAAGGTCTTCTTATTTCCCTTTTGCACATCTGGAAACTTATGTAAGCTATTTAACTTAAAACAGCTTCTAAATGACACAAGATACATTTCTATTTCATAGGAGCATTAATAGTAATTTCACATTCTGTTCAGGATCTCATTACTTCTCTTAAGCCCTCAAGGTCTCAGGCTCACATCCCAAATACCTTTGTGAGCCACTGAAAAGTGGTTAAACAAAATAGTGTAACTATCTGTCATAAAAGGATGCTTGAAACAAGAAATGCCATTTCTGGAGCACGGTTTGTGCAGGGATGGCGGCTGGAGGAAACGGAGGGAGGGCTTAATGTTCTCTCTCTCTCTCTCTCTGCGCCCAATGACTCTTCCCCTCCACTCAGAGCATTTCTGCATGGGTGAAGGAACAAACCCTGAAGGATTGGTGAGCTCTGGAGCTGGGAAGCTGCTGGGGCAGCATCCGTAAATTGCCACTCCCTTGCTCTCCTCACCCCTTCTTTGGAGAGGAAAAAAAAGTTTAATGCTACCATTTTTTTTTAGTTTAAGAGAGTTTTGCCTGGTGTGAGGGATATAGGCTTGCTGTATTAACTCCCTGCTATTGCCTTTTCTTCTAGAGCACTGGCTACCAACCTGAGGGTCGAGACCCCTTTGGGGGTCAAACGACCATTTCACAGGGGTCGCCATGAGCCAGTGAAGAAAAAGGCACAAACGGAGGAGGAGGAGGAGGAAGGGCGGGGAAAGAGTCAGTTACAGTTTGATAGGTTGGAAGGGATGTCAGTCAATGGCACCAGAAGCTGCGATTGGCACCTGTGGCAGTGGCCTGCCAAAGGGGGCTTGTGGCCTCTTCCAAGCAGGGCAAGGGGGTCACCACAACATGAGGAACCATATTTAAAGGGTCATGGCATTAAGAAGGTTGAGAACCACAGTTCTAGAAAAACCTGTAACACTTGGGGAAGCACCCAACCCTTTATTTTCTCCCCTCCTGACATTTTCATTAGGCAGAGGCAGAGAAGATTGATCTCTCTGTAGTCTATAGCCATGGTGGCTTGCTCCAGGAAGCCTTTGAACTGGTCTGATACTGGTCTGAAACAAGGCAGGTGGTCCTTTGTCTGTGGGCTTTAAGTTTCCATCAGTGGTAAACCAGGGTCCTGTACTTGGACTTTTTGTCTGATCCCATCAAATGCATGTCTTTATTAACAACAACACCTGAATTCCACTCGTACATGTGGGCCAACACTGCTTAGCCATCATAATTAAAACAACATGCAATGATAAGGTGTGTTTATATCTAAAACCCCTCGAGGGTTAGATAATAACTAGGTCTTGCTAAACAGAATGCTTTAAGATGGAGTCTCTGAAGAGAGCACTTAAGATTATTCTCAGGTGTAAAAGGAGCAACAAAGAGTTGAGGGAATGAAAATACTTTTGTTCAATGCCACATATATAAATGCAGATAAGAATTGGGGTTTATATAAAATATTTTTATCCCACCTTTCTCTTTATAAAGGACCCATCTGCTACAAAGCCAACATTTTATTAATAATAGGAATTGTGAGCATTTCTTACCATGGACGTCACAACTAGTGCAGGAGAAAAGCCCATTGCTAGATAGAAGAAGAGCTCTACAATTTTATACCTACAAAATAAAAATGCATGAGAAGAACCCCACAATTATGCAAACGCCGTATTTTCACACAGCATCCTAACGGTCAGTTAAGTTTTGTTTGGCATAAGCTTGCGTGACTTCTAACCCACTTCATTACATGCATAATTGCATCAAATAAAACTTTTTAAGTGCCACATTATTATTCTTTGTTGTGTTCCCTGCCACTCTCTAACATATTCGCCTTGCTTCCTATGCCAGTTTCTTCATAAGCAGACCCTTTCAAAGAAACATTCTTAGATGCCTTATTTTTTATTTTTGTACTGGGATTCCCTAAAACGGGAAGAGTTTCTGCTGATTAACATTTCAGTTATTAGCAGCTAGAGAAAAAAAAAGCAATAGCTTTCATAGCAATTCAAAGGGAGGGCTTTTCCCTATAATATTTCAACATTAGAGATGGGGACAAACTTTTTAAAATGAAGATTTCTCATGATTTGGGAATAATTGGGTCTTATGAATTGGCAAATTTCCACTGATGAATCAATGAATCAATTCATCTTCCCTTTAAAATGCTCTAAAAAGAATCCCCTAGCACCTAGAGGGTGCTTCCTTTGACTCTCCTCTACAAGCCCTGAAGGTTTGGTGAGTACTGGGGTTCAGATGTCTCAGCTATGTACCCCCAAAGAGGTCCCCCAAGAAAGTGCCCCACCAGGAACCTATAGACACCAAACTTGCAGAGGGACTCTCACCTCTGCAGTCCCTCTGAGTTTGGTGAAGGCTGGGTTTCAGACTCACAAAGTGCCCCCACCGCCAGAAAAGTGCCCTTCAGCAACTGGCTTTGAGAACCCTAATCTTTGCCAAACGTAGATAGATTGTAAAGGAGAATTGGAAGAACCTTCTCTACAAGTCTGGAGTCTCTAGTTGTTTTGTGGTGCATTTTATAACTGTATGAATTAGCCAATCAAAATTTTCAAAAAAAAATCTTTAATTTGTATTTGTTGTGGGATTTTATTATGGATATAAATAGATTAATTTTGATGAAGGTGCCAAATGTATCAGAAAATGCAATTCATTTTTTTCAATCCACCCTCATCTTGATCCAACACACACTTTGATAAAAGCATCAAATCTAATAACAAGCGAGCAATCATGGAAGAGCGACTGTCTGGGTGACAAGGAAGGGGGCACATACTGCAGCTGCATCCCTGTTGCTTCTGTGACTAGAGTTTGTATGGACATTTGCCTCAGTAGAAAGGATAAATGTTAAATATCAGAAGAACACAGCCAGGCTTGCTCCACGCACTGGAACCCAAGACAGACTGCACTCCTTAAATCAGGCATGTCCATACTTTGGCCCTCCTGATGTTTTGGACCACAACTCCCAGAATTCCAACCCTGTATTTCCAACGGCAAAAAACTGTGGGAGTTGTGGTCCAAAACATCTGGAGGGCCGAAGTTTGGACATGCCTGCCCTGAATTCTATTTGCTTGTAAGAAATCCAGGCCCTTCCCACCCACTCATACAAAATGTCGTTTGAATTATTTATCAAAAGGGAATCTAAAATGAGAGGCGCAGTCATTTTCCATGCACTCGTTATAGGCCTAGTGCTGATACGCTGGGAGATGGTTTGGAAAGGCTAATTTATCAGCTGAGCAAGCTGAGCAAGCTGCGCTTTCCCCAACAGGAAGAGGGGGAGGATATTTTAACATCAAAGGGTGCTTCCCAGTCAAAAGGGCCACTGCTTCCATTTCCATGGCGTTACAGTCACTACACATAACAATTAGTTAAGGAGGAGACGCACCATTGCTAAATATACATTTTTTTCTTTCCAAAGTCAAAGCATATAACTTGGGCATCTTTCTGGTTGTCTACCTTATCTCCAAATTCTTAAGCAGATAAACACATATCATAGTTCAGAACTTGGGAAAAGGCCAGGGATCTCTGCGTTCTTCTACCTGCCTCCAAGATCTAGTCTCTAAATTCACCCACAAGTCCTAGAATGCTCCTGGATGTTTATAACCAAATGAATGGACCTTTATTTAGGATAAGTTCAATGGGAGAACCTTGAGTGGACCAAACCTCCTCTAAATTATAAACTCTTCACCGGCTCTCCTTTCCCAAGCCAGGGCACATTTTAAATTTAGTACATAGTTTGCATCTATAGGCTGATAGTATTGTGGCAAAACTAACCAGGAGGGGAAAAATCAATGTAAAAACAAAACATTATCTTTCTTATTCTTACTTTTCATGGTAGAGAAATACATAAGTGGCTCCTCCTGCAGCCATCAGCCAGATAAACCAACGCATATGGGATGCCAGAGGTCCAAGTTCACGAAGATTTAACCTAGAAAGCATTAAAGTGACTTGTAAAGAGGACAGTATATCGGTGATATTATGATTTATTTATTTATTTATTTACAGATGCAAGAAAATGATTACAGTTCTCTCAAGAAAGCTAGATGAAGGCTGGAGAAAGGCAAATATAGAATATATTTGTTTTTCTGCTATTAGATTTTTGAAGCTCGGGGTTTAAGATGTTTTTATTTTTGTTCCTCTACAAAGATGCAATCAATTCAGTGAAATTAAAATACTGGTGTCTTCATAGATTCGTAATTCATTTTTATTTACAACTGATTGAAAAATTTTGAAAACAGCTCCTGGTTTCAAGTAATACATGGTTATTTAATTTTACTGGTTCTTCTTCAAACACCTAACTTGGCTCACAGGCTCATCAAAGTTTACAAAGTTTAGCCGTAAAACTGTAAAAGCCACAAAAGTAAGATGAACAACAATAACACAAATCAATTGTCATGGTTGTTATTTGTGAAATACCCTGGACACCATCCCGTTGGATGCACACGGCCCAGGGATTTTGCATGCAGGCTGACCCAGAAAACAGGATGGGTAGGCAGAAGCCTGCTGCTGGATGCACATTGCCCTTGCTGGATCAGAGCAACTGTGCTGAAAATGCAAAGACAGAGAAAAGTCTTAATTTGTGAAATGGAAAAAGGATTTCACTGGACTGCTTCTAACCCTAACAGATTAAGCCACAAGCAATCTATCAGCCAGCCCATCAAGTGGAAGCTGTGATGGCAATATAACATATATTAATCCTTACCATGGTGCATAGGATGCGGCAATGAAGATGTAGATCATCACTCGGTCACATATATGAAAACAGTGCTCCATTGTCCTAAACAGAAAAGCAAACAAGGGGGATGATTCACTAGGAGAAGAAGGGAGATGAGATGTGGACTATGGCTTGGGATGGCAGAGCCGAAGGGTACCAGCCCTTGCCCTTACTCAAAGGCTCCTGTGAGGCTGTAGTTCCTCTCTCTAAGGAAATCATCACAGCAAAGTTATGGTCAGATGAGATCCATTAGGTCTGCCAGAGAAGGAACAGCTGAAAGGAACATGCTTCACCTTTCTTTGCAAGAATCAACACTCCTAAGAATTTTGTAACTATGGTCTAGTACAGTTGGTGGCAAACCTTCAGCACTCCAGATGTTTTGACCACAGTCCTTTGTCATTGACAGTCTAGGCTCAGAATTCTGGGAGTTGTGGTCCAAAACATCTGGACTGCAGAAGGTTCACCACCACTAGCCTAGTGCCTAAGCTTGCTTTTTGCTTCCTCCTGTCTAGCCCTTGTGTGTTTTAAGTTAAGACTGCCTGTCTGTGTATTAATCTTTATACATCATTTCATGGGTGGGTGGGTGGGGGGCTTTGATGGCTGAACAGTGGGATAAAAACACTGCCAAATTAGAGAGTGAAAGAGAAATAGTCTCATTGCAAAAAAGAAAATACTTCTAAAAAATTTAAAGCTTTGGCACATCTTGCAATGAACATTTAGCTCCCTAGTTAAAGTATAATTTTAGTCCAGGAGAAGAAAAAACCCCAACACGTGCATTGCTATTGGCGTTTTCCAAATTAGTTCAGGGACACAGCCCATAAAGGTGGAAGGAAATCATGTCTGTGTGCCTGAATAGGGGTGGGATGAGGCAGTCAAAGAATCACACTGCTCTTCCGGCTCCCAGTACGAAATCAACATGGGCTAAAGGGGTGCTACTAAACCAGCTTGGTTTGTAACAGTCTTTGGCAACAAAAATAATTAGAAGTCAATGGTATCTTGTCAGGGACTGAATTCCACACGACGTGTGTTTTTGCACAAGTCAGATAGTTTATCTGTCATACGGTCAGATAAAAGGCATGCAAGGCATCTGAGTCTCCGTTTTATGCTACCATTTAAGGACCTCATGAAAGCTTCATTCACTCTGAATCCCATCCAGTATCCACCCAAATGCAGATTCCTTAACACATGATCAGGCTCTTCAGTAATGACTCTGATTAAGAACTTCCCTACTCTTCTTTGGACTGCATTTTTTTGGAAGTAGGGAGTCCTATACTTACACTTTGGAGCCCCCCCCCAATTGATCCAGAGAGGTGGGCTCTAGGGAGTATATTTGGAGGTTGCATCCATTTATCTATCGCAAGTGGCTTTTAACTGATGTCAAGTCTGTTGTAGTTTGGGATCATTATTTTAAGTTGCTGTTGCTTATCTTTACCTTTTTAAATGCGAAATCACGACACAATTCATTTCAGTTTGGCGGTTTATATTGATGCATGCTGTGCTGAGAGGAGTTTGCAAAAACAGCTTAAACCTGTTTCGATCAATGAATTTAGAGCTCCAGTATGTACAACACAGGTTAGCAACCTCGGGATCCATCAAATGTGTGACTTCAACCCTCTCAAAGAGCTACATGAAACCTGAGATCAGGCTTCCAATGGCCTGCCTCATACTGTATCTATAGAGATCTAAATGGTGCTCTCCCAGAGAAAGGCTGGTCTGGAAGGGCTCATGGCTGAAGAGAGGGTAGCTTCTGTCCTAGCTTTTCGTCATCATGGTGCTTGCTATGAGTTCCTTTTCTAACAAGAAGCTAAGCTACAGCCAGGCCTATTCTAGGCCATGAAGCCTTCCATCTGGCCTAGAATATAGGTGTCTGTAGGTGCAGACCTGGCAGGCGGAACACCCAGGATGGAGAATTCTGAGTTTTGGAATGGGGGAGGGGGAAGACCCTCACAAAACAAAACAAAACAAAATGAATGATACATACATAGTTAATTATCAAGACCATTGCACACATTTTAAGAAATACTTGAGTAGGAATAGAAAAGCAACTGCAACCATCACGCAAGCCCAAAGTTTAAGACGCTGTTACACAAGTGTACGTTAAAAACATGCAACCCATCACCCACTGCCTAGTGTTGTACTAGGACTAAGTCTGAGGTTGCTGCTTATATACATACCAGTCCACAGAGCTGAAAGCACTCTCTAGGCAGCTTACAATTTGAATTCTGCAGGCTACATAATGCTGCACAATGTGTAACCTAGTGCAAGAAGGGCTGAAAGGCTAGGTCGGTGACATATCTGACCAGAGCTGCTACATCCTTGATTGGCACTACAGTATTCCCCCTCCCCCAAGTCTTGAGTAAGTTGGTCACTAAAGGTTCTATAGATTATTGAAGCTCTGTGGTTCTTCTAGCACAGGGGTGTCCAAATTTTTTGCAAGGAGGGCCAGATTTGGTGAGGTGAAAATGTGTGGGGGCTGACCATTCAGCCACATTTGGCCCCAGGCCGGACTTTGGACAAGTCTCTATATAACATGCAAGTTGGCAGGGAGGATGTTGCAGCAACGGTAGGCTAGGCAGGTGGCTGGGGGGATGGACAGAGGCAGGGAGGGCAGGCAAACCATAAAACTGCAAGCTGATGTCTTCATCCAGTATGGGGAGGAGCCAGCCGGCGGGGATGAGTGACAAGCTGAGCTGGTGGGCAGAAGAGGCTGCGGGCTGCTCGAAATTTGAAAACGGTCCGCATTTGGCCCCCGGGCCTGACTTTGGACATGCTTGTTCTAGCATATCTATGTCTACAAGTCTGGTTGTGCACATCTATGTGAACAAATGTATGCTTAGGAGCGTGACTGAAAAGTAATGGTGTGCTGGGGAAAAACTGAGGCACCCAGGTAGCAACAACAAAAAGTGTGACCCACTGCAACTTATTTGGGACTGAAATTCTTGGGATGCCTGAATGCATACATTTCTGAAATGGCCACCTCCTTAAAAGATAAGCCCCAGGATGTTGTAAGGAACTGGGAGCAGGCTGGGACCTGAGCTACTCTAAACTAGTACCAACGGGCAGATTTGCTTCTAACCATGTGCCAAACCTATGGACGGCATCAGAAGTACCTAAATGTGTGTTTCTGCAAACTTGATTGTGAGGTGAAATTTTCCCCTCTAGAATCAAGAGAGAAGCTGAGGAAGATTAGGCTGGGTTCTGGTTTCCCAGTCTACAGTATGTGATGAATCGAAAACAGTTCCTAAGAGCATGCATTCTTTGAAATACAATCAAGGATGGATCCCAACAATTATCTTTTGACAAGAGAAAAGTGGGGGACAATGCAACCTGCTTGAAATATACAAACAGTTAAGAAATGGTGATGAGAACAGTCCAGACAAATGTTTTTATTTTGTACCTTAAATGACTCTTTTTCCATGAAATTATATGAAACACAGTGGAAACAATGAAGAGGGCACACAGACCGACTCCGTACATCCATGCTGTTATCTTTTCCCATCCATCATCTGAAAGCCGATGAAGCAGGGCACTGCCCACAATGGCTGGAACGATGAGAAACTAGGGAAGGAACAGAACATGTCAGTCACTGTTCTCCCAACCTCCATTTTCTACTATTTTATCATTCTGCTTCCGATGTCTAAACCCAACTTCCTCGTCTCTGTCCTGGTCTTCAAAAAGGAGCGATTTCAAAGGATTTCACAGTGCCTCTTTAATTTTTCACATTTTAAAAAAAGTTATATTACAGGTGACAAGTAGGATTACATTGCTGTCTTCAACATGGAAAGTAAGAAGGGAATTTTATATTACCTAGATCAGTGAAACTTTTAAGGATTTGCATCGGCTGAAGGTTACAGAACTGCTGTGTCATTTCCCCCACCTCCAACTCATCCCCATCAAAGGGGGGGGCACCCACAAAGCAGTGCCAAACTGTCAAGACAGTATACTGTATTTGGAATTAAAATATGCTGAAACCAATGCTTTTGCAAGTCCCTTGTGCAAGCAAAAACAGTAGAAACTGCTTACAGAGGAGCAACTGCAAATACGTCAGACACCCAAATGTATAAATAATGTCCTGGCTTAAAACAAAAGCGCTCCTCTGTGCCTTGCAATAAATGAGTAGTTATGGGATAGATCAGCCCAATTTCCAACTTTCCAGGTTAAGATCAGTGAGAATGAAGATTTCAGGGGGGGGGGGGAAACAACTTCTGGTCTAGGAAACTGTCATAGAGAAATTATGTGACAGGGATTAGTGTTTTTCAGAGTCAGAAGTTTAGAGAGGAGTTTATCAGAATGCAGTTGACCTCTTTTCAGGGTTTTCCAGTTAGAGAGTCCTCAAAATTGGTTTAATGTTCTTTCTTGTGAGTGCCTTGGGGTGATACATCTTGCCCAAGGCCACGCAATCTGGCTCTTCTCCAGGAGAAACAGTGGGGAGTCAAACTCCAAAACTCTGGCTCTGACTGCTAGGAAACAGTTACAAGTGGTACCTCAAGTTATGAATTTAATCCGTTCCGAATGCATGCTCTTAAGTCAAACTAGTCTTAAGTCAGGGTGCCTATCTAAAAAATTGAAAAAATAAATAAATTTAAAAAATGAAAAAAATAAAAAAAATATTTGTAAGTCAAGCAGACCATATCTAAAATTTGTAAGGCAGCAGTTAAAAACGCCAACAGTTTTCCGCTCTTCAGTCAAATTGCTCTTAAGTTGAGCTGCTCTTAAGTCAGTCAAATTGCTCTTAAGTTGAGCTGCTCTTAAATTGTAATTCACAGCGGTGCCTTGAATTACGAAGTTAATCTGTTCCTCGTGACGCTTCGTATCTTGAAATTTTTGTAACTCGAAATCGAATGGGGCACAATGCACCCTGGGAATCGAAGCCACAAAGTAAAACTTCTACAATATTTTTGTAGGCCAGCAAAGGTGTGCTTGTTACATGGTGCTCCCTGCCTGCTGACTGCTCCGGGCTATTTGACACGACACACCAATTATTTCATGAAACACTCGGAACCTGATGAAGAGCTCCAATCATGTGTGGCCCATGGCACCTGTCCAAGATAAACAGGTGACTGGAAATCATAAGCTGATCAGCACATATTTCACTCAGGCGCCTTTTTAGATCCAATATACAAACACTGTGGACGCTGTAAGCCATCAGCTTTGCAGCAGAAAAATCAATCCATTAGTCAGAGAGGACAAACGTTATTCATCCTTTAATACCCTAGGACTTTATTTTTTTAAGTGGGTATGCATTATTTTATTTGTTTGAGAGATTTCTCTTGACGCCTGTCTAAAAAGCTCTGCTGGTGCGGAACAGCCAAGTTCCCTATGGTGGTTTACAATGGGAAAACACTATATTAGAGACCAGACCAGCTTACCCATGACTGATAAAATCCACAATGTTTTAAAATAATAAATTCATCAGATTCAAATTTTACTCAGACTAAAGCCTCAATGATTAGAATTTCCTTAGCATGTTTGTATTCTGCCTTAATCTGAAAATAAAAAAAGCATTCATCTCCTTTGTCTCCTCAGCCTTTGAACATCGTTTAACAAAATCAAATGAACCTAGATAGAAAAATTAAGGCAAAACTGTTTTTTTAAAAAAATATCATTGTCCCATGAACTACAAAGCCCATTTCTCCCTACTTTTCTCTTGCTATTTGTAAAACAGCACAGGACCTTTGACTTGGCTTAGGGATCCTCATCATTGTCACCTCAGACATGCAGAAGAGCTGGAAGGCACCTTCTGGATTGTCAGCATGTCCAGCCCCATCAAAGGAGGCACTGTGGGGGACTGAACTCCCAATTCTGGCTCTATAGCCAGATTCCTAAACCACTAAGCTATCCAGATGGGAGCTATTTGGAAAATGTTGTATGGGGGCCATGACTATTTATTTATTTATTTATTTATTTATTTATTTATTTATTTATTTATTTATTTATTTATTTAAATTTACTTTAATTTTTATACTTATTAACCGTAACGAGTTTCCCAATGGGAACTCTGGGTGGTGTACAGACTAGCAAGTAAAAGAGAGATAAAAATACAAAGTACAAAAAAAATTAGAAATAGCTACACAAACACATGTTTTTAAAAAACCAGCAATAAACACCTCCAGTGAGGCACGAAAGCAGGCAAACAACCGAACAAACATACATACATACATATTTTCCCTTCTGCAAATAAATACACTCACCTAAATTAGCTAATTTGGTACACTGGGATTTAATTAGTGAGCAAAAACTGAAGATGAGTGCTGTGCTAATTTTAGGTACTTTCTCTCCCCCCCAACACACACACCTTTCCCCAGAAGGTATTTAGAATGATGTATTTGCTTAAGGAGAAAAATACCCAATAAAAACAATCAGGCAGTGAAATCCTAAACATGTTTATGCAGAACTAACTTGTGCTAAAGAAGAGAAATTGGAACATTTCAGTGACACACTGGGTACACATGTCCCCCCTCCCTCACATCCTGACCCCTAGATTTCTGGGAAGAGGGAAATGGATGGTTGAGCTTTCAACAGTCTGTTTGTACTAGAAAACAGGGCACGCTGTGTTGTGACCTCACAGAATCACAGAATAATGGAGCTGGAAAGGGCGTATAAAGACACAGCCCAATTCCTGCTCAAAGCTGCTGCCCTCATACATGCTCTGCTACATCACCATAGTGCATAAAGCTTTCTTCAGGCCATTTACAATTTAATTAGGCAGGCTATATTTGTTTGTTTGTTTGTTTGTTTGTTTGTCCATTTTTATACCGCCCATCTTCCCAAAGGAACTCCCGTGTGGTGAACAGAGAGGGCAATACAAACCCAAAGTAAATATGTTGCCCACCAGTCCTCAGCTCAGAGATACCGTGGTTGATGGTATCAAAAGCCACTGAGAGGTCAAGGAGGACCAACAGGGACTTTGGCTTTCAGTCTCCCTCAGAAGGTCATCTTGCAGGGCAACCAATGCTGTCTCCATGCCATGAGACAACCTGAACCTGGACTGGGATGCATCAAGGGCGTCTGTTTCATCCAGGAGGACCTGAAGGTTGGCCAGCCACCACCCTGTCAGTTCCTTGCTCAAGAATGGGACATGGATGACAGGTCTACAGTTCGTAATGCCATCTGCCACCAAGCTAGCTTTTTTTTACGAATGGGCCTAATGAGTGTCTCCTTCCATCCCCTTAATTATTGCTGTAGCCGACTTGGTTGCAACGAGTCAGGCCGGGCAAGGGTTCAGGGAAGAGGAAGAAGAGGACAGGCAGCAATCAAGTGCCCTGTCCATTTCTGTTGATGTCACAGGTTGAAATAGGTGATTAGCCACACAAAGTGATGCAGAGGACATCTCTACCTGATCTATTATCTGAAAATGGTGGTTCAGGTCCCGGAGGATGGTCTCCACCTTCAGTTTAAAAAATGCTGCAAACTGGTCACAGGAAATACTTAGTGGCAGGCCTGTCACTGTGTCCAGTCCTAGATATGTTGCATACTATGTGGAACAACTCTGCCTGATGGTTCTGTGCTTCATTTATCTGGCTACTGAAGTGAGCTCGTCTGGCGGCTTTTACAAGGCAGATAGTAGACATGATCTTGGGGGCTGTTAAATTAGCTTCCATCAGGGCCCGCCTCCAGTTTCTCTTTAGCCTCCTCCTATTCCGCTTCAGAGCCCACAGATCTTGGTTGAACCATGTGGCTGGGCACACTTGGCAGTGAAGAGGGGGTTCAAGTACAATTGTGTTGACTGCTCTGGCCATCCACCAGGGCATTGACAGGACCACCAAGCAGCTCAGTTGGAATCCCTTGCATGGTATCGTGGAAACCAATTGATCCTGCAGGGGTGGACCATCTTAATGGGTCCTTATTCCCCACTGAGAAGCTGCATTTTATCAGGTGGTGAACCAACCATGACAAGGGACTGACACCAGGCTGGCACATCAGCTTAAGGTGTCCTTGGTGGCATTTCTAGAGAGAAAAATTCGTATTACACTTTGAACATTAGAACACCACATATTTACTGAAGCTCACTGAAGAAAAACGTATTATCTTCTTGTCAATGCTATACAGTGGTACCTTGTATAACGTAATTAATTCGTTCCAAATTAAATTACGTTATACAAGGTTTACGTTATACAAACCCTAATTTCCCATAGGAATGCATTGGAAGTGGATTTAATCCGTTCCAATGCATTCCAATGGCGCAGGGAATTCCCTCCCCCCCCACCCGGCACAGGGAATTCCCTCCCCCCACCACCCGGCGCAGGGAATTCCCTCCCCCCCACCACCCGGCGCAGGGAATTCCCTCCCCCCCACCACCACCCGGCGCAGGGAATCCGACCTTCGGGAGCCGCAGCCGTCCAGCCGGCTCACCAACGACGGCACTGAGTGGGGAAGACCTCCGAACGCCGGCTGAGCGTCGGGCGCCACGAGGCGGGCGCCATCTTGAAGGCCGCAGCGGCGGCAGAACCAGCACCGAGGCTCCGCTCCCTGGTCGGGGCCTAGCCGGAGCAGTTCGGCTTGGCCCGGACCAGCGGGAGCCCGGCGCGCCACGTGGACGTTGCCCAACCGCCTCCCCCCGACCGCTGCTGCTGCGCTACCGCGCGGCACAGCTGACGGTCGGGGGAGCTTTGCCGCGCTTCCGCGGCTCTGTTCCGCCAGGCTCCCGGCCTCTGCTGCTGCGCTACCGCGCAGAGCAGCTGATGGTCGGGGGAGCCTGGCCGCGCTGCCGCGGCTCCGTCCCATCCCGTCCCAGCCCACGGCGCGACCAGACGGAGGACCAGCCCTTCAAGGACCTCAGGTGAGGGGAGGGGAGGCTGGGCAGGGAGCCCACCTGAAGGGACCGCTTCTCCCAGGGGGGACCAAGGCGCCCCCCTACCCTCCTCTCCTCCTTTTCTTCTGGCCCCCTCCAGCTCTGGCACCCCCCCTTTCCTGGCAGTGACTCTCCTCCAAGCTGTGCGCGCATACACACACACACACACACACACACACACACACACACACACACACACA
>JAHTLZ010000010.1:3590331-3601339 GCA_023846285.1 Phrynocephalus versicolor
TTATTATTATTATTATTATTATTATTATTATTATTATTATTATTATTATTATTATTATTATTATTATTATTATTAAAGATAACAATACCAGGAACAGTCAATCAAAATTATGACACATGAACTGTTATTATTTTAGTTGCTACATGGTTCTTCTAACCAAAAGGCTAAGAAGTCACATGCTAAAATTGATCATATTCCCGCAAGCTGTATGTCAAAATGGGACAACGGTTAGCAAAAGAGAGTAGCACAGAAAAGAGAAGAGGAAATGGACATTCCTACAAAACGCCATTGTATTTCACCAGTAAACACACACAGGCACATCTAACACACCGTATGATCATCTGTACTGCCCCAGAGTGCACACCGAGGGCAGATGAATCATTTTTTAAAATATCTGAGTTAGAAAAGAAAAGACTCAGGTTCGCTTGATTGCTTCTACTACCATTCTCAGTGTGCAAGACAGGTTTTCACTGTGAGATGCACTTAGAATGTTTCTTTCTACTTTGGAATGTCAATGGAGAAAATGAAACCGAAGGGCCTCAAACCATGGTGAGCTGACTCACTGAAGCCACTCAGAGATAAAAGCTTCAGTCCAAGGGAGGCGATGGATTCCCGCAGATATTCCTTGCTGAAGGGAAAGGAAGGAAGGTGACTCCGGTATGTTTTCCCTTTCTTCTTCTTCCTCTTCATCTCTTCTGCTGATACCTCAACCTCTCTTCCTCTAGCAAAGAACTCTCTTTAAGTGCTAAGGTAGATCCAATTCACAACCTTATGTAACAGCAATTTACTTGGCCATGACTCTCAGCCATTGAATTTTTATATTTTTTCATAGATCTCTGTTTAACAATTTACAACTCCAGGTGCACCTAGTAGGCTAGAGATGCGAAGGCCTCAAGAGTTCTGCTCGCTGCGTTTGTCATGACAAATATGCATGATAAGCGACCAGGAGTTCTCACAGGCTATGAGGCTAGAGCAGTGGGTGTAGGTTGTCCTGGCAGGTACATCAAGGTCATATCCGCTGCAAGGTGGGAAGAAGGATAGAGAATCACAGAATCATAGAGTTGGAAGAGACCTCAAGGGCCATTTAGTCCAACCCCCTGCCATCAAGGGCCATCTAGTCCAGTGGTGTCCAAACTTCAGCCCTCCAGATGTTTTGGACCACAACTACCAAAGTCATTTGTCTTTGGCAATACAGGCTTGGAATTCCAGGAGTTGTGGTCCAAAACATCTGGAGGGCTGAAATTTGAACACCCCTGACCTAGTCCACCCCACCCACCCACCCACCCCATTTGGCAGCTAGATGGCCAAGGGAATCAGAAGGCCCTTTCAGGGCCAAACTAGCAAGGAACACTCCAACAGCCTTTTTAAGTCTAGAGTACAAAAGGCCAGTAAAGAGAGGGAACAGCACACACAAACCCCGCTCCCTGCCAGCCCTTCCCTCATGGAAGATGCGGGTTGTTATGTTTGGAGAGGACTGTGTGAAGTTGCCTGAAGTGTCTTCTCACGGTGTTGCCCACAATAGCAGACTCCACTCTTGCCTTTCTTGAAAGATGGGTGAGCGAAAAGCAACACACTTTTGCACATACTCCTTAATACAACTTCTCAACCAAACATTTTTCATCTATAGGCTGTAAAAGCTACGTGAATCACCTTTTATTAACATTGTCTACTGCCTTTCTAATCTACGTGGTCTTTTTTGCCCTTGGGGTGTAATTTTCAAAACAACATCCACATTCAGTCTGAAGCCTATTACAGCAAAACCTTGCTTTAAAGATGTCCCCTTTTACGTAATTTCTGGAGGATGTAAGAAAGTCCTTCAGAAATAATGCACCACTTTATGCATTTTTAACGTAAAAACCCGCTTTGCACATTTCCCCCCGAAGGACTTCGCTTCCCAGGATGCATTGCATTGCATTGCGCCCCATCCGGATCCGCTTTACATAATTTCTGCTTGACGGAGCATCAGAGAATGGATTATTTCCATAAAGTGAGGTCTTACTGTAGTTGGAGATGTAAGCTCAACATCCATCCATCCATCCATCCATCCATGCTAAATATGCCTATTGTCTCTTGAGCAGTCAGGGTGCCCCTCCTGAATATCCTGATTTAGCCTCCCATATTTTCAGGTGAGAGCATAAATCTTAGATTAAGCCTCAAGATAATAGTTATACATCACTATGAGGAAAGTTAAACACCCCAAAAGTTGGAAAGATGCAATGTTTTATTTTTGTTTTTCACAAAATGTGGTAAGGTTAAGATTGATAATTCCATCTTCATGTATAACTCTACTGTCTCCCAAAATACAGAAGATGGATGTCATTCCCTCCCATATAAGAGGGGCTGCTGTCAGTGAAATGGAAACAAAAATGTTGCAGTGAGCTATTTTATCAATGTTTATTTCAGTGAAACGAGCCATTCGGGCTAAAATACAGCCTACAAAACAACAACAAATGATCTTGCAGATACAATCCATTTCTTCAGACCCTGAATGCACCCACACAAGTGTATTTTTAGTCTTAAAGATGGCACTGTACAATTGGATTGGTTGCTGCCATGACAGACAAAAACATTTATCCTGCTTAACTAATGCAGTCGGTCCAACAGTATGCATGCAGCAATTGGAAATGAAACTGATCACTTATTCCATGGAATCTTATCAGCCAAGGAATGCATAAAGAGTCTCTTATCTGGACATCACAATAAAGTAGTCAAGGAAGGATGGATTATGTGGCAGATCAGAGTACAAGTGCAATACAAAAATACCTGGGTGAAGTTGTTATGAATGGTTGTCAAAGAACTATTCAGATTATTAATGTGTGCATGATTATTAATAGATTTATGATGTTAATGCTGTGTCTATATGCAGCCTTAACTATTTTTAATTGATTTTGGAGCAAACATGTCTATCTCTAAATGTAAATCTGCTCCACCCATACATAATGCAGGAGGAGCTGCAGAATGGTGTATATTGATGAAATTTCTAAATGTTTCTCTGTACAGTATTAGGATTTTTTCTCCTTGCTGCCCTCTTTGTGGGCACCTAAAACCACTCTCCTAGCACTGTTTTATGAATGATGACATTTTAGATGGCTTATTTATGGGATTTTGGTTTTGACAAATAACCACCAGTAGTCCGGGATATCCTGTATGCTTCAGTCACAATTGCAGGCCAATAATACGAGTTGCTAGCGGGGGGGGGGCAGATTAAAGTTTCAGCCATTATGTCTTGCTGCTCATTTACCTTTTTGTGTATTCTGGTCTATCTCTGCTTTTATTGATTTTAATTGACTGAGTGTTGTTATTTTGTTTATTATATTGTACTGTAAATTATAAATATACATTGGTACATTGTATGAAGGAATAAATTTGTTCCAAATGAAATTATGATATGCAAATTTTCCTTTCTACAAATTTCCCATAAGAATGCATTGAAAATGGAGTAATCGCTAATCGCGGCCATTTTAATGTTGAACAGATTTGCCCCACAGGCAATTCTATAAAGCAAATTTCCCCATCTCCAGAATTTTTTATGTTGTACAGATTTTATATCATACAAACCATTTGTTATATGAGGGTCCACTGTATTATTATGTTTAATGAATGTATCTGTTTGTTTAACCCTGGAAACTACCCAGAGTGGTCTTTGTTGCCAGATGGTGCAGTATACAAGTCAAATGAATGAATGAATGAATGAATCAATGAAGTGCAATGGTAGCTTTAGCAGCATCACAGCTTCAATAACATGGACTCCCTGGGTGTGTTCATGTGCTACAAGATGTGCATGGACTCAGGCCTGTCGTGTACAAATGTGCTGGTACATGCTGCCCCACCCATCTCATGTGCATTACGTGCAGCTAAAAGGGACCGCAGGGTACTGCGTCATAGTTTGCACATCATGTTTGCGCCATGTGCAGCTGTTGGCAGCTGGGCCTATCTAGTTTATTTTCCACATGCATGCAGGTGAAACAGAAAACTAGGATTTACCCTTTGTTGCTGTGGCTGGTTGGGAGAGAAAGAAAGCAGAGAAGGGTAGCTGTCACAATTCACACAATAAACCAACCACAGGGTGATGAGCTTGTCTGTTTAAATGTTGCCCTATTCCTATCCCCACCCACACCCCAATTAAGACCCAAGGGGACATTAAAAATATAGAAACTGCAAATAATGGGAAAACACAATTAAATTTTGAAACGGTTATATGCAAATATATAAAAACATCATTTAAAAAACTATGCATCAAATTTAAAATGGACTGTCCATCTCAACAGCCTGCTGATTTCCCAAAAGCCTCTTTAAAGAGGTCAGCGTCCAAAGAGACAAGGTTTCTAGTGTGTTATGTTGTGAGAATTTGCCTGTCATATCCAAGGAACGGATCGTATTGAAGTCTGCCACTCTGCCATTGCTAGCTGTCCAGTTTTAAGAAAGCACTTCGGGGCCCCCAGATGTTTTAGACAGCAGCTCCCACAGTCCTTTGTCATTGGCAATCTAAGGGTATTTGTACACGACCCCTAAACTCCGCCGCAAATGGCTGCCAGCTCCGGAGCTTACAATTGTTTCCCCACCAGCTCCGGAGTTTGCAGGAAATTAAGTGCGACCACGCCCACCTAAGCCCGTCCCAGCGCACTTTTCATGTATCTGCTCTTGGAGGGTGAAAATCCCGCCCCTTTAAGAGAAGGAATCAGGACGACGACGGGGCTACCGGGCGGCTTCGGAGGTGAGCCTGCATTTTTTCCTCTCTTTTTTTCTCCCTCCCCTCACGCAGACAGGAGCAAGGAAGTGCAGAGGGGTGGGGACGCAGGAAGAGCAACGAACCCCCAAGATCTCTGGTCCGAATTTAAGTGACCAGCGGATTTTAGGGGTCGTGTGAAAAGGCCCTAAGCTTAGACATGTTTGCTCCAAAAGTAATTAAAATAGTTAAAGCTGCATATAGACACAGCATTAACATCTCAAATGTATTAATAATCATGCACACATTAATAATCTGAATAGTTCTTTGACATGCCATTTATTGGGCTATTATGGCCTATTAGGAACAGACAAGCCTTATCTGGTTTATTTTAGATAGAAATCCAGGGCTACTTCTTTTTTCTCGGGCTTGTTGAGAGAGAAGGAAAGCAGAGAGGGGCAGCTGTAACAATTCACACAACATAATAAACTGTAGTCAGCGGCTACACAGAGAACTGGAGCAGGGTCAGCAGAGGTGGGACTAGAGCAGTGGTTCTCAACCTGTGGGTCCCCAGATGTTCCTGGAGTGCAACTCCCAGAAGCCTCCGCCACTCTCTGTGCTGGAAAGGGTTTCTGGGAGTTGCAGTCCAGGAACATCTGAGGACCCACAGGTTACCCACTGGACTAGAGGAAGGAAAGGATGTGACTTCCATTGCATCCACTATGAATGGTGCACTCCCAAATTAATGCACAAGCTCTACGTCAGCACTGACTGCAGCTTCACATGTAATGCATCATTTTCATTTGGCTTTCCAGTGTACTGGCACCCTTAGTGCCAGATGAGAACTTGGTCAAGGTTTGTGACAAAACAGCAAACTAGGTAAAAGAGTTTGTTTTCCATTTCAATTTCCTGGCCGCAAGACCAGCAAGATACACCTTGCTAACATCACTGGTAACCTACCTGTATATACTGTATACTGTATTCATTATCACTGGTAACCTTTATACTATAGGAATTTTGTAATTCCATTAATCCTCCCCGGCCCCGAAAGCCCTGAGGCTTGACAGAGACCTTGGTAGTTCAAATGCCTGAGCACAATCCATCTATTCTTTCTTACTCTATCCAGCCAGCCAGCCAACATGGTCTTTGCTTGCATTCTTTCTAGGGACTGGTTGCCTGGCTGCTGGTGTTACTGAAACATCTTTGTAAACAAGACCATTAAAAGCTCCTAGCCTGGTGGAAACAGAGGGAAGAGAGACAAGAGTGTCCCATACCTTCTCCACTAACCTTGTGTGCACCTCTCTGCCAACACCGCCCCCCCCCCGCTTTCTTGAGCGCTTCTGAACCAGCTCACCCGCCTTCACAGGATTCCTTGCACTCGGCATTCCCTTGCCTGCAAGTCCTCATTGGGTCCTAGCAGCAGACAATCGATTAATTACCGTAAATACAAAGCTATACCAAAGGAGAACAGCATCTCGTAGCTGGGCAGCGTGTAATCCTTTGTTAAAAGCAGAGAGACTATGCCAAAACATTCTCAGCACCAATAGCAAGGGTGCAGCAGGCTGCTGTTTTCAGTTGCTGTTTTCTAATAAAGAATAAGCCAACTAGCCTTTCTACTGCTCATTTTAAGAACCAAAGACCTCAGAAGATGAAAACTATGATACAAGAAAGCCGTCGGGTTTAGTTACACAAGGCTCCATCTCTCACACACACACACAAATGTGCAAACTGCAAAATTTAATTACTTATTTATTTATTGTCACCATGCCTTTCTCCTTAAGGACCCAAGGTAGCTTAGATAATTAACAGACAATATACTGTATAAAGCAAACAAAACAAAACTGTAAGAGTACAAATTTTGAAAGGGACTAACCAAATATGACACTAAAAGACAGCAAGCAAAAGCAGCACCAAAAACATGTTCAAAGCAATAAGGCACAATTATCCATTTAAAAATTCAACCAGGCCACCAGTTGTTAAGGGAATTCTTGCCTGAACAGAAAGGTCTTTGCCTGCTTATGGAAGGGCAGCAAAGAAGGTGCCAGCCTGGCCTCTTGTGGGTGGGAGTTCCAGAGAAAGGCTCTTTCATGTGTCCTCACCAAACACAGATGTGAAGCTGGTGGAACAAGGGGGGGGGAAGGCCTCTCCTGATGATCTTGACACCTGGGGTGGTGGTGGCGGCGCATAATGGGAACCATAATGGGAACCGTGGCTCTTTAGGGCTGTATACATTAGGGCCTATACTCTGATTTGTGACTGGAAAGACTGGAGATGGAGCACATTCCACATGTGTTCCACCATTTGAAACATCCCCCCTTCTATGGCAGAGCTGCTTTAAATTCAGAGGTGGGAAACATCCACCCTGCAAGCTATAAACATCTGTCCCTCCCAAAACATTTTGTGGGCTCCTAGCACCTCTGGGAGCCCCATCCCCTTCACCCAAAACATTCTTGTTTGGGACGTCGTTGCTCAGAAAGTCCCACTATACCTGCTAAGTGCCGTGGGAGCAATTCTAATATGTTCTGAGGGTTCCTAGCACTCCTGGTGCCCCTCCAGGCCCCCCGATTTTTAATTTTTAAAGAAATCACTTTTGGTCACTAAAGAGCAGAAGGAGGCCTTTTCTATTCAGTTATTCCAGTTAAATCCATTTTCGGTTAATAAAACCCTATCGTAGTACCTAATTGATGCAGAAGGTTAAAAAATTAAATGGGCAACACAGCTTCCTTGGCCCTACCCTCCTTGAAAGTACAGCTCTGAGACGTGGCTTAAACCGGTATAATTTATAATTTGACCTTCAGATTGCTAGACTCTTATATATGTTCCATGCATAACCACGAAAGAGAGCAACCAAGTCTCCAGGCTGAGTAACATTAGGCTAAAATCCTATTATGAAACATCATACGCTTAAGGGAGATTATGCAATAGTTGTTGTGATTTTTCTCACCATCTGTTGTGTGCCTGGGGGTTATAAATGAATGTGCAACTGAGCAAAAAAACAGAGTGCATCTAATCTTGAGACAGATAGCTGGCACAATCAGTTAAGTGATTTCTGGTGCGAAATCCGAACATGATTCTGGCGTATAAATGAATAGGATTTCCTGAAGCTGTTCTCAAGCAGGAAACCCATCTGGCCCAAATATTAAGATATAATGAATGTCCCTCCATTTCTGCATTAAATAATATTCCTTGTTGGCCCCAGATTTGAATAGAAAAATGTTTTATCCATCACCCCACTGACTAATATTGCCGTCTGATAATTACCCATAAAAGTTAAACCCTGTGTGGCTGGCTATGTTGTCTAAATGAACAAGCAATGGTATGAAAGCTGGATACCATCTTTCTACCAGAAAGCCCAGTTGGGATCTTTCTCCTTATATATTCAGATGAAACTTCAAATCTATGAACACACAGAAACCAATGTTTTCTGTCCTTAAAAATGTTATCTCCAGGACCAGGATAGTTTAGGCCAAAATATCATGTGTTTCATTCTTTTTCTCAAACCAGCTTTTAGATTTTGTTGTGCGTTTTAAATAAAATATATTAATAAAGTTAAATAAGGTTGTAAGCTCTACAAATGTCATCTTTTCTACCATCAACACCTGCGGGATCATGAATTCTAGGTAGAGACTGGAAAAGCTGCAGCTTTTTAAAAATTACTTGATACCCAAGTCATAACATTAAAATAAAACAGTCGTTTCTTTGAGAATAAGAGCCCCACAATAACACAGTAGCCCAAGTGCATTATACACATAGTTCAAGTTCTTGGCGGTTACCCCCCAACTCTGGAACGCCCTCCCTACGGAAATCTGCCTGGCGCCAACACTTTTGGCTTTTCGGCGCCAGGCAAAGACCTTCCTGTTCGGCCAGCATTTTAATTAGATTTTTTTTTCTGCTGAACTCATGAGCAGCAGGTTTTTATCATTTGTATTGCATGTTGTTTTAAACTGTACTGTATTTTATAGTTGTAATAACTGTATTGTTTTATAGTTTTTCATCCATTGCTGTATGCCGCCAAGAGACCGATTGGTAGTGGGGTGGCTTTTTTTTTGTAAATAACTAAAATAAAGTTATTTTCATTGTGAGGTGACCACTGCAATGCTTTAGAGTGCCAGCAATCACAGCAAATGGCATTTTTGCACGTCTGCTCCACAGAGGTAGAAACCTGGCCCCACCAATGTGGGCGCTAGACAATGTTTCAGGCCCTGGCCAAAACCGTTCTCATCCACAAAACACAGAATGTGTCAAAAGAGAAGAAGAAAGGTGCAACAGCAGAAACGATTGTCAGGATCATAGCGGTATAACCGTCGTTTACCTCCTTACTTGAACTCCCATTTTAACGATGTATTTCTGTACTCAACAATCAGCAAATCAGGCAATCCAGATTCATATATGCAAAGATGATGGGCCGTTCATGAGATTCTGCTCAAAGAAAAAGAAAAAAGGGGGGAGGCCAAAAGGGAGAAGAGAGCCTGTCCCCTTTTTGGTGTGTCTGGAGTGGAAAAATAGACTATCCCGTATTACAGGGGTGCCTAAACTTTTTTTAAGGAGGGCCAGATTTGGTGGCTGAGAATGTGTCAGGGGCCGGTTGCTCCCCAACCCTGCCACCCCACTGCAAGCCCCACCCACTTTCTTTAAAAAAAACATGGGGTGAAGGAGGGGGAGGGAGGGGTGGGCCAGCCAGCCCGCACTCAGAATGGCCTGACGGGCTGGATTTGGCCCCCGGGCCAGACTTTGGGCAGGCCTGCCGTATTACATGCTACTGTTGCAGTGGTGGGTGGTGTCAAGAGCACCCTTACTTTGCTCCCAATTAAATTGTTCCAGCACTTCTCACAATGCCATGCTTCAGCCTTTCATCCTTTAGGATTAAATCGGGGATCTAATTTCCTTGGCATTGAAGCAGTACTAATAGTGTAAATGCTAGACAAGAGAAGTGCCATATTTAGACACAAAGGCATTCTATATAGGATGCTGAGCCCCTTATGTTAGGTACAGGATGGTGACTTACATTGGGTTCACAAACAGATGCATCAGCATCTAGCTTCTCAACAAACACCTTTCTAGTCTCCCCCAAAAGTTCCTCTTACAGTTGGAGGATTTTCAAGTTTCTTCATCTGCTCCTATTCCCCCTCACTTTTCCCATGTAATAACAGCCCAAAGCAGAGTCAGGAGGCAGCCATTCAGAAAAACGGTGAGTGGGAGGGATGGGGGAGGCTTTAAAATAATCCACTCTCCCAGTCATAGGCAAAAGAGCCACTTAGTCCAAACAAGACATTTATGACCAGCACCACCGGATGGATGAACTTTCACCTACTTCTAGAAGAGGAAAAGCATCACCAGTGATTCGTTTCCTTTTTAAACACAAAGCAGTAGAGCAACCTCCTGTCTCCCAATGCCCACCCACTTTTCTCAGCTGCTGAGAAAGACCAGAAAGCAAGAGGGGGGGAAAGGGGGGCGGAGGGAAGACGGAGGGAAGCAGAGGGAGAGAGAAAGAGAAGCATTGCCTGTGGCTGCATGCCTGCATGGTTTCGGAATCTGTCTGATAACAACTGCAGGCAGCATCAGATGTCCACATTCTCAGTAAATCCCAGGATCTGAGTTATCAGAACAGATGGCATTGGAGAAGGTACAGGACAACCCAGAATTGCAGGAGAGCACAGAAATACATAATAGGTGCAGGCAAGACTTAAGACTGGGAGGAGGAGGAGGAGGCATGGTCTTGTTTTGAGCTTTTCTTGCAGAAACTATTTGCTCTCTAGGCTGCGATCTTTTGGAACAGGTTTAAACTCCAAGGCTCTTAATATGGCATCCTGCTGTTTACAGAGTCAGGCCTGAAGTCGCATGAATGGCACAAAGAAGAAATGACCCCACATATTGTTTTCTTTTCTAGATGCGAGTCCTCTCAGAAGGCTGTACTCATGTCAACAGATGGCAGCCACAAACTGAAGTGATCGAAACAAAGACATTACAAACTGGAATAAGCCCCACCAGGTGAAGCAGAGTGAAAAGGGCTTTGGATAACTTTTCCTATATGTAAACCCTCAGATTACACAACTCTCTGTCCTCTTCTCTCCACACAGGTTTCACAAGCAATGTTTGAACCCTTATGCCTGTGCTCCGGCATGCTGAGTATTCAGCTGCTTTTAAACAGTTACTATTAAGGGAAGGAAACCAGGGTGTGATAAATGAAGGCCAGATGATTTAATCTAGGGGAATCTGTATGAACAGCCCTTTTAAGGATCTTCTGGGAACTGACAAGGTCTCTCTCTCTCTCTGCTTTTCTTTAAAAAAAAAGGTTACACACACACACACACACACACACACACACACACACACACACACACA
>JAHTLZ010000010.1:3601349-3616308 GCA_023846285.1 Phrynocephalus versicolor
ACACACACACACACACACACACACACACACACACACACACACACACAGAGGATACAACAGGTTGCATGCACCCATCCACTTCAAACAGAGGAAACCCAGGCAACACCCACTCTTTGCTACTTCTACTTTACTCCATCAATTCTAAGGCGCTTATTAACGCAAGGGAACTGCTGACCCTGGATTCGTGAACTTGAGTTCCTCTTCTCTGTCCTATACCATGTCGTCTTTTCTTTATCAACACCCCCACCTTCCACGTCGCTGTGCCCCTGAACCCAACATTTCCTCTGAGGCTGGAGCATCACAGATGCGGAGATGCTTTTGCTGAGAGATGAAGTGACCGACTATTAATTTTTTTTGGGTCACCCTGATTTGGAATGCATGCATTCACTGAAAAAGTGCAAGATGGAGTGGGGTGGGGAGAGAAACCGAAACTCCCCTTTTTGAAATTTAAAATCGCCCGGTTGGGACCCTGAGCGGAATGAATGGCGTGGGGTGTGTATGCCCGCCAAAGGCTGTCTAGCCTGAGATCTTTTGGGAAGAAGTTTAAACCCCAGGGCTCCAAAGCCGGCAAGGGAAACGGACCAGGGGTGTCCACTTGCTCACCCCGCCCCCCCCCCCGCCCCAGCTCTCCTCTTCTCCCACCCCGGACCCCGAAAAGGCGACTCCGCCGCCTCTGGCTGGGAACATGCCTGGGCGGGGGGTGGGTGGGGGGTTGGCGAGCTCACCTCCGGAACTTCTCCTGGAGCCGCCGCATGAGGGTCCGCTCCGCCCGCCTGGTCGGGAGCCGGGGGTCGGCAAGGGGGGCTGCGGGCGGCTCCTGAAGCTGCCAGGGCCGGAGTCCGGGCCCTCATTGGCTTGCCAACCCCGAGCGGAGGCGAGGCGAGGAAGCCAGGCCGGGGTCGGGCGGGGGTCGGGCGGCGGCTGCCTTTTGGATCGGTGTCCGCGGCCCCCCGGTGGCACGACCGTCACGCCGGCGGCTGGCTCGGGGAGGGGGGGGGCTCCCGCTTTTGCCGGTGGTGCCGCCGCCGCCGCCGCCAGATGTTGGGCTCAGCCCAGCGGCCCGCCCCCGAAGTGTCAGCCGATGCCGGGGCTGGGAAGGGAAACCCCGCCTCTCTCGGAGAGCGAAGACCGGCGACGAGGAGGAGGGGGGGGAATGGCAGGAGAACAATAGGCGGCCGAGAGTCGGGGGCTGCCGGTGGGGGAAGGAGCTGCGGGGGGGGGGGGGAAGAAAGGGGGGCGGCGGAGAAATGCACCAGCTTGCTAGATGGGCGGGTTCGGGGGGGGCGTGGTGGAAGAGAGCTGCCCGGCTTGCATCCTAAATAGCCCCCACACACACACACTCTAACGTGGGGTAAGTGGATGGGTGGGTGGGTGCATTGAGGGAGGAGGATGAGTCACGGCGGGGGGGCGCCCTTCTGCCCCACCATACTCCGTGGGGGGGCAGTTGCCCTCAGGGGGGAGAAGAGAAGGGAAGGCGCATTTCTGGGGCCGCGGCATGTTTCAGGGCTGCGAGGGAGAGTCGGGGCAACCCCCCCCCAAAGGCACCCTTTCAAGCTGCCAAGAAGGGCGGCGGTGGGTGGGTGTGTTGGGGGAGGGGGACAGGGCGGCAGGGCCGTCTCCCTTGGGCCCGCCGTTGGAACCGCAGAGCCCGTCTGGTTAAAAAGCCAGCATCCCGGCTCCAGGGAGGGTCCATGGTGAGCAAGCATTGAAACAGCAGGGAGGACCTCCTTTGGACCTCTTAAAATCCTTGCTTTTATTTCTATGTGTTGCCAAGTGAATTGTGAATTGTGGCCACCCAGTGGATTACTGGCCTCCCTTAACCCCTGTGCTTAAAAGCCCTGCTCAGCTCTTGCAAACTCTAAAGCCATGGCTTCCTTTCCATGGAGTCAATTCATCACTTTTTAAAAACTCTTCCTCTTTTTTTCTGCTGCCTCCAAATTTTCCTAGTCTTATTGTCTGTTCCGTAGCATCTTGCCTACCGTGGCCAAAGAATGATAGCCCCAGCTTAAGAGAGATGGGAACAGGAGAAAGATGGTGCAGGGTTATATTGCTTGGCAGTTAACATCTTCCATTTGTATGCTGTGACAGGTAGGAGCAAGGGGTGCATGCTCCTGTCTCTGGATCGACCCCACCCTATAACTTTTGCATTGTCCTAAATTGCCTATGGATTTTCTAGGAGAAAAGACAGTTGGCTGGCACATTCCGGGCACTCCCTGTTGCCCCAGGCATGCCAGCTCAAGGAAAGGAGATATTTCTGCCACCTTCCAGAGATATGGCTCCAATGAGTGACCACTAATCTCAGTGCTGAGCTTTAAAAAAAATATTTCTTACCCTATTTTGCCAAGAGATGCCCTGGCGCCAGCATGGAAGGATTCCGCTGGGAGACATGACTCCTAGAATGTTCAAGTAAATCCCACTCTCTTCCATAACACACAGGAACACAACCAGGCAGCATTAGTGGCCCATCCAGAATAGCTTTCAGAGTCTCATTTTTCTGTTAGTTGGGAACAACAGGGTGTGGGTGTGGGGGTGAGGGTACTAGTCTGATCTGTGCAATTAAAAATATAACAAATACAACACAACAAAATAAAATACTCTATTGTTTGTTTAAACAGTGAGTTGGCTACAATTATTCAAATTTAAAAACAATTTGGGTCTTGTTAGTCTTAAAAGAAATCCCCCCCCCAAAAAAACCCACCCAAAAAACCCAAGTAGCGAATACAGTCTCTCATTTTCCCCAGACTGATTTCCTTTTCAGACGGGGCACATCTCGAAAGAAGCTACTTGGTAGGACAAAGTGTATGCTTGCTGTTGAACCAAGCAAAAGAAAAAATGTCCTTTTAAAGGAAGAACAACCACAGTGTGCTGGCAAGAAAATGGAATTTCCATCATATGACAAGGGCAGAGGAAAAGAGCACCTCCTGCTTAGCTCCTTGCGTGAATCAGCCTTAGGAATTTGAAAAAAAAAAACCCTATTTCATCCGGATGGAAAGAACTGACAAAAAGGGGGCAGAAGGTATGGTAATCTATGAGCATAAAACATTCTGTATTAAATGCATAATTAGTATGCAAGTCAATTTCTGTCTCTTTCCCCCATCCCCTGGAAGTATGCATGCTGGTTTCCCATCTAGATTGGGACCTGCATGTGTAATAAGGCACTTCTGCCTACTTGAAAATTCATGTCCCACACTTGGGGGGGGGGACTAGAAGGAGGGGAAGGGGCAGACTCTTTGCTGACTCCAGTCCAGAGTGTTGAGCGCTTTCACTGAGGTGTTAACAAAAATATATAGAGGAAGACATGTTTGCGAGAGCCAGAATGAACTTCCTTACCCACTTATGGATCTGGCTGGATATCTCAGTGATTTAGTTATCTAGCTGGGGAGCCAGAGGTTGAGAGAATTCAGTTCTGTAGGACGCCTACAGGGAGAAGACCCTCTGTGGCCTTGGGCAAGCTGCACCGTCCCAGTCCCAGCCCCAGCCCCAGCCCCAAGAAGAAGGTGCTTCTTCTTGGGGGTGAAGCACTTTCTTCTTGAAGGTGCTTCTTCTGGTGCATTGTCCACATGGGATTCTGCAGAGAGCCATAAACTGCTGAAGCAGCAACACCACCGTCCAGTTTGAGGAAGAACAATAACAACTTTGTAGCAGTTGAACTTCTTTGTAGCAATTAAGCATAGAGATTAAAACTGCTTTGTAGCAGATAAAATTAAGATTAAAACTCTGTGTGTGGGTTGTGTCGTTACAGTCGTGACCAACTCTCCGTGACTCCATGTCCATGGAGTTTTCTTGGCAGGAATACTGGAGTGGTTTTCCAGTTCCTACTCCAGGCACCTACAGCACCTGGTATTCCCTGGTGGTTTCCCATCCAAGTACTAACCAGGGCCGACCCTGCTTAGCTTCTGAAATCAGGTGAGATCAGAGGTGCTTAGGGCATCTGTAGTAGCAATTAAAATTTAAAAGATTAACAGATTAAATTTAAAAGATTAAAAGGGAGTGGAGCAGAGCTCGGCATAAACGCTATTCCTCCCTTGGCAGGAACTGGAACAACAACAACATCTTGCTGAGGGCTTTCCCTCTCCTTTTGCGTATATTGTTGTTTTTACTTGTTAACTTTTAACTTGTTGTAAACCTCCCAGAGTTCCTGTAGGAAGAATGCTGAAATAGTCACTGCTGTTGATCTGAATTGTGGCCAAGTATATTCAAGATGCCACAAAACCACGAGTCAGTTACATCACTCATCTAAACTTTATAGTTACCCCACAAGAGAATTTAGATAGACTTTAGCCAGCTTTCTTCACATTCCTCCAGTTACAGCTCCTCAATCTTCCTCTTGCAGAGGAATGCATGTCTGTGGCCATCTTCACAAACAAGGTTGATCCAAATGTTACTGTTACTTTTCTCCTGAATTTTCCTCCAAAGATTTAACTCTGTTGCTGGAAAATACAGTAGGCAAATAATGCAAATGTGTTTCAGGAACCCCTGAATTACAATGGCACAGGTACATTAACAAAAGAGTTAGGATTGGCTTTCCCAGGGGCAATATTAGACACTAGAAAAGCAGGGAGCTTCTAACCTGCCTATACCTTGATCTCTCCTAACTGCCTGCTTGATAAGATGAAGTGCTGTTGTAGCATTCCCTCATCCTTGCTGTACTATGCTGGCTGCGTCTAAACAAAGGCAAAGAAATTAGGAGCATAATGTTAATATGCAGCAAGTTTCCCTACATGGTTTTGTGTATGAGAGGACATGTAGATGCCTCGTGAAGCTGCCGCATTCAGTAGACCAGTCATCCCACCAGGCTCCTGTGCTTTGCATCTATGCTACAAATCATGCCTTTGGAATAATGTAGTAGCCCAGCATTTGTATTAAGAATTTCTTGGCTATTCAAGAACCCATTGAGTCAAGCATACAACAGTATAATATATCCAGTATAATGTCAGACAGACCCCCAAACTGTGGACCTACTATTTCAGAGGGAGTGCAACCCCATTCAGAGCAGGACGATGTACCAGCACCTGCGTCAAAGCTTTCCAGACCAAGAGGACTTGTGTCTTGTCCGGATTTAATTTCAGCTTGTTAGCTCTCATCCAGATCCCCACCAACTCCAGACAGTGCTTCAGGACCTCAACCATCCCCCTGGAATCTGGGGGAAAGGAGAGATATAGCTGGGTGTCATCAGCATATTGATGGCACCCCACTCCAAATCCCCAGATGACCTCTCCTAGCAGTTTCATGTAAATGTTGAATAGCATGGGGGACAGAATAAAACCCTGTGGCACCCCACATTTTAAAGGCCAGGGTGCCAGTAGGCATCCCCCAACACCACCATCTGGGACCGATCATCCAAGTAGGAGCAGAGCCACTGTAAAATAGTGCCTCCAACTCCCAACTCGGCCAATCAGCCCAGAAGGACACCATGGGCGATGGTGTTGATAGCCGCTGAGAGGTCCAGCAGGACCAACAGGGATGCCCTCCCCCTGTCTAGTCCCTGGCAGAGATCCTCCAGCAGGGCAACCAAGGCAATTTCTGTCCCATAGCCTGCCCTGAATCCCAGTTGAAAAGGATCTAGATAGTCTATTTCATCCAGAACCCTCTGGAGTTGAGACGCCTCCACCTGCTCAATCACCTTGCATTTATATTCTGCTTTTCTGCAAGAATTTATTTTATTATTTATTTATTTTTCACACTTGTATATCGCCCTATTTCCCACAAAGGGGACTCAGGGCAGTTTACAGCAATAAAAATACAACAAGTAAAATCAATAAGACAGCTAAAACAGTGGTATCCAAGAAAAAAATGGCGGGTTTAAAAAACAAAAACAACCCCCCCACACACAAACTGGATCCCTAGACGTCGCCGAAGGCGTCCTGAAAGAGAATGGTCTTAAGATTTTTCCTGAACGTCGCCAGCGACGGAGCCTGCCGTAATTCGCTGGGAAGCTTATTCCAGATGGTAGGTGCCACTACCGAGAAGGCCCAGCCGCGAGTACTCGCTTTACGGGCGTCCCTCGGAGTGACGGTCCGCAGCGAGAGGGCCACCGAAGAGCGGGTGGGTCGGGCCAGATCTAGTTGTCAGGGGAGACACTCCACCAAATAAGCAGGGGCCAAGCCATGGAGGGTTTTGTAAACCAAAACCAACACCTTGAACCTTATTCGGGAGGCAACGGGTAACCAGTGTAGGCGAGCCAGGATAGGGGTGGCGCGGTCATAACGGCGCACGCCCAGCACCAGCCTGGCCACCGTATTCTGGACCCGCTGCAGTCGCCGAACAAGGTTCAAGGGGAGCCCCATGTAGAGAGCGTTGCAATAGTCTAGCCTCGAAATGACCAGTGCCTGTACCACAGTCCTCAAGGAGCCCTCATCGAGGTACGGGCGAATCTGGGCGATAAGCCTTAGATGATAAAAGGCGAACCTGACCACGGCTGACACCCAAAGTTGCTTATACAGTACTTCAGGCTCCCAAAGTTGCTTATACAGTACTTCAGGCTCCCAAAGTTGCTTATACAGTACTTCAGGTCCACAAATGTACAATGCATTCAGGATGTATGGAGAGTGTATATTTTGTAGTCTTGGTGATTGATAACATATTCCAGGTTCTATAATACAGTAGCCAGAATCCTGCTACTTATAAAAGTAGCAAGTTTGCTAATAAAAGTGCAACAGTATAACTTCCCAGTGCTGAATGGTTGATCACTATTAAGTGCACACTTGTATTCTTCACTGCATGCCAGGTCATGTAATTGGTGCAGAATAAGGAATGCAAGTACAGTACTAATTTCTTAATCAGATATTCACCAGTGCAGTTTACTGGTACTGTATGTGAAAATAATAGGATTCAGGCCTTTATGAACTCAGAGGGAGTGTAGAGGTGAGATGGGAGAAACCTCTCTGCAGGTTTGCTGTCTCTGGGTTCCTAGGGGACACTTTTCCTCTGGGGCCTATTTGGGAGTACATAGCTCAGATATCTGAACCCTGAGCCTCAGGGCTTGTAGAGGAGAGTCAGAGAAAGCAGCCCTGCAAATCTGGGGCCTGTAGTTGCCACCCAGGGGAGTCTATTGATAGCATTTTAAAAGGGAGACGTGTTGATTTCACACTCCGTCAGTGTCACTAGAAATCCATTCATTTGTCAGTTCATCAGCCCTGATGAATCACCTATCTTGACAAATCACCATTTTTAATCCGTCCCCATCTCTATTTGTAGCCCATTTCAACTCTTCATTATATCGTATTGCTTCAGACACTTTATCAGTGGTCCCTTCATGGAAACAGTTCAGTAAATTTTGTGAATTCCTTTTAAAAAGGCCTTCCTCCCTTTTTGGTAGCTAATGGTACTTCTCTTCCTTGTTTTCCAGGAGGCATGAACTTCATCCATACTCCTATCTATAATTTGGATCAACGAAAAGATCCCCCAAAAGCTGCTTGTGTTCATGCCTGCTGTTCACCAGAGCTGTTGCGATTTCATTCCCCCCCCACCAGAAGCCTCTCAATCTCTTTGAATAATATATGCATATAATTTAAGAAATGGAAATCCAGCGGAACGGCAGATTTCTATAAAACAGGGCCAGAGACGAGAGGCACGCATTCTTTCTGACAAGATGCCAGATCCACTCGTGCTTTATAACCGTATCAAAATCTTGACAACATAAGATTACATGGAAGAAGGGCAATCAAAATAAGTTGAAATGAGAATACAAGGAACTAAAAGGAGGAAAAAACCACTTCCAACACTTCCAAACAAAACTACACCATTCTCTCTGAAGGAGGTTACCAGCAGTAAAAGATGGGGTAATTATGTGGAGGGATGGCTGGAAATACAGTTCCTGGACTAGCCCAGCCAGCATGGCCTATGATCATGCCAGCACGGCTATTCTGAGAGGTGTACTATAAAAAAAGAAGGTAGAATCTTGCTGTACAGCAGACTCTTAAGGGGGTGCAAAAGCCTGCAGTTGATTTTTGAGACAGGGTCCTGGAAGCTTTCTTTGCCTCAGTGGGGGATTTCTGGGCCCTAGTGACAACCATATATGTAAAACCTATCCATTTTACTTTGCTCGTCCAGCTAGATTAAACTCAAAGGCAGCTAGTAAAAACAACTACAGTGGTACCTCAACTTATGGATTTAATTTGTTCTCAATGCATGCTCTTAAGTCGAACCACTTTTAAGTTGGGGTACCTGTTTAAAAAAAGTTTAAAAATTTAAAAAAATGAAAAAGAAAAATAAGTCGAGCAGACCATATCTAAAATTTGTAAGGCAGCAGTTAAAACCCCAACAGTTTTCTGCTCTTAAGTTGAATTGCTTTTAAGTGGGGTACCACTGTACAACAAAAACAGGAAGTAACAGGTCCTGTAGAAACCTGCAAACAGCCTCCCTCCCAATGCTCTTAATACACTTGGGGCTGAGAGTAAATGGCAGATCGATAAACAGGTACTGGACAGTACAAAAAGTAATTGTGCTCTGGGCTCTTAAAATGGTGGATAGCCCCTTTTACTCACTTGGGCAGAATAATAACACTTGAAAGGCTGGCAAGATGATCAAGGTCTGGGGCCCGTTAATAACTCTATCTATCCAAAGAGTGATGAAGCCAGAAAATCTCAATATAGGCCTGGGTGGCAGCAGACCCTATAAAAGCAAGGAGCCCACCTCGCCTTGTGCAAACAGACCTTTTCTCCAAGAGGGAAGGGGTTAAACTTAGTCATAGCAAAGCCCCCTTCCGAGCTTGTATTGGCAGAATGGAAATCATTGGCTTAAAAACCTCTAATCATGCAGTGGATAAAAGTTCGGTGACATACAGAATAAGATTCACTTCAACTCTCCCCTCAGTAGACCACACCTTATTGATTAGTTTTCCTCAGCTGGCATTTGTTGTATCAATGAGTCATTCAGAGACACAAGTCAGGGAAAGAATTAAAAAGTTCCATTTTACTCACAGTTCTTCATAAATCAAAACTAATAGCATTCTGTAAAAGAATAATGACTGATTATGATTACACAGTAACTAGCTTCATGGCTGATTTACTACATGACTTTCTGACTACTTATCCCTTGCTGCCCATAGATTATAAACTGCATTGGTAACTGGCATGATTTTGACTTGTGACTCAAAAAAAAAAAGCTGAAAAACAAATTATTGAGTAGAAAGGTGTGTCTCTCTTCAAAATTTGAGGCAGAGAAGAGAACAGTTGTTTGCTACTGGACTGATTGACATTTGCCCCTGTCTAAAAAGATTCCCACAACAAAAACCCCTTAAAGGCAGCATATGAAGGTTGCTAAATACCAATAGCCTTGGCCTCCAAAAAAGTAACTTTCCTTGTCTTGGTTATTAATACAGTACACAAAAGCTTCTAAGATCAAGGCTTGACATATTGTCCAGGGAAATCTGCTCCGGTAATTTTGCTTACAAACTATCCATAAAGGCCGCCCAGTGTCCACGTGTGTCCACAGGCATGACCGAGTTGAAATTAAACAGGGAAACTACTCAGGCAGAAGAACAAGGCCTGCTTCGAAATCAAACAGCAGGAAGTGTGGGAAGGCAGCTAACAACTTTTGATACCGCAGTAAGTGTGATGGGGTTCCCTGTTGCACTGTTGCTGAGAGCCCAGGATGCCGCTGCTGTGTTAGATTCAGATGCAGACCGGTCAGATTAAGGCAGGATGCCACTGGAAACTGCTTCCCTCAGTATTCCACAGTACTCACTTTTCTGGGTCTTCTGTTTTCAGAAGCAAGTCCTGGTTGGCAAGATGTTTCCGTTTTTGGGGCCCGGAGCTGTCACCCATTTTCTGGAACCAAAGAGCAGGCTTGCCAGTGCTTGTAAGGGTCCCTCTGAAGCAACAGGGTTGTAGTCAGCCAGAGATGCCTCCCATCTCATGGTATACAGTGCGTTGAAAAATAAGAATGCAAACACAACCTAGGTACTTAGCAGGCGTAAAAACACGTCCACCTACTATGTGAGTATGGAGTAAGAGACGAGAGTCAGGTTGAGACTGGTTGGGCAAGTACTGTAGTAATTTTTTTCCAAGTTCTGGAGCATTAAAGGAACACACCTTTTACACTGCTGATTAGGCTAGAGGTGATGCTTGCTGCCCGACCTCTACCTTTCCATGCTTCTGGGAGTAGCCAAACATGATCTCGCCTGAGGCTTGTCTGATCTGGGTCCTTCAGTACTCTGTTCCTTCTAGGGACGAGACCGTGCACTGGGCGGACATTGCTCTGTCAGTGGGGTTGACTTTCTTGACATTTTGTTATGGAAGAATCATAAGTACCTGCTAATTTGTGTCACATCTTATGCCAAGAGATGGCTTTGGCTTTTCATCACGGGATAATACGGTTGGTTTCATTTTGGTTTTACTTGCACAAGAGGGTCTTTCACAGGAGGGCATGGCATTTTGAAAGAGACAGGGCACGAGGGAGAGAAAATCCCTCTATTTTTTTTGGGAAATCTTCACAGGACAACCTAAAATATTTGCCCCTCAATAGAAAGCTTTTCTTTTCTTTTTGCTGGACATCCAGGAGACCACCCCCTCTTTTTTTCTATCTTGATCCAATGGTGGTCTTATATATAATTACATCTCAAGAGGTGGTTTGTGAAATAAAGCCTGCAAGGTTTCAGTACAGTTAACTTGTGTTTTATATGGCACAGTTCAATCAGCTGCCACAGTGAAGTACAGGAGTAGGCTCTTCATTTTAGGTTTTAAAAGATCACTTCATGCAGCTGGTTAGGCATTTTAAGACATGCATATATTTTGTATAAACAGATAAGAATTACCTCCAGAAGTTCTCCACTACAAGACAAACAAGACCGACTGAATAGAGGTTTTCAGTTCGGCACAGAGACTAGCCTTGGGAGCAAGTACTTTCTGTTGCAATAAAGTAGTTGCTGTCAGCCTTGAATTCCAAATGATGCTGCAGGATTACTGGCTATAATACTATTACAGATTGGTTTTTGGAAAAGAAATGATGCATCAGATACTTGGCTTGTCTTCAACCATAAACTTTTACAACGTGTCAAGAAAAAAAATTAGAAGAATATTTGGCATAATTTGGAGAGGGCATGCTCTAGCCTTGATCAGTTCCCAGATTTGTTCTTAATCTGACAATGAGGAATCTTTTCTGGAACCTGGTCAAAAAAGTAAAGCAAAGTTGTTTGCTTGTCCTTCATTTACCTTTGGAGTGGTTTGCTTTGACGTTTTTCACAGTTATTCTGGGCTTCTTACATCCATTGCTGTTTCAGCCACACAAACCAGGGGGAGTCCCACTTTAGCCTATGCACACTGTACAATGGACCTTCCTTATAACAAGTGGTTTGTTTAACAGAAAATCCAGTTAAAGGAAAAAATTCCAGAGATAGGGGGAAATCGCTTAACAGAATCACCTATGGGGCGAATCCGTACAACAGAAACACGGTCACAATTAGGGATTCACCCGTTTTCAATGCTTACCTAGGGGAAGTTTGTACAAAGGAAAATTTGCTTAATATAATTTCATTTGGAATGAATTAATTCCTTTATACAAGGCACCACTGTATTTTAAATCCTAGAAGACAGTGAGGAATTCCACTACCACCCCCGTCTGACTTGGCAATTAAGCTACAGCTTCTGTCACTTCCAGTTCAGTGTTCAGCCTGTTTTGTCAGCACCACTGCTAGGGCAATTGCTCTAGTACCAGCTGGTCAAGATGCCACACTAGCAGTTGGCTTGTTTTCCTCTGGGGGCTTGAGTTTGGACCCCATCCCGGTTAGGATTCTGAACTCTTTCTATTTGCTAAGCTATGGATAATATTTCCACAAGGTTGCCTGCAAACAGGTTGCCTGCTTGCCAAAAACTGTCTTCTGTCAGCAGAAATACCATATAGTAGTAGTAGTGTGTTGTAGTTGGTAGAGTGATGGGCTAGGACCTTGGAGGCCAGAGTTCAAATCCCCTGTCAGCCATGGAGACTAGTTCTAGAAACTGGTAAAAACCACTTCTTAAAGCCCCATTTGGGTTGCTATTAGAGATGGGCACGAAATGAACAATTTTTCATTTCTGTTTTCGTTTTTTCGTTTCGTTACGTAACGAAACAACAAACGAATTTTGTCTTTAAAATGAAATGAAACGAACAGAAACACCAGAAATTTTGTCGTCTGTTTCGTTTTCGTTACGACAATACATTGAACTGCTTTAAATGCTAAAAACCCCACAAAAATTGAAATTAATGGTAATGAAACAGTAACGAAATGAATGAAAACGAAAATGATTTTTTGCAAAAATTCGCGAAAAACGGAAACAAACCGAAACGGACCCCCTAAACGGCAAACGACAAATGAAACACCATTTTTTTTATTCGTGCCCATCTCTAGTTGGTATAAGTTGGTTCTGACTTGACAGCACAGAACATATATGCACATAGCCACATAACGTATATATAATTGTTTAGAAGTTACATTGGCATCCCATATTTCCTCCTGTGAGCTTTCCTCACAGCAGTCCTGCGAGGAAGGTTAGGTTGAGAGGCTGAACAGTGAAAGGTTATCCGGGAAGTTTCCTGCCTGAGTGGGGATTTGAACCCAGGTCTCCTAAATCCTACAGTTAATTAGAAGGAAGCACCAGTCTAAGTCACATGGTGCTAAAACCATGGCAGTGCAGACATGTGCCATTGCCTTTGTGTCTTCAGCACCTGCTATTCTGATCTGTATTCACATCTGAGATCTGCGCACATGCCTCCCCCTAAGAAGTGTGGCAAACAAGTGTCAGGTTTAGCAGGTTTGAATGCAAGGCCCCGTATTAAAGGAGGGTGTACATCCCAGGCCATCATAGTGTGCATTAACATTCAAGTCGCCATCCGATGACTAATGAAGGCAAGCCCAACCAATGAGTCAGTTCCTAAACGTTTCTCTCCCACTCTCTTTTTTCCTGCCTCTTATGCTGTGCCCTCCAGCAGATGTCTATGGCTGGTAAATCTTCCTCTATGCCACTTGCTGAATTTCTTTTTAAAAAGCTTGGTTGTGCTCTCATGAGTGATATTTCAGCTTGAAGTTACATCCCTATGCATGCTCCCTGGGGCTGACAATGCTTAGAGGACACACCAATCAAGAAATTAAGGAAGAATTTGAAAAGCTTTTTTTTAAAAAACATGCAGAAAAACTTGATGGTATTCATAAACCGTCAAGATTATTTGGTATTTAATGCTGGGGCCCAAAATTTGGCCTATGGCTAATGAAGTGAATAGTCACTCTAGAAAATGATGTTATAACAAAAATCATTTTTTTAAAGGTTTGGGAACCCATTGATGCACATAGATAAGGAAAGCTAAATGTAAAGAAGCTCCCAGTGGTGGTTCCCATACATGCAGATCTGCTTAATAGGAAGAAGAAGGAAGCAATATAAAAGATATTAAAAAGAGAAAGCCTGAAGAGATCCAGTCCACATGTAAACGTGAGATGGGGCAGGGGGAGAAAGGGAAAACCCTAGAACAGTGGTGGCAAACCTTCAGCACTCCACATGTTTTGGACCACAACTCCCACAATTCTGAGCCTAGACTGACAATGACAAAGGGACTGTGAGAGTTGTGGCCCAAAACATCTGAAGGTTCACCACCACTGCCCTAGGACTATCTATCCCTTATCGAGGCCCCCATTGGTTCACATCACCTGGTGCTCTTTTCCCACAGAGACAAAGTTTAGTTCTGTGTGACAACTAAATTATGTAATGACACTATCCTCACAAAATGAGACACAGGTGAGATGAAGGATATCAACCAGAAGGACAGTATTGGGTTGCCAGCATTACGAGGAGGGGGTTCTGTTCAACAAAGATCAGCAGCCAACAGCTTTCCATGCTGTATCTTGAGAACTGTGAAAACAGCTCAGTACTCTCTGAACTATGTTTCTAGGTGTTGAAAAAAAAGTCAGAGGGTTAACATTCTCATCTTTCCTAGGAGCACAAAGGTCTCTCTCTGCATGCACTCGCAAACACTGGAGTATTTTGCATCTGCTATTGATAAGAAGGAATTTGGGGTGGGCATAACCAGGTGCCTGCTCTAGGCCCATATCCCCAGGGGGCTCTGCCGCCACTCCCTTGTCACTGCTGGTGGTTCAGCTGTCTTCTCCTAGAACAGTGTTTCCCAACTTTGAGGTTGTGACCCTATGTGGGTCACAAGGATTTTCAGCAGGGATGGACGTGGCAGGTTACCTTATGTCGGTTGCAGCCCTTATCAAATAATTTCTTCCCTGACCTTTCAGAGCAGGATATTAAAGTTATTCATATATGTATGAGGAGCAGGTATTTTGGGGATGAAAAGAGTCCCTCCTTTTTGAGAAGGGAGGACTTATACCATTCAAAATGCCTTTTTATGCAAACATGGCAGGAGTGATGGTCCTAGGCTGCTTAGCTATTATAAAAGGGGGGGGGGCACAACTCAAAAACGGTTGGGAACCATTGTCCTAGAACAATAGTTGTCAATCTTGGGTTCCCAGATGTTCTCTGCTCTGCCCTCTTTGCTGACTGCCCAAGTATACAAAAAAGTGGGGCAGAAAGCCTGACCTGTAGACAGGAGTGGAAGGTGAGTTGAGAAGCTTCCAGAAGCTAGCCAGCTGAGAGGCTAGGTTGGCTGAGGAGGCAGGGACCGTAGTAGCAGTACCACTTGTGCTGCAGTCTTTATGAACCCTGATGAACCACTCCATGCCCATCTATATTTGGAACAGGAACAACAAGAAGCAGGGAAAGAGAAGGCCCTAAGAAAAGGTCAAGTGAGCAGACAGCAGGAGAAGTAGTAAGGAGGAGATGGATGTGGTTCACATTCTGTTGAAGACATCTTGCCCAAGATTTCCCAAAACTCAGATCATAAATGATTATGTGGCTGTCGACAATAACAGCAGCAGCAACAATTGCACCTTGCTCTTCTCTATGGGCGAGTGAGCTAGTTATCGTCCAGCAAAGTTAGTTATTATCTTCCTGGGAAGCTAATTATTGCCACATCCTGCTGCAATGGCAAT
>JAHTLZ010000010.1:3616318-3630071 GCA_023846285.1 Phrynocephalus versicolor
TATCAATTCATTGATTTATCACTGACATCTGTTGATTTGTCAATTCACCCACCCCAACAAATCATGAATCATGATGAATCATCTTCTTTTTAATTCATCCCCAAATCTAGCAGACTATATTTGTTTTTAGATGAGACCAAGCAGAGGAACTTCCTCACTGAAATGGAAATAGACAAAACTTAAATTTCTGCTAAGAGAAAAATTATGGAACAAAACTCTTTAATAAAGAGCCTTGCTGTAGTTCTGCCTTCCATTTGGTGCCAACTCCAGGCAATACACTGAACATCTAGATGCCCTTCTTAGATATGCTAAGGGTGAAGTGTGTGTTTCTTCCCTCCAGGCATGGAAATCTTTCAAAGCCACATGCCTGAGAAATAGAACATGCATAGGAAACCCATTTATCACAAGTTTATCTCCAAGATGCCAAAGGAGTCCAATTCATGATAGAAAAACATGCAGTTCTGCTTATAAGAATAGTCTGGGCCTAACTATTGTTTTGGAGAGGGTTAAATGAGGAGGGAGAGATATAGGAACCAGGTATTTCAACTGTAATCTGAACACAAAGTTTCATCTTGAAATTGTTTTCCTTCCTTCCTTCCTTCCTTCCTTCCTTCCTTCTGGCTGCATACTGTAATTAAAACTGTAAACTGCCCAGAGACTACTTGAAGTGGTATGGGGCAGTATATAAGTAGAACACTTTTTTTTTTGCTTTACTATTTTGGAGGAATATGGGAACTGGCCTTGTACCTAGTCTGGGTTTTGTTCCACCAAAGGCAATGTTTTGCACACACTGCCTGGCAGAGCAGCCTCTAAATGGGAGAGGCCAAGGACAGAACTTAGATATTCCAAGGGCTGACCTTCGGCAAGCACTCCCCCTCTGAATTCAAAACAGGCATTGTGGGGGGCAGACAGTGGCTGGCCTTGGTTTAAATCTCCCCTAGTCTGGCGACAGGGAAGAAATTATCCTGGCACATGAGATAACAAGTCCCTGGCCATGGAAAGCTGATCAGCCATGAGTTCTGCATCTAACAATCCTTTGTAACAACTCCTAAAATGGAAACAAAATCAAATACATTATTCATGGGGCCTTTGCCTCTGCATATAGATACATATAGATAAAAGAGGCAATCACTCCTCAGAATGTTCTTTTTTAAAGAAGGATGCCATGCAACTGTCATAAAAGGCATGATCTCCTCAATAAAATCCTTCCACTTTTCAGAACCGCATTTTGCTTCAATTCAGAGTGGCTGTTGTATTATTCATTTCCTTAAGAGGAATTTTGCCAAGTTCTGCTCATTTATTTTAGAACAGTGGTGCTCTAGGATCAGGCTGTGCATATCAGGATCTTAAAGCTGCCGTCTTAAACAAGGTTTCACTCCGAGCTTGGGAAAGTATCTTCCTTGTTTCTGTGCAGCTCCTGTTTTGCCACGAGGCAGTGGACAATGTACAAAATGTTTGGGTTAACCCTCTATCTGCAAAATAGGGGGTGGGGACCATTTGTCTTTTATTGCCTGAGGTGAAATGGTGCCCCTCAAGCTGATGCAACAATTTGAACTCAGATCCTGGGACTGCAACGTTCAGTCAGGGTGAATCATGGACACTCCTGTTTCTCCTTCCATCTCTTCACGTCCTGCAGTGTCTAACCCGAAGAAGAGTCCACTTCTTAGGGGAATGTGTGTAAAGATCACACCTCCGTTTTCTCTCTTTTTCTTTCTAGTAGAGCCCGAGAGCACGATAGGGCAAGGGAAGCTGTGCCAAGCAGGGCATGCTTCAATGCCAGAAGAAATCTTTCAGAACATGCCAGCTGGCTGAAGATACCGGTATTATAAACAACAGTCTCCCCTGTAACACTGCAGAAAAGAGACAATGTGGCAACTGGCAGAGACTCCATATCAAATCCTCCAAGAGGTCTTGAGACCTCCTCAAGGTGTCTGGATGATCTCTCTCTCTTTCTCATCCTCTCTCTCATCCTCTCTCACACACACATCATGCTTTGTGAAGGCCTCAGGTCTTACTGCTTTCCCCATCAACACGGCATTTCAGCTACCAAGAGATCTCCCATTTTAAAACCGCTGAATTGCTCAGTGGCTTAGGCCTGTGGCTGTGGGGTCAGAGGCTGATAATTCCATGGTCTACTGCCTCCTGGAGAGGGGTGGGACTCAATCCATAGGGTCCTTTCCAGTTCTGCAGTTCAAAGGTTGTTTATCATCATCATCATCATCATCATCATCATCATCATCATCATCATCTCTGAGGAATTTCAATAGTCCAGGACAATTAAAACTGTCTTCTGCCCAAGTAATGAATGGTAGATTCAGAAGCACAGCAATGCTTTCTTGTTCTTAAGGATTATGCATCTCTGAGAAATGTTACTCTTATTGTGAAAATTCATTGCTTTAATGGATACATGTATTATTGTGTTCTCTGTATCTACAGATTAGAGGTACAGTACTCTGCACAGACTCAAAGATAAAAGGATATATATATTATAATAATATTATTATAATATTATATTATTATAATATTATAATATTATAATATAAATATATAAATATTTAATATTAGTAAGGAGACAATGTATATACTGCACACACACACATTGATATACAGTGGTACCTTGTATAAAGGAATTAATTCGTTCCAAATGAAATTATGTTATTAAGCAAATTTTCCTTTATACAAATTTTCCATAGGAATGCATTGAAAACACAGTAATCCTTAATTGCACCCATTTTTATGTTATACAGATTCGCCCCATTGGTGATTCTGTTAAGCAAATTTCCCCTATCTCCGGAATTTTTTATGTTGTACAGATTTTATGTTATACAAAACGTTTGAAATATGATGGTCCACTTGTATTATACTAGAAAGAAATTTGCATGGAGCTGGGTGTGAATGGCTTCTAGGTGAAGAAGAGTGAAATCTCCAGAATCAATGCTTCTCACCACTTGGCTTTTAGCTGACCCAGCCAGGACACAATCACCCTGGTCAGCAACTGGTGTTAACAGCATTCAGTTACCAAACCCACTTACTGTGCACTATTTTTAGACTCAAGTTGCAGTCTTCTGATTGAGCCCAAGAAATGCTGTAGAAGGAACAGAGGAGACTTCCTTCAACTTGGTGCCCTTAAGTGCATTGGACTACATGCCTCTTGATTTTCAATGCTGGGTGGAAATGTTTGCAGCCCAGGATACCCAGAAGACACCATCATGGAAAATGTTGAACTGGGAATGCAGGGTGCACCCTGGACAGACATGTCCCTAAATGTATAAACTTTGAAACCACATGGTTCTGCAGTGCAGCTATACATATATGAAACTGTCATGCATGTGTTAAGAGATCCTCCCTACATTGATGCAATCTATGCCTTGCTGTACCGAAGCTGCCTAGATGCCCTAAGCACATCCGGTCTCATCTGATTTTGGAAGCTAAGCAGGGTCAGCCCTGGTTAGTACTTGGATGGGGGACCACCAGGGAATACCAGCTGCTGTAGGCACCTGGAGTAGGAACTGGCAAACCACTCCAATATTCCTACCAAGAAAACTCCATGGACATGGGGTCACGAAGAGTCGGTCACGACTGTAATGGCCCAACACACACACACACACACACACACACACACACACACACACACACATACTGAAATTTTCCAGGTACATGAAGTACTGAGGAGGAGATAAAGCATGTGCTTCTCTTTGCACCAACACATTGCTATTTAAGGCTGATGATCCTCTTAAATCTCAAGCTTACCTGTGCTTCAATCAAGCAAAACAACCAATGTCTGCAATTTTGTACTGGAAGGAACACATCTTGTCAAGTCAAAGTGATCTTGAAACTCTGGGACTGTGGATGGAGCAAATCATAAAGCAAAGCAAAAAAGCAAGTATGCTGCTTATATACCAACTATCAGGGCAGATCAGGTTACACATTGTCCTCCCCTGCCACCCCCCCACACTGTTTACTCAATTTACTGATCTTGGAAGAACAGAAGGCTGTGCCACGAGGCACCTCAAGTTACAGTATAGCTGCAGAGGAGAAGTCGCTTTTTTGGACTATATCTCCCAGAGTCCTCTCTTGAGCCAAGCTGGCTGGGATATCTTGGGAGCTGCTGTTTGAAAAGCAACCTTCTCAACGTTGGCCAGTTGCTGGCATCATTTCAAACAAGCATTTCATAACCCTATGGCAAATTATGAAATATGATCCAAAGATGGTTCAATAGGAAAGTGGAGAGTGAAACCCTAAGAGTACAGAAGGAAAGCATGACAGAAGTCAGAGCAAATAACAAGGAACTCTAGTATTCCCTTCAGAATGACCCTTTGGGGTAGATTTAGCTGAGACTGAGCAACCAGCAAAGGTCACTAGGTGAGCAGGATTTGAACTCATGTGCATGCCACCAAAGCTGTTGGATAGCTCAGTGGCTTAAGCATTGGTCTGCTCTGCAATGCTAGAGACTGAGAGTTTGATTCCCTACTTTGCCTCCATGACAGAGGATGGACTCAGATTTGTAGGGCCCTTGAAAAAGACCTCTAGCCAATAGTCCGTGTCAATTCTCAGATAATTCTAGTCTATTGCTGAGTAAATCTGCTTAGCCACCTGGCACAAGGTTTATATCTAAGTAACAGAAAATCAGTGTTTTCTCTTCTTGGTGTTGAAAACAAAAGAGCCACCATATTTACAGCTGTTCAATACATGCCATTCAGTTCACTTCAGACCTGTTCTCGAGGAACTCTTACTTGCTGTGGCTTGGGACACTGGCTACATTGTGGCCATGGGAGTTGTGGCCCACAAATGTAACTATCTCAAAAAGTACACCTGAGACTCAGGAACTTTTATTTGCATCAAAAATATATTCTTTTGAAAAACAAAGCAAGTGACATATCTGTAGCAGAACAGCTTGCCTTCAAAATACTGGAGGCAATCTTGGATATCTCACAGTTCACTGTCAAGAAGACAGAATGAAATATGCAATGTCCCTTAATGAAAAAAGAAGAGGCAATGGAAGACAGAGATTAAGGGTTGGCCCCATAACCACACCACACTTGCTTGCCAACCTCCCTGGAGGTTGAAATATGGCATGGAGATCAGTTATTGGCTATAGGTTCACATGGTGTTAAACACCAGTTAAGAGCAGGGGAATGCCCTCACCCAGCCCATTACATGTAGTGAGGTCACTCGTGTCACACTGAATCAAGAGAGCTTAACCATAGATCCCTTGGCGGGACTGCACTAAGTGTCTTGAGCCGTAATAGGGAGCAGCACCTGAAGGATCTTTGGCAGCCCCGTTAACACCTGTTACTCAACCTGCTTATCAGTCTTATAAGAGAGGTCAGATGAGATGGTTTGAGGGTGTGGGAAGGGGAGATATGAAAACAACAGGAATCTCAGGATGAAGGAGAGGAGGAGGAGGAGGAGGAGGAGAGAGAGAGAGAGAGAGAGAGAGAGAGAGAGAGAGAGAGAGAGAGAGATTTTAAAGGCTCCTTCCTTCACTTTCTGACACCTCATAATATAGGTTGTAGAACTCAATAGTGGATTGATCATTTCCAAACACTTAAAACTCCAGAGGCACACCAATATTTAATGACTTTTCTTTAAAAAAAGGGATGCATTCTACAATGAATGTAACTGTGAATCTTTCTATTCTATTGGCCAGGATAATAAAATATTTGGCAAATCAATTGCTGGCAACCTTAATAAACACTATCTGTAGCTCTGCTTCATATCCCTTTCTTTTCCTCTCTTGCTTGACCACACCTGTGCTTAGAGACACTAGCATAATGAGTGGAGCCATCTTGTATTTTCCAAACTTCCCTAAAAGGAGATGGGTATCATGACAGTGTGGCAGATTCACATGTGATAGAGACAGGAATGAAACATAGGCTTATTGCCTTTATTGGCACCCCTTGATCTCCCTCCTGGGGCATAGAGGGAGGAGTGGCAGGGCCATGCAATAAGAGCCAAATCATATTTAATTGTGAAGTCTGTTGTAGCACATAAGTGGCACTTTAGATGTGGGAGTCTTGAGAATGCATTCTTCCTGCTAAGGGTCAGAGTGCAAACATTTATAAACCACCCTGTACTTACACAACTCTCAGTAAAGCAAGTTACCTCACCCCAACCTTCAATTAAAGGTTTCCCCAAATCTCCATCTAATCCCAAGGGATGAGAAAAAGGATTATGTCGGTGCTTTTAAAGGTAATGACAGAGTTCAAAGGGGGATAGCCATGGCCCCAGGAGTTCCTCATCTCTACCTTTAAGAAGACCAGCCTCAACCATTTGAATCTCTGGACTGCTAGTGTATTTTGTCTTATGGAATAGATTCCTTTGTTTGTGTATTCCAAAAAGAAGCCCCACTGGGGGTAGCATCTGATGAGCATCTCTCCCACATTTTGGCCCAGGATGGTCCATTCCTTTTTCTGGTGTACATGATGTATAATGATTCGGGGACTGGAACACCTCCCTTACCATCTGAGGCTGCAACGGCTGGGCCTCTTCACTCTTGAATGATGGCACCTAGAAGGTTCTTACTGATCCATAGACAGCAAATAGAAAATGAGGTGTTCATTAATGGAACAGCATAGCTGAAGGAAGAAAGGCACATTCTTGGACAGTGCAACAAGACTCCACTGCCCAAAATGGCCTCCCTCATTTGGAGTTCTCTGCTTGTATTAGTGCGCAGCACTAAAAAATATCAAGACATACAAAAAGAAAGTATTTCTTGACCACAAACCACCACTAATTTAGAAGTCTAGTGAATTGCAAAAGAGATAGAAACTCTTTTGTATCATCTACAATTGTTGCCTGGAAAAGCAGGGAAAAGCACCGGTCTGGAACTTCTGATGTCTCTTTTTTACATCACAAAGCAACTGCAATATTTAAAGCCCTGTGTGCAATTGCGCTGGCATGGTCAACACCCCCAGATAGTAGGTCAACAACACCAGTGAGCCTTTAAACATGACTCACAAACAACACAGAGCAAGGCAAAGCTCAGGACCACCTTTTTTTAGGTCAATATACCTCTCAGAAGTTCTTCCCCAGCAGGGCCACAAGCCATGATGACTGGTATGGGTCTGTGCCCTGCAATTCAAATGTATAATGTTTCCAAACTCTGCAGCTAACCCATGGAAAATCAGCTCCCGTGAGAGCACTCTATTATTTAAGGAAGGCCAAGGGTTTTGGCAAAAGGCTATCCATGAGCTTCAGGCTTATGTTGTATTAACTCTGGTTGCTAGGCAACTGCAGTGGTGTTCATCCACATCAGATGTTGGGAGGGAGCCAATAGGACAGTCAAAAAGAGTGGGGAGAAGGCTGCTGTAAAGCAGAGGTGTCAGGGAGATTTTCCACACCTGCTTTTTCTGAGGCCTTAACTTAAGGCCATAATTGTGTGAGCATATCCATCACTGCTTAGAAGAGGACAAGCAAAAATTCCTTGACAGTAGCACTTCTCTAAGAGCTGGAGGCACCCCCTCATAACATCTCAAGGTATCCTTCTTCTTGACCTCATGTGAGGTCTTTCTTTGCTTTCTTCATTCATCATGTTATTGATGACACATGCTATTCATATTCCAAAACAATCCTTTCTTTGGCTTTTGGGAAAAAGTTTTACAAGGAGAAATACAGAGAATGTTTTGGATCCTTAGAGTTTATTCTTATTTTCTACTGCTTGCATTACATTCACAGCATACATTCAATTCTTCTAGCCAGCCAGTCTTCCCTCGGACGTGCTAAGTTATAGTCACTGGGGCTGGGACTGATGTCTGTTTTTTGGGTCTGTGCTAAAGAACTGAACTCCTTAGATGGCCATCATTTTGTGGGTCTTAACAATGAAAAATGAAAATGAAAACGGCAACCTCAGCACAGTTTTTGTACTGGAATGGTAGGCTGAGAAGAAACAGATTCACAAATGAAATCCTGCAGGAGATGCATGAAGCAATATACTGAAAATTCAATTCTCCTCCTTTCTCTACCAGTATACACCCTGCTGTACAGAAGGGATTGTCTCTCAGAACTGTGCTTTGCACAGTGGTGGGATTGTGAACGTTTCCCCTTTCTGTCCCTTCCCTCTCTTGATTGGACTGGGGAAAATCCTGCCTGATTTTCCCTGGACAGATGATCTCATATTGCGTTGGCAAGACTGGGTGAGACGGAACAGTTGGAACAGTATGAAGTTGTGCCACAGGGGTTAATACAGAGAGGTGAAAGTGGACAGTAGGATGGTGCAGTAGAGCACGGAGGATGGGACAGGAATGTAGTGTGTTAGTTCCTCAGCTTCATTTGTCCTCTGGTCTCCATGAGATGAGCTACACATTTACACAAGGAGAAACCCAGATGGTTTGCAGAGTGCTACAGAGCAGACCTTACCGATGTCCTGGCAGAATAAAGCAAAAGAAAACAAGACAAAAATGGAGTTTAAATGGATCACTCTTTTTAACTATATCAGTCAGGGTGCAAAGAGGACGGTTGAAGGTCTCGAAGAGATGTCTTATGAGGAATGGCTTAGGGAACTGGGACTGTTTAGCCTTACAAAAATAAGGCTGACGGAGGATATGATAGCTATGGTTAAATATGTGAAAGGATGTCATATTGAAGAGGGAACGGGTTTGTTTTCCATGGCTTCAGAGACTAGGACTCGGGGCAATGGTTTCAAACTACAGGAAAAGAGAATCCATTTGAATGTTAAGAAGAACTTCATGATGGTTAGAGCTGTTCAGCAGTGGAATATGCTGCCACGGAGGGTGGTGGAGTCACCTTCTTTGGAGGTTTTTAAGCAGAGGCTGGATGGCCATCTGTTAGGAGTACTGTGATGGAGGTTCCTGCATGGCAGGGGGTTGGACTGGATGGCCCCTGAGGTCTCTTCCAACTCTATGATTCTGTGATTCTATAATTCATCAAAGACTGACATGCATGGAAAGGGACCCTTTCTTTGCACCCACCTCACTACACCCATAAAGCGAATATATCATTTCAGATTTGCATGCAGAGTCTAACATAGCAAGACTTCACATTTCACATGAGATTGACACAGGTTAATCCCAGAGGTTCCCCAAAAGGAAGTCTAACTATTTTCAAGGTTTCGAGGCAAAAATCGAAATGAAACAAAATAAAAGACAAAAACATGCAGCACCGTAAAGACTATTATATTTTAATGTAGGCTTTCATGGACATGTCCACTTCTTCAGACATATAGTAGCAGGATGAGGTGTACAATTAATTTACAATTAAAATACAATTCAAGGGGTGTGGTGGTTCTGTAGGCTAGAGAGCTGAAATATCGGCTGAAAATGTTGGCACCTCTGCGTTTCGAATCCTGGGTGCCGCACAGCAGTGTGAGCTTCGCTGTTAACCCCAGCTCTTGCCAACCTAGCAGTTTGAAAGCATGTAAATGCAAGGAGATCAAAAGGTGCTGTCATTTAAAAAGGAGGAAAGTATACAGTGTTCCGAGCACAGAAATGTGTTCAACCATGCCAGCCACATGGCCACAGACTTGTACAACACTGGCTCTTTGGCTTGGAAACGGAGATGAGCACCACCTCTAGAGTTGGATACGACTGTGGCGGTGGGGGGACTTTTACCTTTTTAATATTCAATTGATACAATTAATTTAAAGGTGTTTGTTTCCCTTTTCTCCAAGTAGAGATTGGCTATGCAGAACAGCCAGTGCATATGTTAATATTATGCTCCACTTACCACTGGGGCAGGCTACCTCTTCCTGGCGTGGTGCGACTAGAGCAGATGAAGAGAAGAGTGAGGGGACATAGGAACGTAGCACGTGGAGGATGGGTGAGGGAGAAATGCCTGCTCTTCCTTCTGCTCCAGCAGCACATGCACAAGTAAAGAGGAAACTCTTGATTGAAACCTGCCAACCATCTTCAAGCAACTAGTGTGCATGCAGTGCAAATAGACACAGTACACCCCCCACTTGTACCCATCCCCCAATTAGCCAGGAACCACAATAGAAAGAATCGGACTGGTGGAAATGAGGGAAGGAGGTGGAGCACCAGGTTATCTCTAGCAGCATAATGCTGGTCCTGTCCTCACCCCTTACACAGACAAAGCTCCAGCTGTCTGGGAAAAAAGCCAAAGGATTTTAGTATAATTGCCGGAGAAGATGACCTATTTGTCGTTATGCCTTGTTGTTAAGCAGGGTACCTAAGAGTCAGTGGCATGGGCGCGCTGGACTCCTGGGAGCCAAGTATGCACAGACTGGTCATTCCTTATGTGAGGGCGAAACAGGCATTCCTATGCACACTGTGAACTCAGATCCAGGGATACTCCTTGGCTTCTGTGAGACAGGATGTGGAAGTAACGCAGGTATGTGTGATCTCGAGATCAGACGTCTTTGGCATGCAGCCCTGCTTAGTGAGTCACATTTTATGGCTTTGGTGTCCGGTCACATGGGTTTCTATGCCACTATGGAGGACAGGATGATTGATGACCTCAGCGCGTGAAGTGGCTCTCATGTGACCTACTAGGTTCATGTAACTGATCTGAAAAGCAGGTATACAAGGAACTTCAGAACAATTCACCCACCACGTCAACACCAACTGTATTCATTCAGACTTTGCATTCAACTGGAAAACAGTACTGTAGATGTTCTCTTACAACAACAGCCTGTTGGATTTCAAATCACCCATTCAGTTTCTGCTGGAGAATATGTTCTTCTGGGAGTGTGTCATTCTTTATAGTCAGGACTGATTCTGCAGTAAAACGAGGATGTATGTAGTACCATCAAATACATATTTAGCAATGACAAAGAAATGTAAACTTGCAGGCACTTCAAGATGCCTTAAAGATAGTTCGGATGAAAATGTGCTGAGAGGTAACACTTAGGCCAAACAAGAACAACCTTGTTTGACAGGAGTTGCGTATATATGACATTTTATCTTGCCTCTCTTCAAAGAACAACACTTTTGTAATTCCACGAATATATCAACTTAACAGTATGTTATGTTGTCTTTCCTGGGCTAGTAACATATTGCAAGTGAGAAACTGCATGTTTGAATGTTCTCAATAAGGACGGAAACAACTCTGTATGCAGACAGGGGACTACTCAAGATTGTCCTCCTGTGCCCCAACATGCTAGATTTTCATCAGCAAGGTGCTTCTGTATTTGGCATTTTATTATATATATATGGGGGAACATATTCAGTCACGCAAACTTCCAAACTCAACAGAAACCGTTCAAGAACAACCATCATGTGGTACTATCTCTGTACACTGATTTTCAATATTTATCAGCCATCTTCTAACTAAGTTACAAGGTGGATATGAGTTCACATAAAGCAATAGGAAATCAGGTTGACATATCCCACATTCTAAATAGCAGTTAGAGCAGAAGCATGGATCAGAGCAGCAGAAATAAGAACAAAGAGCTGCTGGACAATTCAAAATCTTTAAGTCATAGGAAGTTGCCTTATACTGAGTCAGGTTATTGTCCTATCTAGCCCAGCATGGTGAATTGTGAATGGCAGTCAAGTCTCAACTTCAATTAGGATTCTTTCCTAAGCTGGAGATCTCCAGCAGTCCCTGGTTATCTCTGTGAAGATATACAGAGAGTAAAACTGTCTCCATCTGGTTTGTGGCCTGCTGAGCTGATGGTAGTAGTAGGAGTATCAGCTGGGAAGGAGTAAGAAATTAGTTCTCATGGGAAGACACCTGGCTTATCCATGCAAAGTTGACTCAAGGTCCGTGTGTACTACTTGACAGCACAGCTTCAGTGCCAATGATCAGCTGCCTTTTTTTCCTAGAAGGGACTGGGTCTGAGCATATGCTAGGACAGTGGTTCCAAAGAACAACCCAGGTGTTCTTGGACTGCAGTTCCCAGAAATCCCAGCTGTTACATCTGGTGGTGAACACTTCTGGGAACTGCAGTTCAAGAACACCTGGGTGACCCAAGGTTTGGAAGCACTGTGCTGGGAGAACTAGACTGTGATTCGTTGGTGGGTGCCCTCAAGATTGCTGAGGGAAAGAGTAAAAGAAAATGGGTCCGTATGAGCCTTTGTGTCTTTGGATGTCAGCCTTCTGTGTAAGCTCAGGAGTCTATCTGCATCTGCAATGAAGTCCCTTAGAATAATTAGAATAGGCAGTCTTTCTTATTGTTCATGTATTTCTTTCCCAAGCTATTCAGTGTCAAACGTAAAGGAAACTTTTGTTTAAACTTTTTTTAATAATGCATTTTATTTATGCAATGAATTAAATTGTGTGTATGTGGTTATTGGATATATGTGGCGACTGGCGAGAGTGTGGTCCTGAATCCAATGCTGACTCCTTGGCTATCTCTACTGAGTGAAGTGGTGCAGCCTTTCTTCGTTTCCGAGCGAGTGTTTGCTTGCGGGGAAGGGAATCTCTGGGCTTCCTAATCCCACGCAGCAGGAGTGACTGGCAGTGGCTTCGAGCTTCCAGCTATAATTTGACTGGGTCTCTACAGGACTGAAAACTGGGTGAGTCATTTCCCCTCCAAATAGTAACCAGGCGTGACCTTCCTTACATTCTGAAATCTGATGATCGGATGTGTTTGGGTAGTAGGATGGTACGTATGGAACAGTGTGTCCTGTTAGCACCTTACAGTATTTAAAACCTGTTACGGAGGAAGGAGCTGAACCTGGCTTTCATCGGTTGTGTACGTTGGACCCTACCACAGAGAAGGCCCTGCTGTCTATTGCTACGCATTGCAGTTACCTACCATAAAGCAAGGTTTCGAGTCAAGATCTCAAAATGTAAGCTTACGTGAGAGAATGTAGTTCACAAAATACTCCAGATGCAAGGCAGCAAGGATTTCTAAAGATGAAGACTAGCCCGTTTACAAATCTATGACACAACCACAATTGAAATAAAGTGTAGAGTTCTGGTTAGGTTTTTTTTTTCAACCTGAAAAAAACAACACACTACTGTAGACCTCTAAAAGAGGAAGGAGAAGGATGCCAAAATGACTGAGAGGCAATGTTTCTATGTGAAAGGGGTCTACAATTATGCACGGTATGCAGGAAATGAACAGAGTGGGAGAGGGTTTTTCCTCCCCGTTTCATAGTATTAGAACCCATGCTCATCCTCTGAAGGTGAATGCTGGGAGATTTAAAACAAATTAAGCAACCATTTCATCAGGCAGTTCAATTGGGGTACTGTATTTCAAAGGCAGTATCACAATACAGTATCTGCCAACCTGGGTGTCTTTAAAAGAGACTGAACCAATTCATGGAAAAAATAAGGCTCTCCGTTGTGAAATATATACATTCCCTTCTTTGCTAGAGGCAATGTGCTGATGTGTATCAGTGGCTGAAGTGATTGCAATCATGCTCTACTTCCAAGGGACATCTGGCTAGTGGCTAGCCACAGTGTGAACAGAATCCTGGACTTAGACATGGGCACGACTTGGCAAAATCCTCGTTTCCGTTTTCGGCTGTCGTTCTCGTTACGTAACAAGAACGGTAACGGGAATTACTCCGCTCCAGCTCGAACCCAACCCGATAAAAGACAAATTTGGTCGGGTTTGTCATTGTCGTTCACGGCATCGTGGCAATCGCGTGATGCCAAGCAGCACAGAAAAAATGTTTTAAAAATAAATAAAAAAAACCCGATTCCCGCCGGCCATAAAAGCAGGCGAAAATATGCCTGCCTCAGTGAGGGCACCTACCAGAGAGGGGTGGTTTCCGGGGGGGGGGTCCCCGGCCTTCCCCCCCTCTCCTGTCCTGGGCTGCCGGACTGGTGCCAGGCTGGGGGGGGGCATCCTTGTCGTCTCCATTTGCCATGAGGTGGGGGG
>JAHTLZ010000010.1:3669975-3688052 GCA_023846285.1 Phrynocephalus versicolor
ATCATCATCATCATCATCATCATCATCATCATCATCATCATCATCATGTCCTTAGTAGACATGGGCACGACTTAGCGGAATTCCCGTTTCCGTTTCCGTTCCTCGTTTCCGTTACGTAACGGAAAAGGAAACGACAATTACTCCGCCAGAACTCGAACTCGAATCGACTAAAGAAAAATTGGGTCTGATTTGTTGTTGTCGTTCCTGGCATCGCGGCGATCGCGCGATGCCAAGCGGCACAGAAAAAAGTTTTTAAAAGTTAAAAAAAACCCCGATTCCCGGCCAAAAAAGCAGGCGAAAATATGCCTGCCTCTGAGAGTGCACCTACCAGAGGGGTACCCCGGCCTCCCCCCCTCTCCTATCCTGGGCTGCTCTGGTGGGGGGCATCCTCGTCGTCTCGCCAACTCGCCAATCGGAATCCAAAATGGGGCGACCGCAATTTATTTTGAAATCGTGGTCCAAAAACACACCAAAGCACCCAGAAACATGCGAAAATTGCTACTATTTTAAAACTGCCAGAATTTTTACAGTAGCAGGAGTGGGTTTTTCTTGCAACAAAATGTCCTCCTCTCCATTGATTTTATTTTATTTTATTTATATATTTTTTTACACCTGCGCAATGATGGGCTGGCCATGGGAGTGGACCATGCAAATTTTTGGAGCCATTCCACCAATCACATGGCCACTTGGCCACTGAGACTTCTGGGATGTGCCAAAAAGCCCACTAACCCTGCCCTAGCCCTAGCCCTAACCCTAACCCTTACCCATACGCCACAGTACACTGTCCTTCTTAGTGGGTCAGAGAGGCACCCAGAGGTGCACCCCACTCTCACCCTAACCTCACCCATAACTAGCCTAACCCTAGCCCTTGCGCTAACCCTAACCCTAAGCCAGATCTGTGAGTGTGTACTTGTATTGCACTACATGCAAGTATGCTTCCCTTCTTAGTGAGACACAGTGAGAGCCCACATTCTCTCTGACTGACTGATGCAGAGAAGGCACCCCAAAGAGGGGTGCCTCTGCCAGTCCAGTGTCACTGTCCACTAAGCAAGTCTGCAACTTGGTATGCATAGCCATATGGCTATGCATGCCCTTTTGTAGTGGGTGAGGAGAGGAGGCACCCACGAGGTGCCTCCAGGAGCCCGCTTTCCCTTCATAGCGAAAAAGAGAAAAACGAAATGACAAATGTATGAAAAAATTCGCGAAAAACGGAAACGAGCCGAAACGGACCCATCCCGAAAAACGACAACTCGAAAAAAAAAATTCCTGGTCGTACCCATCTCTAGTCCTTAGTTTCATTTTCTCTTCTCCCAGTTTTCCACCTGCTATTCTGTGTAGGGAACTGGCACATTTTGTAGAGTTTCATGCTCTTTCTAGACTGTGGTCACACCTGGGTTTCGATCCTGATCTTCTGAAGGTCCGGCTTTTCTTCTTCTTCCCATCACGTGATTTAAATGAGGGAGAAGAGGTCTCACGTCAAAATCTGGTTTTTCAATTTTAAAGTGCAGTTCAGCCCCCTTGGCCAGCAGGTGGTGCTAGCACTTGAAAAAAAATGGAAGACTTTTCTGGGGGAATTTAATTCTGTGTCGGACTTCCTGTTACTCCAATATGCAGGCAAATTAAAAAAACAGCACCGATCGGCCCCAGGAACAGCCGGTGGGTGCTATGCAAAAAATAAAATAAAAAGAAACCCTGATCATCAGCGCGGTCCCATGGCGTCTGCCTCCTTAAAAGCCGGATTTCAAAAGGGAGGCAAAAATTCCCAAGCCTGGAAGGTAGGTCACAGAAACCTCGCTTAAGGGAGCTTTACCGGGTTTTCTTTTTCCTTTTTTTTCAAAAAGCGGGGTGGCCATGAGGACGGTATTTTTGGGCACGATTTATTTAGTAATTTAAACTCTCTTTAAAGGGATATGTGACTGAGCCCTTAGTTAATCTTGTGCAGAAATGGTGCTATTCTGTACATATATCCCAACATGCCAGTGCATCTCTGTGTTTCTCTCAGTCCATTCCAGGTGAGGCATGCGGGAATGATGACATTACAGTACATGCAAGAATTGTATGATGCTTGAGTTTCCTTTGCTCTTTCTATGTGAGTCCTGTGTAAGATAGATTCCATTCTGCACAGGAACTGTAATTTTGAAAGGGAGAGGGGAAGAACATGAAACTTCTCAGGAACATCATAAGGAATCTTGCTCAGCTATTGATATTTCATCCAGTGGCAAGGGGAATAGGTTGGGGAGGGAGCAAAACAGGCAAGTAAGGCCAAATAGAGAAGGCTCATCATAGAATCATAGAATCATCATAGAGTTGGAAGGGACCTCTCACAAAATACCAGAATTAGGGGCCAGCCATTCAAAGTAAGGGTTGGGAGAGTGAGAAAAGAGAAAAGAAAATACATCTTTACCCAGCATGTTGTTAGTCTATGGAACTCCCTGCCACAGGATGTGGCGATGGCATCTGGCCTGGATGTCTTCAAAAGGGGATTGGACAGATTCCTGGAGGACAAGTCCATCACAGGTTATGCTGGGATGGTTATTTTTCAGGATTAAAAACAGGGTAGTTCAAAGGTCAGATGCAACTTATAACCATTATGGGGATGGTTATTCTCCGGGATTAAAAACAGGGTAGTTCAAAGGTCAGATGCAGGGGAGCTGTATCAGGAAACAGATGTTTTCTTGCATTCCAGGTTAGCTCTCCCACTGGTGAGTTCCCATCAGGTGCGACTGAGAATAAATCAATGCCCTCTTCCCTGGGGCAACTCTTCATGTATTAGAACACTGCTATCATATTAGTTGTTCTTCATACGCTCTGGGTGGCGTAGACCTTGCTGGGCAGCGGTAGGCCTCCCTACCACCTTTGGAGCTGCGGCACTGGGTGCGCTGGGCAGCAGAAAGCCTCCAGAGCCCCCGCCGTGGAAGCTTCTCGTTGGCGCCAGCCGCTATGGGATCCAGGCAGCCGGCGCAAGGCCTCCAAAGCCCCCTCCGCGGGGGATAGTCAGCTGCAGTAGCAGTGCTGAGTGCCCAGGAGGCCTCCCTGACCCGGACATCAGGAGGTAAGAGACGCTGGTCGGGGGAACAAAAAACGAACCAAACAAAATGGAAATTTCCACTTTGTGTCATTTTTCTTTGAGGAGGCTGTTCGTTATTCGTTTTGTTACACAGCGAAACAATAACGAATAATGAAACATTTTTTATTCATTTCGTGCCCATATCTAGATTTAATCTCCTAGGCTGTGCTAGTTCCTATGAAATGGAAAATCTTAGGTGGGCCGTAGCTTGAAACCTAACCCTCTCTGCTTCTCCAGACGGTCATGCTAGTTACCCTGTTGGGATTGGCACAGAGTCTCCAGAACTTCTGGATCTCATGCAGTTCCCAGTTTTTCAACCAGGCACTCAGTCCTGGACTGATGGTCCTAAGGAGCCCACTGCCTCTTCTATGGTGCCTCTGCCTAGCACCTCTGCTGATGGCACCAAGAGCTTCTCAGCCTCCAGGCCCATGCTATGACTAGATTTTGGGGTCATGACAAGTTTCTGTCACCTGCTATTACTGTCTGGGACAAGTTTTCAGTGAGGACAGATACACACTGCATCAGCTAGTTCCCCGAGCTCCTTGCCCTCTAAGATGCTGACCACATAGTCTGGCGAAACGTCAGGAAGAAAAACTTCTACAACACGGCCAAACGGCCCAAAAAACTCACAAGAGTTATCAGATCCCAATAGTGAAAGCCTTCAAGAATGCACAATGCATTGTTAATATGGTGGAAACTGCACTTTGGAAAAATGACCTCAAATAGATCTTCAAGTCAAGGTTTGTTTTTTTGCCCTAATCAGGTGCTGCACATTCTTGCTCCCACACTCCCTCTGTACCAAAGGGCTCCCCAAAACAGAATGTGAAAGCAATTACCATGAGGTGGTTACGGTAGGGATGTATACAGTATATGTTATGTTTCACCTTATGGAGGTCTCTTCCTTAATATGTAGTCATTCAATTCATGGCAAATTTTTACATTGACCACTCTCAGTACATCTACAGGCAAGTTTAGAGCCAATGAAGATCGAACTTTAATGAAGCCTATCAACATCTCACTGAAGTTGCTCCACCTGGCACATCCCTTCCAGATGGTTTGACTGGGGATGATGGGTGTTGGGTCTGCTTTATCATCTGTAGAAAGGGCCAGGCTAAGAAACAAAGTGTGCTCTTGTGTGTTTCTCAGGGTCTTCACATCTGAGGAATATGAAGACAAGAAGGTCCAATGTCTTGACTCTGATGAAGGGAATAATTCCATAAACTCCTCACAGTTCTTGACCTCTGCCCAGACAAAAGTGAAGTAAGACCACACTTTCTTGGAATAGATACAACTCTTTTTCCTTGCAGAACTGAAAAAAACCCTGCAGTTTCACACATGAATTTGTGGAAAAGGTCTTGCAGAAAAACAGAGATAATTGGCAGACAGGCAGGAACCTTGTCTGACTTTCATTTTAGAATTCCTGATTTAGAAATCTGAAAATATGATCCTGGTGTAACACTTATTTCATGTGTTCTTCTCCTCTCTACCCATCCTTGGCTGGGGATAAAATAGTTGTTGACCTGGAAACTTTCCATTTTATGATTGCTGGATTTTATTTCCTCGGGTTGCTGAAGAACATCAACATAGTCATAGTCTGTTTATATTGTAGTTTCCACATGAAATAACATTCTTTTGTTAGCTAGATGTTTCATATTGATATGAACTGATGATGAGTGTGCAGCTGACCCCCCATCAGATATATTTGGGCTTTTTATTTTATTTTAGCAGAGTTGTAACAATTCGTAGTTGTTTATAGTGTTCCTTATACTATAATTGTTCCCATCTTGTTTGTAATACAACACAGGCTGTTGAAATGACAGGGAAAGTCTTCAGTTTTCCATCCATAATATGGGAATTAAGATTCCTGAAAGGAATCAGCCTTTCAAATATACTGGCTAAGTAAACTATCCCACACTTGTTTATCAGCCTGTCTCCAATACGAAGATATTAGCCATTTGTGGCGTGTTAACAGACCAACTCCCACTGCTCCCCAAATTTTGTATCTCTCTCTTTCTCTGTGTTTCTCTCTCTCTCTCTTATGCACACACACAAATGCATGCAGGCAAATAAAATACATTGGACTGCTGCCACAAAGATGTTGCTGTTAGTGACACATACAAAGTTGTCCTTTATCACCTTTTTATTAAAAGTCAAGCTTCCTTCTTTCACATTCCTTCTCTACATAAAAGAACAACAGCATTGTCTCCCATATGGTATATACCAGGTAGAAATGTCATAGCTTTCTGACCAGCTACATAGACATGTTGGTGAACTTCCAAATCTGGACACACCATGTCAGCCAAGAGTGCCATAGACTTTATATTGAACTGTCTCCTCTCTCTCTCTCAAAGTGTGACTTTGCAGGACGGGAGCATTTGACAGCTTTTATCCTTGGACAGCCAATTTACAAAGTACTGTGTCTGCCAGCACAAAGGTACACCCTCATCCCCACTCAATAGCTCTGGATTTGCAGCTTTACCAAACATGCCAGGGCTTAAAAGCAAGTTCATTGTTAGCCAAATGTCCTTCACAATCTTGAACAGACAAGAGGAGCCCAAATTTCAAGGGACAATGGAGATTACTGTAGGCAGATGCCTGTGTCTCTCCAGTGCCACATTTGAAGCCCTTGCATGGTCAAGCCAATGCCTGAATATAGCAAGGTAAGTGTGACATTCATAGCAGAATGGAGTTTGAAGCCCGGTCTCCCTTGTCTAGATTCAGGGGCTGGGAAGTGGGATGGATCAGAGCTCCTTTCCTGGAAGATTTGGTCACAGAGCCTCTCTCAAGGCTGAGTTAGAAAATTGACAGGTGATGTTTTCAGATGCTTGGAAGGGGGACTTCCCCAAGATCGCCGCCGCCGCCACCACCACTGCCACTGCTGCCAAAACCACCACTGCTGGGATCACCGCCACCGCCGCCAGCCAGGTAACCCAAACCAGTTCAATTTGGTTCGGTTCATACGAATTTTTGTTTTAAAAATTCATACAAAATGAAACAAAATGAACTGAGGGCCCCCTGAAACAGAACAATCCGAACCATGGTTTTTCTGTTTCATGCCCACCTCTCTATATAATCAAAACCGGCATTGCCACTGTTCGTTAATCAATGTAGAACCTTATAAACCAGAAAATGACTCTGGGAGTGACTGCACTGGGTTAAAGAGAGCAAGGGAGAGCAATGCGTGTACTGTATCTCTTCACGGCATGGAACTTGAAAAATCAGCATGGAATTAATAGGTTGTGTGGCATTAGCTAAAAGTCTAGATGTGTCAGTGTGCAGTCTTTGGCCAATCAACCCCTCTCTCTCTCTCCTCCCCCATGTGTATGTGTACACTGTAATTAATTAACTCCATCTATGATAAATTAAGATATCTGTAAAACAGCAATCTGCATATGTCAACATGGGAAAGCTGAGTTTTAACACTTTGTGCTGTGATTTGAGAGTCTAGCTGTAATGATAAGACCTTGATTTCATGGCAAGCCTTCAGAGAGTGATGTTGGGTCAGCTTCGGCATAGGCACAAACAGTCATATGGTATGAAGATAAGGGCCAATTTCAATAGACACTTGTGCTGGAACAGCTGTCCCCTCCTGCTCCATCCCTTGTTGTCATAGGTTGATAGCCAACCCATTAACGTAAATGCTTTTAATAGCAGGAAATCCTGGATCCCATCATCAAGAGGGCAATGTGATCACACTCTTTCTGTCCAAAAGGTAACTTTCACTCTCTTAACTCAGGATACACTTAAGCTTGGAATCTAACTGCAGTATCCGTACCTGGGGAAAAGACCTTGAGGGATGGTTAATTCATACACTGTGGGGGGTATTTTAAAGCCTCTGCTTTGTAGCACAAGTAGAGGTCTCATTTTTTTGACCCAGCGGCATTGACTTTGTTTGCTTTTGCAGACAAATCTTTGTTACTGCGTATTGCCATAAGAAGGCCAAAGCATCTTTGCACCTTCCCTTTGCATTACTGCATATATCTAAAGGGGTTTTGTTTTGTTTATAGAATTAATAAGTTAAACAACAAAAACAATTACACTGTGTGTTCATTAAAATGTAATAAATGAAAAGCAAGTAAACATTATAAACTATCTTAACTTTAAAAACCCATTAAAAAACCGGCCGAAAAAGATGGGTCTTCAGCAGTCGGGACAAGGCTAGAAGGGACCAGCATGGTCTCCCAATGGAGAGCATTCTATAATCTGGGAGCTGCCACAGAGAAGTCTCTGTCTCTCTGTCTCTCTGTCTCTCTGTATCTTTCTCTCTCTCTCTCTCTCTCTCTCTCTCTCAATTTAGAGAATGACAGTTAATCTATGGTACTTTCACATGCCAGGGATTTTTTTTCTTGTTGAAAATAGGAAGTACACAACTATCTTTAAAATGGGTTGCAATCCAAATGGCTTGTTGCACTGCTCATGGCAATGCCATAGGTGTACTACATATCCAGGACTTTGTTTGAGTGGTTCTAGGATGGTGCAATGGCTATATTTTATTTGTTGCAATTACCTCATTAATTGGGGGGGGGCAAGAGCAATTTAAAACCACCCTAGAAAAACAAAACAGGAGCTATTAAAAAATTAAAGGTTCATTAGAAAGGCAGTGCATGTAGGGCAACTAGTTAGTCTGGAGTGTTAGACGTCTTACTATTGCTTGGTCCAATTACCCCCCACAGAGCAAATAACAAGTCACATTAAAGTCAAAAAAGGTTTATTAAACTTTAAATAGAAAATAAATATTCCACATTAAACAGTCTGTATTGAAGAATGTCCCTATATTTGTTACACCATCCCCCTAAAGCTGGATGGTATGCATGAAGGTAAGACTTTCCATTTCAACAGCCATGATGAGAGATTAAAACTGTCATTTTCATGTCTGTTTAACCAAAAGACCTTTCAGAAAGATTGGGCATAAAAGAATGTTAGTATAGACAGACCAATAGTAAGTCAGATCAGGGTGATCGACACACCACATTCTGAGACTATTAATCTGCATATTCTAACACCCCTTCTCAGATCAATGTTTCAGAATCCGTTAGATTCAATTTTCTCCTCAAATACAGGAATCTATCTTCAGCCAGATGTTTCATCAAAATATCAGCAATCATGCCCTTAGTATAGGACAATACCTCAATTGTACCAATCCTTCACTTTGCATCTCTCTTATAATATGATGTCTGACATCAATATGCTTTATACGCCCACCAGTCTTTTCTGATAATGATAGGTAGTCTGATGCAACTTTGATTATTCACAGTGTGACTGGAGTAGCCTCATCTATGAGATCTACAAGCAAAAGTTTGAGCCATACAATTTCATCACATACAGCTGCAGCTGAGATGTACTCTGCCTCTGTAGATGAGTGAGTTATAGTAACTTGCTTGCAGCTAATCCAGTTTGTAGGACCACTCCCATAGAAAAATACATATCCACTAGTAGATTTACGATCAGATATGTCTTCTGCTGAATCTGCATCAGTAAACTCCACTAGTATAGGATTTTCTGTTGATGGTAATTTAAGTTTAAATTGTGCAGTATATTTTAAATACTTCACCACTATCTCAATCCCATTCCAGTCTCTTCGAGTAGGTGAACTGGTCCTTCAGCAAAGAATGCCAACTGCTACCACAATATCTGGTCTTCTTGTTGTAGCCAGATATAACAGTTTCCTTATAACTTCTCTGTATCCATAGTTGTTGGGCAAGAGTTCACTCAGTTCTTTCTGTTTATGAAAACCAGTTTCCATAGAAGTATGTACATGATTAACATCCTGCATTCTGAGATTCTCAACCAAGTCTAGAATCTTTTGCTTTTGACTCAGAAGAAAACTTCCATCTTCTTATCTGTCTATTTGTATTCCCAAATAATAGTTGACTTGTCCAAGTTGCTTTATTTCCACTTCTTTGTTGAGACTGGAAACAATTGTCTCTGAGATCTTCACAACAAAGCATCAGATCATCCACATACATTAAGATGTACATACACAAGTCTGTTGTTTTTGTTTCTTATGTAGAGACAGGGATCTGCTTTGCTTTTGATGTATCCTTGATTAATAACATTTTGTTAAGTTTTTTATTCCAAGCTCTTGCAGCTTGTCTTAAACTATAGGTCCCCTTCTGCAGTTTACACACTAGATCCTTCTTCTTGGGATCTGTAAACCCAGGAGGCTGCATGTATAATTCCTCCTCAATTTCTCCATGCAAAAATGCAGTTTTCACATCTAAATGTTCAACATGCATTTTCTTGGAAGAAGCTAGACTTAGAAGTACCCTAACAATTGTGTGATTGACAACTAGAGCAAAAGTTTCATCATAGTCTTCTCCATACTTCTGTGAATAACCTTTTGCTACAAGCCTAGCTTTGTATCTTTGTACATGTCCATTTTCATCTTGCTTGGCTTTAAAGAGCCATTTACAGCCTATGGCCTTCTTACCTATTGGTAATTTTGCAAAAGTCCATGATTTGTTCTTTTGTAGTGCACTAATTTTTATCCTGTGCTGCTGCTTTCCATCTGTTTGCTTCTACCATGGGTAGCTGCTGGACTTCATCCCATGATGCAGGCTCCTTTGTTTGTGACACCCCTGCGAGGTAGGACAGTCACTTTGCTGCAACTCCCTTATTCGGTCTTGATGAATGTCTTGGAACTGGATCTAGATTTGGCGTTAACTCTGGAATTTCTCCTGTTATTTCAGCCTCATCATGTGTACCAGTCACTCCATCATCTGACTCTGGTGGAGTTACAATTTGAATATCCTCCTCTATATGGGTTTTAGTGTCAACTGCATTTTGGAATATCAGATAGTGAAATTCAGCTAGTTCTTTTATAACTTGACTTTCTCTGTGATAGGCATTAGCATTCTGATCACTGAACTATCTTTCATCAAAGTACACCACTCTGCAAATGTCAACTCTGCCTATTGTGGCGTATAGGATCTTGCATCCCTTGCATAGCCAAGTAAAACTCCTTCTTCAGTTCTGACATCTAGTATGGATCTTTTCTTTCTTGGTATGTGTGCAAATGCTTTGCATCCAAACACTCTCAGATGTTTAATACTTGGCTTGTGTTGATGCCACAGTTCAAATTGTGTTTTGTTGACTGCTTTGGTTTGCAGTCTGTTCTGCAGATAGCTGTTAATGCTGCATCTGCCCAGTATTTGGTAGGTAGTTTTGCTTCAATGAGCATACACCTGACCATTTCCATAATTGATCTGTTCTTTCTTTCTGTAATGCCACTCTGCTCTGCCATGTACGGCACTGAAAACTAATGCTGAATTCCTTGCTCTTTGAAGTAATTTTCCATTTGCTGTGAGATATATTCTCATGCATTGTCTGATTTCACAACCTGAGGCTTCCAGTTAAATTTTATTCTTTACCATTTCTTCATATGCCTTCATTGAGTTGAAGGTTTCATATTTTTCTTTAATTATATTAATTACACAGTACCTAGAAAAATCATCAAGAAATGTACTAATGTACTTCCATCCGCCTGCTGAGGATGGAAGGGGTCCACACAAATCTGTATGAATTAGCTGTAGTGGCTTTGTACTTCTTGTCTCACTTTTCTTGGGAAAAGATGGCCTGGTTACCTTTCCTTTCACACAAATTTCACATCTGGAATCACAATCAGCACTTCCATGAATTTCAATTCCTGTGATGAGCTGATCTTTCTGTAATTTCAGAATTGCCTCAATTTGCCTATGCCCAAATCTTCTATGCCACATGACTGCACTGTTGTCTTCCTTTCTCTGGTGAGCCATAAAGCCTTGTGGCTTCAAACAATTTAATTCAAATAATCTATTTCTCTGGTCTCCAGTGAGATAAGTCACATTTCCAAGCGAGACACTGCAACTTACTTTGTCGAATTTTACTTTAAAGTTCTTATTTACTAGTGTGGATGCACTTATAAGATTTGCTGTAAATTGTGGAACGTATAATACTTTTTCTGCAGTAAGATTTTCAAATCCTTTTTCATTTTTGCATCTCAGCAAAATATTTCCGTTCCTTGTACTTCTAATACTTTGCCACTGTCACATACTATATTTTTAACTGAACTTGGCTTTAATTCAGTGAAAAAAATCAACATCTTTAATTAGATGCATATTAGCTCCTGCATCAAGATAGAAGCTAGATTTTAGATGACCAGTACTAAGACTGTACACATGCACTATTATTTTCTTTTCCTTTGGATTAGGATTCTCCCTTCTTGATTCACTTTTACATGCTCTAGCAAAATGTCCTTTCTTTTTTACTAAAAATGGCAAATTAAAAACTTCTTTTTATAATTGTTTTCAGTTTCCCTTGTTTCTTTCCACCTGTCATTTGGTTTTGACTGGAGAAACTATCAAATTTAAAAGCAGCAGAACCAGTTTGATGACGAGCTCTGTTGTCTAATATATTCTTCTTGTAAGCAGGGAATCAAACTATCCAGTCCTTCTTCATGCCTTTTATATGACCCAGAAAAAAGAATCAAATTCTTAAGGCATTGAATTAAGAATTAGTATAACTTGCATCCTTTTACTTAAGGCTTCACCAGCTCTAGCCAATTTTTCAAATTGGGCTTGCATTCGCAGAATGTATTAATCTAATGTTTCCAATTTTTCATGCCATTTTGATTGTGTTATTTGCTTTAATAAATTAGCAATACTTTGTCCTTGATCACTTTGGTATGGAGGTTTTAATTTGGTAAGCATTCCCTTAGCTGTTGTCTCATGTCTGATTTGCACTAATCGTTCTTCTGTTAAAGACTGAATTATGCAACCCTTTGTCTTTGCATTCTTCAATTTCCAATCTGTGTATTGTTCATGTGCTCTTCAGGTTCATCTTCTGTTAAAAACTCTAGCACACCCTGAATTTCACACAGATTTTCCAGGCAGAATAACCAGTTTTCAAAATTAATAGGCTGAAATTTTGGCATGGAATATTTTACCTCAGACATTTTCACATCAGTTTAAAATTGATCAAGATAAACCTTAACGTCTTTCTTTTTACCTCAGCAGTACTTTAGTTCAACTGCTTGGCACTTAATATCAGTGACTGCCAGCTTAGCAGTGTAAGAGTAATCAGATCATAAGCAAAGAAGCATCCTCTGCTACCATGTTAGAACTCTTACTATTGCTTGGTCCAAATAGAGGAAAAATAATGAGTCACATTAAAGTAAAAAAAGGTTTATTAAACTTTAAATAGAAAACAAATATTCCACATTAAACAGCATGTATTGAGGAATGTCCCTTATACTTGTTACATCATCCCCTAAATCTGGATGGTTTGCATGAAGGTAAGACTCTCCATTTCAACAGCCATGAGGAGAGATTAAAACTGTCATTTTCCTGTCTGTTTAACCAAAAGACCTTTCAGAAAGATTGGGCATAAAAGAATGTTAGTATAGACAGACCAATAGTAAGTCAGATCAGGGTGACCGACATACCGCATTCTGAGACTATTGGTCTGCATACTCTAAATGGAGAAGCAAGAGGAGGGTCAAGTTGCAGCAGCTTGCCGATTCCAAATTGTAAACATCTGGACAAGATGCTTTTAGTTATTTACAAACAGCAGAATTACAACCTTTTGAACTGATCAGTATGCCAATGTTGGGGAAGTCCTGAAAAGTTGCCTCACTGATAGCGTTCCTTTCCATGGGATGCAAGCATAACCACTAGAGATGGGCACGACCAGAAAAAAATGACGTTTCGAGTTTTTGTTTGTCAGAACGGGTCCGTTTCGGGTCGTTTCCATTTGTCGCGAAATTTTTCAAAAATGTGTCGTTTTGTTTGTCGTTTGTCATTTCCACCGCGATTTAGCGCGATTTGACTTCCCTGACCCAGAGCATAGGGGCGTCCCGCAATCAGGGCTGATGCTAGGTGTTTTTGTGCCCTAGGCGGCCGGCGGGGTGGGGAGCAGGCGGCGGGGGGAGGTGTGGGCATGCAGCGGTGGCGGAGGCATGGGCGGGCGGCAACAGCGGAAGGGGGAGGCGCGGGCGGGCAAGCGGGTGGGCAGGCGGCGGCGCAGGCTGCAGGCGGGTGGCGGCGCGGGCGGGCGGGCGAGTAGGCAGAGGTTCTGTTCTCGGCTTGCACCCCAAATGTGTGTGTTTGCAAGCAAATTGAAGTTGGGAAAATAGAAAATAAATGGTAGTATATAATATATATTTAAAATAAATCCACACCTCCCACTCCCAGTCGAACCTCCCCCTTTATCCAATATCAGAAAAAAATCCTCACAAACTGCCAGAGAAGAAATAAAGAATAAACTGCTATTCCCTTCAGCAGACAAAGCTGCAGGGAATCAAAGAAATTATTTTCTAAATTCAATTCCCTCCCTACCTGCCTAACTTAAATCCTAAAGCCTCCAGCCTCCTTCCAAATTCGAAGAGCCAGCAGCAGCCAGCCACACAGCCCTCCACCCTCCTCCACATCCAGACCCGACTGCGACTTCTGGAAGGTGCCTCGGCTTTTTATGCCCTCTGGCACATCCAGAAGTGTCAGTCAAAACCTGGCCATGCGATTGGTGGAATGGTTCAAAAAAATTGCATGGTCCCATCCCATGCCCAGCCCACATGGGCAGGTCTAAAAAAAATAAAAAATAAAATAAAATAAAATAAAATCAGTGCAACCTTTTACTGCTATAAAAAAACCCACTGCTGCTACTATAAAAATTCAGGCATTTAAAATACCTAATTTTCACATGTTTCTGTTGTGCTTTGGTGGGTTTTTGGACCATGATTTAAAAATAAATATTGTGGTTGCCATTTTGGATTCCCCCCCCACCGCATGGCATGGAGACGACGAGGATGACCCCCCCCCAGTCTGGTGCAAGCAGCCCAGGACAGGAGGGGGGGAGGCCTGGGACCCCCGCCCCCAGAAACCACCCCTCTGGTAGGTGTCCTCAGGCAGGCATATTTTTGCCTGCTTTTGGGGCCAGGAGTCAGGTTGTTGTTTTTACTTTTTAAAACTTTTTTTCTGTGCTGCTTGGCAATGGCATTGCGCGATCGCCGCGATGCCATTAACAACAACGAAAAACCTGACCCAATTTTTCTTTTTTCGGGTCGGGTTTGAGCTGGAGCGGCATAATTATCATTACCGTTTCTGTTACGTAACGGAAATGAAAACCGAAAATGGAAACGACAATTTCGCCGCTCCGTGCCCATGTCTAATAACCACATATGCTTTTTCCACTTTCCACAAATCAGAGTTCAAGTGCTACATTGTTTAGGTATGAATTGATTCTCAGGAATGGACATGCTTCGCATTACAGAAAATTCCCTATGGGATGCTTCGCAAGATGAAACATCATTCTGTGTGAACCCGGGGGGGGGTATTTTTGTCTTTATTCTAGCTTTATTCTTTTTTAAAAAATCATTTAAAATGAACCAAATTTGAATGGAATGGAATGAAATGAAAAACAAAACAAAATGCTATTTTAGCATGTTGTGCCCATCACTAGTGTGGATGATCCTGGCCTTGATCTCGGGCAACACACCCAGCTCCAATTAGAGTCCAGAGACTATTTCACATTGTTTGGAAGGAGTAGTAAATATATTTAAGGTAATGAAACTAACATTCAGTTAGAACACTCTTTGTTGCCCATCCTCTGGTCCAAGACTCCCCTTTTATCATAAAATCCCACTGCCTTGGGGCTGGGTGGGCGTTCTGCTTGTTCCTCCTCTACCTCCTCTACCCAGAAAGCCTCCCTTAACTCTTTTTTGGCCATTTCCTCAGATCAGCTCTTCTTTCTCCAACAACAGGCCTCCTGCCTCCTCTCTAGTTCCCTCTGGCTCCATCCCTCCTCCACCTCTTCCAATGCCTCTTTCACAGCTGCTAGCCACCACCTCCCTGCCATCCCACCTTCTTTTCCTTTCATCATATGAAAATAATAAAACCACATTTCCTTACTTAACATTTACTACAAAACACACATTACAGCATAGCTTCAAGGTATGTACCAAGTACATCTCTACTGGAGCAGTGGAACAGGACAGCAACTGAGTACAGTGTCTCCTAAGAGAAAGCTAAGCCAACTTATAGCAACTTGTGAGCCCCTTTGTACCCTAAAGTTCCTGCTTTCAGATGATTCCATGCTTAACAACCAATCAGACTTTACTTTCCCCTGAAACCTATGGAAGATATACACAGTTTTTCACATATGCACGCACGCACGCACGCGCACGCACACACAGAATATGCAGATAATACAGTTTCTTCTAATTAGTGTTGCATCAGCTTCCTGGACAGACTGACCTTCAAGGCCTCTTCTCAAATGGTTTCCCATACTTGTTGCTGGGCAAAATTGTGTCTGTTAAGCATTATGTCTGTGAAGATTCTCAGTCATCCAGGTGAGTTTATCTGGAAGTTGAGTCATGACAACCAGACTTCTTTTTCTTGAGAGACTGAAACGTTTCGCTGCTCATCCAAACAGCTTCATCAGTTAAACACTAGGAACCATTTCACCCCATACACAGAGGCCTGATTATTAGGTAGATTCCAACTCCCCTCTCCCTCTGCTCCTAATTTTCTTGGAAACTACAGTGTACCCTCATATAACAAGTGGTTTGTTTAACAGAAAATCCGCTTAAAGGAAAAAAAATCAGAGATAGGGGGAATCGCTTAACAGAATCACCTATGGGGTGAATATGTACAACAGAAAAACGTTCACGATTAGGGATTAATCTATTTTCAATACATTCCTGTGGGAAATATTTACAATGGAAAAATTACTTAGAACTTTATTTGGAACAAATACATTCCTTTATACAAGGTACCACTGTACTTGCCCCATGGTCCATATGGGATGAGTCTCCTCCAACTACTTAATGGCCTTCCGCTCAGAGCACGGATCACCATGATTCCAAAAGAGACTTGAACCCTGGTGTACTGACTGGACACAGTTTGTCTTTACACAGACCACTGGGGAAATGCTTAGCCACGGGCATACCAACCAACTACCCACTGGCCTGCGTGGGCTGAAAACAAAGAAATAACCATCTGGAAAGAGAGCAAGAGGCATGTGGTTGAGTGGGAGACGATGAGAAGCTGCAAGTCAGAAATTGTTTTGTTTTGAAATACATTGGTAAACATGCCCTAGTTTTCTTTCAGTCAAGTTTCACCCACTGATAGCTATTAAGTCTCTTCCCCCACAAAAAGAACGAAAAAACAAACATATTTTCCTGTAAGACTGCTTCTGCAAACATCAAAATTAGATTAGAAACACGACTGTAAGCACAAATTGCCTAAAGGTAAAGAACATGATGCCAGATAAGGACCAAAGAGAAAAAAACATGTTGTTTCTTTGTTTGCACAACTAACCATAGCAGACGGACATTTTGGATTTATTGAGCTTGATTTCATCGCCTTTTGGTTTCTCCTCGATATTGTTTTGAAACAAAGACTGACTAGATTAACTCGAAGGGACTGAAGGAGAGATAGATGTTCAGGCAGTGCCTGCTCATTTTCACAGAAGGGACATAGCAGGCCCAGAAAAGGTCCAATTCTTCATAGAAGTTGTTCTCCCACTGCAAGTAGATGGTCATTAGACTATGTTAGAATAGGACCTTAATGTCTTCTGAGAAGATCTGCTGGATGAGTGTTAAAGTGTTCTTTATTGATACTTTGGTGAAAAGGGATACTACATCAAAGCTGATCAGTCTGTCCCTGGAGTTGAGTTTTAGGGTGTTAATCTTTTAAATGAAATGTCCCGAGTCCTTGATGTGGGATAAAAGTCTAAAAATAAAGAAAGCCTGGCTTCCAGTACTAAAAACCACAGAGTGCAAAAGGTCAACACTCAATTATTCCCACCCAGCCACAAGCAACAGTGATCAGTTCACACAATAAAATAGCTAACAACACCCATCAACTACACAGAAGTGTCGCTGCTACCCCTGATTGCATTGAAACTTCTTAATCCTAATCCCTTCATCACAATACAATGACTAGCACCTATTCTCCTTCATGGGGCCAGCTTCATCTTTCTACAACTTTAACAAATCCCACAGTCTCACTGCCTTTATAACCCATAGCACAGAGAGAACTCCTAGTTCCCTGAGCTCTATGCCCTCTGAAAATACCAGCCACAGAGTATGGCAAAGCGTCAGGAAGAAGAAGAAAAACTTCCAGAACACAGCCAAACAGCCCCCAAAACTCACAACAACTAATAAAAATGTTTCTTTACTTACAGTTCCTTGAAATTACAAACTTGTGCACTGCTTTCTTTACACCACAGATACTTGCAACTAACTGAACAGATCTACAGCAACAAATAACTGCCACCAACCAACAGCAGGGAGGGACAGAACACTTAGCATAGAGTTGGATCTCTCTTAGAACTTCAGAAAGCTGAACGATTGGCTAGTCTGGTAGAAATACAGCCAAACAGGTACTGCTAGATAGATAGCCCAGAAAGATAGATAGTTCTAGATAATCCCTGCCAATCACTCAAACTATATACAGCAACAGCATGCAAAGTTGTAAAGATATTCCCAACATAATCCAGTAAAATAATTATGGGTTTACTCAAAGTTTGACTTTTAAAAGTAAACCTGTTTCTTCTCAGAATGTCATTTCATTGCCCCAGACCCTCCAGCAAGGAATAACCCCACTGTGAAAAATCTCAAAACAGCACCATTCCCACCACATTAAAGTTCTCTAAAAAATATTACACAGATGAGGAGGCCGGGTTTGGCAGATGAAGTAGGCAGGATCCCTGCTTTTCCTTGATTAAAAGAAGCTGAAGTGAGATATTTTCATTTTAAAAAAAAAGCATTGCCAAAGAATCAAAAAAGATTTTATGGGGCAAAAGCAAGGGTGGCTTACGGTCTGTCTGAACTGTGTGGGATCTGATCCTGCATTATGTGACGAGGCAGCCCATGGTTTGTCAATATCCATGGATTGATCTAATCAAGGCTAAGGGTCATTTTTCAGATTTAGTGGCATCCTGTTGGCCACACTTACAGAAGGTGCGAGAGGCATGCATGGCCAAAGTGTATGTATGTATGTATGTATGTATGTATGTATGTATGTATGTATGT
>JAHTLZ010000010.1:3688062-3698111 GCA_023846285.1 Phrynocephalus versicolor
ATGTATGTATGTATGTATGTATGTATGTATGTATGTATGTATGTATGATTCTGGCTTGAAAAAGTAGACCCCCCCCCAAAAAAACAGAGGGAAAGCCACTTGGGGAGCAAAAAGGGTTGGACCAACTGGGATCAGCCTTTGTGTCATGAGGTCAGTAGAATATACTGTGCCAAACTTGTTGTGCAATTAAACTGTTAACTGCCCAGAGGCTGCTTTAAGTGCTAGGGGCCGGTATATGAGGAGAACACACTTGGCTTTTGCTTTTAATTTGCCTCGTTCATAAACAGAGCAAATCCCATGGTATTTGACCATGTGGTTGCAGCCTTATTAGTTGGGAAAGCGCAGGATTACATACCGTGCCCATTCCCCCATTTTACCTCTCCGCAACCTGTGCTTGATCCCTTTCCTTCAGTGGTCAAAAACCCTTTGCTTTTCTTTGCGTTCCTGTTAGATGTGACGGTGAATGAGCCAAACACTGAACCCCATCATTAAAAACCGGGGATTTGGGGAGAGGCAGGATGAACATCTGGAGCTTAATGCGGTCCTTTGTTGCTCCCTTATTTTCAAATATTTGATCTTGGGTTTCTTATGACAGCTGCATGACGGGCCAGTTGCATCATTCTATGATTCACGTACCCAAGGGCCTCCTTGGCTTCTTTCTTAACCTGAAACAACGGGCCTTGGGAGGGCTTGACTTTAAAAGCTTTCCACGATGAATCCCTCTAGCCTGGTTCCCCTTTTTGTTATTTGCAGCATGTGTTCCACAGCTGGGATGGATTTTTGCAAAAGAGGTGGGAGGAGATCCAGCACTGAAGGCAATGAATTTCTGCACCCTTTCTTTTCCAAACCGGAAGATCCATTTCAGGGAACGGGTTGCTCAGACTGGTTAAGTTGCCCATTTTCCTTTCCTTTCTCCTCCTTGACTTTAAGCAAGCCTTTCTCCCTTGCCTCTTGCCCATGGCTGGGCCAAGCTTTTCTCCACCCTGGGCTTGAGACTGTAGAAGGCGCCGGGTGTATGTGTGTGTGCTTCAGCCCTCTCTCTAGTAAGAAAGATTTCACCTAAGATTGCAAGACAGGAGTCCTCTGAAACAGCCCTGGCTAAATGCTACACATCCTCACAGCTTCCTCCTTTTCACTTATAGCAGGACTTGAACAATAGGGTGGGCATGCTGCTTATCTAGGCGATCTTTGAGTTGCCCCTTTTAGGGAAACAATTCAACCTTCAGTCTAAGTTTATCTCTCAAGGAAGTGTATTGCCTTGTAAAAAAAGAGTATATCTATCCTATTGTCCTATTAAAGAAACAACTGTGACAGGCTAGGATCTTCCAGAGTTTCTCTTGTTCCCAGGGAAGAGAGGTCCCAAGAAACTAAAGAGGACATTCATTCCAAAACATGGCAAGGGGGATTCTCTGGTTTAAAAAGGGAGCTAAGACAGGATGGATCCTTCCCATCAATAAGTCTAGGTCCGTGGTCATACCTGCGTTTTCTGCGTAGTTTCCTGTTGGCGAACTACGCAGTAAAAGATCGCATGCTAACCAGGAAGAGAAGCAAATTCTGCTCCCAGCCGACCACGCCCCTTGAACAGCAGTTTCAGCGAAGTTTCCTAAACCACCGCCAGGGGCTGGATTTAGAAACTTCGCTCGAAAATGCTTACTTGTTTGCTTCTGTTACAATGACAGGACACTAAAAATACACAGTAAATTCAGTTTCTCCCCTTTCTACCCGGCTTAAAAGACAGAGCCTTGGAAAATGGAGCCGGAAAGCAGGACAAAATGCATAGTATACAGGTTAGGACAGAACCAGAATAGGAAGGTACGACACAGAGGAGAGGACACCAACTGCTCATTAAAAACCACGTGACCACTCCCGAAAAAAATATGCAGGAAATTTAAATACGAAGGAAACCCAGGTATGACCGCGGTCTAGGTTGTGTGCATACGAATTCCGGCTTATGTTAGACTTGGCTGTTAGGTCTTCTGGGTTTTATAATGGGAACAAAAACCAGATCTTGGGACATTATTCTTTTTAAAAGGAAACAGTTGCGTTATCCGTTATTTGTGTAACCAAGTTCTTGCTTTTATTATCATGTTATCACTATCATCATTGCTCTTTCCCTTCTGTAAGATGCCCCCATGTACAGTATATGACTACCCCAACTTTTTCAACCCCAAATTATATTTTTGCAACCAACCATCTCTCCTTGGCTTACTTTCATCTATAAAATGACCCTCAATTTTTAGTCTAACAATTTTAGACAAAAAAAAAAAACCCATAGTCTTATACAAAGAAAAATACTGTAATTTGTTGTGGTTTGCTTTACAGACACACTGGCTGAAAGCAGTGGAGATTGGGTGATCCCATGGGCTCATTATAGTTGGATTACCATTGGATTACACCTACTGTGTTGTGTTACCACTGCTCACAATGTGCCATCAAGCTGATCATGACTTATGGCCACCTTTTCATGGGTTTTCTAGAAATGGAGTACTTGAATGTGCTTTACTGTTCCCGTCTTCTGGGGATGCCCTAGGACTGTCCAGTGTGTCCAAGGCTACACAGGCTGGCCCTTCTCCCAGAAGGCATAGTGGTGGACTGAATTCCCCGCCTCTGCTCTGCATCCAGATATCTGGTTCACTAAACTGTCCTACCAGTCTGCAGTTACTAGCACACCGCAAAATAAAGGGAAATGGTCTCCAGTTCTGATACTGTAGCCCTCAAAATGAACAATTCAATCTGGCAAACAAAAATCCCCACCTGCAACACTTTTACATCTGAATGCAGTATTTGGTGTTTGTTCCAACTGTGGAACCGCCACCAGGGATGGAATACATTATGTATAACTCCTAGATAACCTCAATCCATCTTTCAGCAGTGGCCATTTGCAAACGCATCTGGGTCACTGAGTGTGGTACATACATGTGTGGACATAAATAACCCCAAATATTCTCTGCACGGTTGGAAGACTGTGTGGATAAATAAGATGGCTTAAGAGAAAGCTAAGCTGTGTTCCCTGCAGGGGCAAATAGTGATTAATGCAACTGGGGTTGGCTCAGTGAAAAGCATGTACAGTGATACCTTGTATAAAGGAATTAATTTGTTCCAAATGAAATTCTGTTAAGCAAATTTTCCTTTGTACACATTTCCCATAGGAATGCATTGAAAATGGATTAATCCCTTATTGCGAACATTTTTCCGTTGTACGGATTCATCCCATAGGTGATTCTGTTAAACGATTTCCCCCTATCTCCAGACATTTTTTCCTTTAAGCGGATTTTCTGTTAAACAAACTTCTTGTTTTGGGAGGGTACACTGTAGTCTGACTTTCACATTCTTAGCACACCCAAAGATAAACCACTGCTGTTTGTCATGCTTCTGTGTACTTTCCACATCGGCTAGACTTTCCCTTTAGAACATAAAGGGCAGCCTGGCATCTAATTGTGTCAGACAGGATATCCCCTGGGGAAAAGGCTCTGTCTACACTCAAGATGTATAAACACATTATTTGCTTTAAAGACAAGCTGCTTCACGTATAGAGGCCTCTAAGCATGTCTCCCTCTGTTATATAAGCAGTTCTCCCATTGGTATGACCATTGTTGTTTGAACACATCAGAGGGGGGCTCATCAACCAATGTAGTAATTACCTAATGTTGCTGTAGATCAGTGCTTTCCAATCTTGGGTCTCCAGATGTTCTTGGACAACAACACATAATGCTTAAAAATTCTCTATGGATGGTATATAATTAAAGCATACTCAACCTTGAGCCATCTACCTGAGCCCATCGGGGTCGAACTCAGCTAGAACCTGGACTGCAGCACTGCAGTTTAACCACTGCACCACATGGGTTTACTGAAATAACAACGTTGCAGGTAAGCTTAAACAACGTATTATGGAGGTTGAGAGGCAGCATGACCTGGGGGCAACTTCAAATAACATCTCTTTGGATAAAGCACTATTGCCTTTTAAACCAGCCACATCTCTTCATGCTACCAATTAAAAAACGTTGCAGAGCCTATACACTTGCCCGCTTAAATGTATTACCATCTGATTCTGCAGTATTGGAAGGGAAGTTTAAGAAAACTCCATACTCTCAACGCAAATGCCCCTGTAATTCAGGTGCAATAGAAACTGTAACCCATGTTCTCCTGATTTGCCAGTTTTACTCTGATATCCGAAGAAGACTCATTGAATCCCAATTAAAATTATTCCCTGGGCGTTCTGAGGCATTTTATACCCTATTACTTCTATCAAGACAAAATTCAGACACTTTGCATAATGTGGCAACATTTTTAGTTGCTGCTATTAAAATCCAGGAGGGGAAGGTTTTAACAAAATAAGGATAGAACCTTAATTATCAGTGGGGTTTTTTCTCTCCCCTCTTCTCTTTTCCCTCTTGCACCCCTTCAAATTAAGATGTGAGTGAAGGTGTTTATTTTTTCTGTTAGGCCATTTTAATTTTGTACCTAATTCTTTTAGAAATGTAGTATGTTTTAACTTGCTCTTGTATATAGTATTTGGATGTTGGCCTGCGGCCGTATTAAAGATTTCGTATTCGTATTCGAAATAACAACGTTGGCCTGAGGATGTACAGTACATGAGACCATTAGCAGGACTGAGTTCTGCCTTGACTTGCAAATGGTACAAGAAATGATAAACATTTGATTAGTGGGGCTGGGCATTCCTGTCCCTTGAAAGAGATAGTGGTGTGCCCCCCCCCACCTTGAGGAAGTTTCCCCACTTAAACACTAGAGAGTTTGCATTGTTATTAACCAGTTGCAAGCATCCAGTTCCTGGACCAGATAGACAACCAGTTGTGGACCTTTGGCAATCCAGTGGACTTGAGGATCCAAAATGTATATTCCACTCTTCCAGCTCTGCAGTTCTAAGAGGAGGAGGAGGAGGAGGAGGAGGAGGAGGAATTCCATATCTTAACAATACATTCATTAACATTGTTCTAATGCGGACAGGACACATATTTCAGAAGTTCAAACGCTCATTCAGAGTGATTAATTAAAACCTTTGCTGATGCCCAAATGAATGTGTAGAGTGAAAGTGAGTGACAGACAAATATTTATTAAAGTATTCTGTTTCCAGAATCAGCTTGAAAATATTTCACAAAACACATACAATTTATTTTTCATGCTACAATGAAGTTGCAAAAAGGGTTTTGTATAGTGCTTGCTACTGGACTTCCAGAGCTACTTAATGCTTTTTACAAATCTATTTAATTGGTGAGGGGGGAAATCACAAAATCAACTAAAGTTTAAAAACCCAACTCCAAACATCTTATAGATCTGTCTATGGAAATGTATGGTAGAATGAGATCCAAAGCCAGGTTTATTTTAATTCCCTGGTAAGGTGTCCCATAAGGAATACATCTGAATCTCTAAAAATAAAATGATTATTGGTGGTGTCTGGGCTACACTCATGTACTTGTTATAATTTAGCAAAACATGCCCGCGAAGCCGAACAAGTTCAGCAGTGGTAAGATGCTGCCCTAATTACAGGATATATCTTGGTTCATGGGACTTTCTGATAGAGTGGATCTCTCAAAGGTCAGTACTGGCCCAGCCCACCAGAGCTTCTTTGGCACTCTCGCTCTGGGTGGCCACCCCTAGGGAGGCCTGTACGGTTGCTACCCACAATTGGGCCTTTTCGGTGGCTGGCCAGGCCATGTGGAACAAGCTGCCGAGGGAGATTCACCAAGCTCATTCCCTAACAGCTTTTAAAACAGCCTTAAAAACTTGGCTTTTTAAAGAAACATTCAGCGAAAGCTAATGTGTTGTTTTGTTCTCCCCTATGTTCTGATGTTGTTCTCTTCATCCTCTGCCTTTATGCCTCTTGCTGGGCTCTTTGTTTATTATTTTGGCCGTTTTCATTATTTTTTATTATTATTTTTCTTTATTTGTTTGCATCAATTTTAATAATTATTTATGTGTTAATTTCTATCTAAACCCGCCCAGAGTTCCTTTGGGAAAATCAGTGCGGTATAGAAATATAAAAATAAATAAAATAAAATAAATAAGGGCTGTAGCTCTGTGATGAAGTATATTCCAACATCTGCTTCCAAGATCCCTATCCTTTTGTGGATGCCAGATGAAACCTGGGGATCATAGAATCATAGAATAGAAGGCCATCAAGTCCAACCCCCTGCTCCGTGCAGTGGAGCAGGAAAAGTGGTGGTGGCCATGGGTAGCCTGAAAGCTGTCAACTGTCAAGACTTTCTTAGGTACATTTAATTCCACCGTTGTGGAATCAAATGTGTTTTTTGTTTCTCTGGGTGGTTGAAGAACAGCTGTTACACTTATGTAAACTCTGAAAACCCAAAGCACAGAAGATTATTTAACTTGCATCTTTGGTGTCAAAGTACTTGCAGATGTCTGAAAATGAGATCAGCCTTGAAATCTCAATTCAAGTGTTTTCCAGGGATCTTTTGAACACCTTCTGTGGAGGGAGAGCAGTGGAGGCAGCAGCATAAGAAATCTAGCTAGCAGGACTTGTTGCTTGAGCAGTTTCCTTCAGTTACCCAAGTAATTTTATAGAAGTTGGCAAAGGCAGAAAGAGGGGAGAAGAAAAGTCTAGGGTACAGAAACCACCTGGCTGCACTCATGGTAGCTGGAACAGACAGTACCCCTTTTCTCTGCCCTCCACTCATATTACTGGTTTGATTGTCTGAAGTTGTATGTAGTAGGCAAATATACCAATGAATATTTGGTATGAAATGTATATTCTATTACATATTCTATTGTACACCTCATTCTGCTGCTATATGTCTGAAGAAGTGGATGTGTCCACGAAACATTACATTAAAATATGAAGGTTAGTCTTTAAGGTGCCACATGTTTTTTTGTCTTTTATTTTGTTTTATTTTTCTTTGAGTTTTGTCTGGAATTGTTGCACAGATTAACAGGGCTGCCTTCTCCGAAACTTCTTTCCCCATTGGTTCTCATGAGAAAACCACTGCAGTTCAATGCTTAGCATAGCTCTACCCTGCCCAGGGCCGGAGCTACCACTGACCTGAGTGCAGACCTGAGAGGGGTGTAAATCTAACCTCAGAGGGGCGCAGAACTAACCTGAGGGGCACAGAACAGAACACAGAGGGGCGCAGAACTGACCTGAGAGAAGCACATTTTCCTACAATCTGTCTGTTTTTGAAAAATGTGTGTGTGTGTGGGGGGGGCACACATAGTTAGTTTTGCCTAGGGTGCAAAAAATCCTGTGAGCGGGCCAACTGGCCCAGGAATGGAGGAAAGTGGAGGAGCACAGCAACATGGGTCAAGATTATTAGGGATATAATCTTGCAACATCAGTTAAACAAAATAAAATGTATTGAAAGAAAAGAAAAGAAAAAGAAAAAGAAAGGATGTTTCTGAAGTTTTCTTCCTACATGCCAATGGACCAATGTCATTCATTCTTAAAACAAGTTTTGGAGAAGGTAGCTGCGTTAGTCTGCACAAGAATTTTTTTTTTTGCCTGGAATTCTTAAGACAAGTAATTCTAGGCAAGTTTTACATAGTTCCAAGAAAAGAGGATGTCAGAATGAGAAGGTAAGGGCAAAGCCCTATTCCCGACAACAAAAAACATTTTACCGCCTGTATCCCATTGTTTTTATTCTCATTCTACATTTTAAAAAAGTAATTAATGAATCTATCAGGTTTCTTCCTTAAAAAAATGTTAGGCAGTTCTGTAGGTGGGGTTTTGCTCCCAGACCTTATCTCAAGAGCTGATCTTTCCCACCAAAATGCCTGGTGCCAGGGTGTCCGATAACGCACTGGCTGGAAGTACGCTTCAGAACAAACACATTGAATTACCCAGAGGATATTTACAATTGCTGCTGACCCAACTCCCAATTTCCTCATCTTAAGCCCCTTTGGAGACAATGCACTGTTAAGGCACTGGCCCCTCAATTGTACTTTAAAACACACACACACACATACACACAGCTTAGAGACGGACCTAAAAGCGATTAAAGACTGTGTTGAGCTTGATGCCATATGCAAGTGAAAAGGTAAAACAGTGAGAAAAGCTTCTAAAAAGTTTCCCCCTTCCCTGCTTTCAGCATTGTGTTTGTTTGTTTTTACAATGATATCATTGGTCAGCTTGACTAAGAGCCTCCCTCCCTTCCTTAAACATCCTGCATAGCTGACAACAAATTGTGTACCACACCCTGAAAGCTGGGTCTTGTAGATGCCTTTCCCTCACTCTTTACTTTTTCATTTATTATGGAAGCGCAGTTCTGCAAGCCACGTGCAGGAGTTCATAACAACAACAAAAACAAGCAAATGCAAGCAGAACAAAGCAAGCCACAGATAATCACACTGTGGCAAGGACACAAGGTAGATCCTGACTAGAGATGGGCACGAAGCGAAAAAATGGTGATTCATTTTGGTTTCGTTCATTTTACGGCTCAGTTTGTTTAGTTTTGTTTTAAATGATTTTTTTTGAAAAAAATCATTTTGTTAATTCATTGATTTGTTAATCGTTTTGTGTGTAGTGTGTGTGTGGTGCTTGTGCAACTGTGGCTGGGGGAAAGAGGTGTCCCGACCATTTTCTGTCATTGGCTGGACCCCTTTAAAAATGGCCCATTCGGCACTGGGGAGAACCCCTGGTGGTGACTGGGCCATTTTTAAAGGGGCCCAGCCGATGACAGGTTGGCAGGAGCTCTCTGAAAATGCTAGGGAGGGCAGCTCAATCCCTGGAACAGCCCTCCCTAGCATTTTCTGAGGACTCCTGCCTAGCTGTCAATGGCTGGACCCCTTTAAACCTGGCCCAGTCGGTACCATGGGGACCCCCTGGAACTGACTGGACCAGGTTTAAATGGGTCCAGTGATTGACAGCTCAGCAGGAGTCCTCAGAAAACGGGTCAGGAGGGCAGCAGGATTGCTGCAACTTCCTGCTGACCCATTTTCTGAAGGCTCCTGCTGGGCTGTCAGTCACTGGATCACTTTTAACCTGGCCAAACCAGTACCAGTGAGGCCCTGGTACTGACTGGGCCAGGTTTAAAGGGGTCCAGCCATTGACAGCTAGGCAGGAGCCCTCAGAAAATGGTGGAGGAAAGGGTGGGCTTTTTAAATCCTTTTCCCGCCAAAGCCAGTGCTACAGCTGATTGGTGGCACTGGCTTCTGGTGGGAAAAAGCCCACGGTTTCCCCATACCAATTGCAAGGGAAACCTTTCCCATAGGAATGCATTGCTTCAATGCATTTCTATGGGAAAACAAAAAACGGAACCAAGCGGAAATTCCGTTTTGTTTCATTTCATTTTTCTTTGATGGGTCAGTTCGTTATTTGTTTCGTTAGGTAACGAAACAAATAACGAATAATCCTGACTAGAGATGGGCATGAAACGCTTCCCAAGCGTTTAGGACTACGTGAGGTATCAGCAAATTATGTGAGTAGATCCCAGTAAGGTGGCTTTCTGCAGCTGACTGATGGTGATTTTGTCAACTCCAATTTCTTCTAAATCAGTGGTTCTCAACCTGTGGGTCCCTAGATGTTCCTGAACTACAACTCCCAGAAATCCCTTCCAGCACAGCGAATAGTGAAGACTTCTGGGACTTGCAGTCCAGGAACATCTGGGAACCCACAGGTTAAGAACCACTGTTCTAAATACTTGTTTAGCTCATTAGGCACTGAACTCAGCATGCCAATTACCACTGGGACCACTTGTACCAGTTTATGCCAGAGTCTCTGAAGTTCAATTTTCAGATCATTATATCGGGTAATTTTTTCAAGTTGTTTCTCGGTGAATCTACTATTACCTGGTATAGCAACATCAATGATCCACACTTTTTTTTCTTCTCCACAATCACAATATCTGGGGTATTATGCTCCAAAACTCTGACTGTCTGTAGTCGGAAGTCTATTTGTACTATTTGAGCCACTACATTATGATGCTGTTTGTAATCAGTCTGAGCAATGTTCTTGCAACAACTCAGATAGTTTCATCTGCCTCTTTACAGAGTCTAAATGTGGGGGACTCAGCTGATTTTTCTATCATCATCATCATCATCATCATCATCATCATCATCATCATCATCATCATCATCATCAT
>JAHTLZ010000010.1:3699376-3716658 GCA_023846285.1 Phrynocephalus versicolor
TTATTATTATTATTATTATTATTATTATTATTATTATTATTATTATTGCAGTAATGACACATTTTAAATAAACAATATCAATGTGCATATTGCATTTTATGTTTGTCTTTGGGGCGGTTCGTTTCCTCCTTCTTAGCAATGCATACAAGGTCCCCTGACATGCACTGTTTGATCCACCTGCTCCCCAAAATGCATTCTATGGAGCTTAACTCAGACAATGCCATAGTTTAAGCACCCTCCTCTCTCCTCTCACACCAGTGTCCTCCTTTTTAGTGATAAAATTCAGAGCACCTTACAAACAGAAAAAGAGGGAAAGAGGGAGATCGAATGAAAGCAAACAACTGTGACATAACAGAATGGGGAAATGGGGACACGTAACCATTCACAGAAACTTCAGCTGGTGCTCGGAGACCAGTTATCCCCAACCTGCTGTGTGTGATGCTGTACCTATTCCTTTCTTTGTTTTGTCTTCTTAGCCTGTAAGGGTAAGATGGTGTTGGGCCCACAATCTGAGCCCAGGACCCCCCTCCCCTTAGTGGGGAGGGGGCGATATATACAACACCTGGCTTGGATCACTACAAAAAGAAGAAAAGCCTTTAGCCATCTTAGCAAGTTGCCTTCTGAGCTTACTAAGAAGCTTTGCTGGGTGCCTTTCTGTCGTCTGAAAGAAATATTTTAATTATACAGGAGAACACAAGGATGACCCCTCACTTTCTTAGCCTCAGTGGCTCTCCCCCATTTGGAAGATGGGGTTAATTTCATCAGCTAGAATTGCTGATAAATGTGGGCCTTAGGACCAAAACGTGACACCTGGTGATCTTAATATCCATCCACATCCCCAGATTACTGTGCTCATCCGTGAATTATCTGGGCAAAGTGCCCTGAATAGTCTCTAAAGTAGACTATAAATGCATGGTATCAACATCATCAACTTTGTTATTATCTTCATATTCCCACTGACATTGAATTGTGTGAAAAATACTCCCCAGCAAAACTGAAATGTCCTGAACTATTTATTCTCCAGTATCAATACCTCTTTCTTCCTGGTGAGTAGATTACCAGCACACCTGCCTAACCTCCTCTGTACTGTATTTGGACCTAGTGTGATACATTATTTTGTCAGTCAGCACTGGCACTTAACCAGCTCAACCTAAGTATCTTCCAGACATTATTAGAACTACTGAACAGCTCATTCATTGAGTTCTCTGGCTGTAGCACTAGAGGTTGTTGTAAGTACAGTTCCTCACTGTGTCTCCTTGGCAAGAGTTGAACTGGAGGATCTATAAGATCCCTTTCACCTATGCAGTTCTAAGATGATGATGATGATGATGATGATGATGATGATGTCACCATTAATGGCTAGGAGGTTCACAATGCTACCTCCTCCTGAGCACATTCAGTATAACCACCACCGCACTCACAAACACATGTATCAGGGTTAGAGCTGGGATTCCTGCAATGGTGCCTTTCTCGCGTGAGTTTGTTCCACAAGCAAAGTAATGTTCCAAAAGGGATTACAGATATGTGACTAAATCCCATTGAATGTAGCAAGGTTAAAGTAGGTCACAAGTCCTTTATTCATCTTGGATTTCATACGAATTAATCACGAGTGTCTAATTTTTACTTTGTTTGGGTATATTTTCCATGCAGACATGCACACAACAAGCGCACACATGCTTCCTCTCAAGCAAGGCCGATGGCAGAGCGGCTCCTATCGCAAAGTATTGCCCATTGTACCCGATTGTCCCAGGTGGGGCATCTGAGGGTGCCATCACTGAAGGAGGCTCGTAAATTGCTAACGAGGAACTGAGCTTTCTCAGTGGTGGTTCCTTGACTTTGGAACCAGCTCCCGCCTGACGTTTGTTTGCCCCTCACACTGTCCATTTTTAAGAAACCTCTTAGGACAGGGCTATATAGAAAGGCTTTTTCTGGTTATTAATTTATTCTGTTACGACTTGCTGTTTATTCAGCTGTCTCTTTTTCCGCCTTTAATTTTTTGTCCTCTTGGCCTTTGTTGATTTGATTCATTTAGTTATGCTTATTGTGTTGTTATTATATCGTATTGTTTACACACATATATTGTTATATTATGTTGTATTTTCTATTTGTTAATTTTGTAAACCGCCCAGAGTGGCCTCTGTTGCTAGATGGCACATTATAGAAATCCAATAAATAAATAAATAAATAAATAAATAAATAAATAAATAAATAAATAAATAAATGGTATTGAAAAGAATCATTCAAATCAAATGGGTCAGATTATTGGTCTACTTCTATACTACTTCTCCCCCCCCCCTCCACCTAATGAGCTACAGGTTGCGCAGCTAGGATTATATACATTTATTTTGGCTGTTTTCCTTGTGATCTGCTTGAGAAGATGCCAGCATACATGACCCAAAAGGCTTTCTCCTTTCATATTTTGGCTCATTTCCTTCTGGAAATGTTTTGAAACACGCTGTGTTCTTTAGACTGCTGTCTCACAAGGACTGAAAATAAAATGAGCAACACAAAAAGCCACAAATGAAAGCAAGGAAGACCACCACAAAAGAATGTCTCCTATAGGACGCCCAACATTCACTCTTAATTTGAATCCCTCAATCCAGCTCAACAGAATTGTGCCATGGAGTTCAGTCTTTTAAGGGAGTCAGATGATAGCTTAAAGGAGACAGATGGTTGTCTCCATATCTCTTGCTAATCTGGAAAAGGTGCTCTGAAAGCTACTACAACCTACATCTCCTAGCCAACATTCCCAGCCCAGCAGGACTGGGAGATTCTTGCAGTTGTCGTCATACAAATACCATACTTGAAAAGTAGTCATACAGAGGAGGGGCAGGATCTGTTCTTGAACATTCCCAGAATGCAGGACATGTAATAATGGGCTCAAGCTACAGGAATCCAAAATTAGCCTGAATATCAAGAAAAACCTCTTAACTGTAAGAGTAATATGTCAATAGAACCAGTTGCCTCGGGAGGTGGTGACCTTTCCAACACTGGAGGTATTAAAGAGAAAAACTGGACAACCATCTGTCAGCTATAGTTTGATTTGGATTCTTCCATTGAGCAGGAGGTTGGACCTGATGGCCTTACAGGCCCCTTCCGATTCAATTATCCTGAGATCCTATTATTCTGGGCCCAACATTAATTTTTCCAAGCTCTATGTTCACCCCCATGACACAAGATGAGGAAGGATGCCTCAATATTGATTCATGCATGAATGTTAGAGGCCTAACATTAACCTTGAGCTTTCCCATGGGAAAAGGAGAAGCAAAACTGGTAAGGTCAAAGCCCACGAATGCTGCTTCCATGACTCAATCCCTATGATAGGTTGAATTGGTCAAGCTTGGTCTATGGAGTAAATAAAGCAAATGCAATAACCCTGAGGGGACTATTCATGCCTCAGTGGTTCAAACGGTCTGGATTCCAGATCCATGTCTCCTGAATTCACACCAGGGGAAACAAAGCCTTCAAGACAACCTTCAAGAAAGAGAAGGAATGAGGCTTAGAAGAGGGAGAGGAAGAAAGATGGAGAGAAATGGAAAAAAGCATGCATCAAACATGAAACAAGATCTTATGGGCAACATGTAAGATTCTTAGACAACCAATGAGCTTTTACCTAATGGTCACGAGTTTACTTATTCTGTATGTCTAGTATGTTTTGCCCATTACATTCTCCATAGTTTTTCTTATGTGGCTTTCCCTGTTCTTTTTGCAACCTGTAGGAAATATGGTCCTGTCAGAGACAACCTTTGTCCTTTCGATTTTTAAGTTCTTTTAATAAAACCTCTCATGAGACTCCTTGCTCTGAATCATGTTTTTCAGAGAAGCTTGGGGTTACCTAAATCCTTTGGCCTTGCCATCACTACCCAGAGGCTCTTGAGAATGCACAGAGTGCAATTTGGTTTTACTGTGTCTACGGAGTCGGTGGCAGCTTAATGAAGGTTCCTTCCCCCGGAAGAGCCGGAAAGCACCAAACTTCTTTTTTGACTGTTCAGTAAAAAAATGAACTGGCATCCATCACTACTCTCAACACATTAGCTAATACTTTTAAGGACTATAATTTCTAGAAAGTATTTATTTATTTAAAATATTTCTATCCTGTGAAAAGAAGTTGAAACAGAACCCCCCAAAACAGAAGGTGTAAGAAGAAAACCTAGAATGAAACACCATTATTTGAAAACTCTTTGGGTGGAGGAGTTGACAAAAAAAAACATTAAATTTGTAAAAGTAAACTTTTTATAAAAAACACAATTAAACCAGGGAGACGGCTTGCATATCAATTGAGGAAAGAAAAAAAGAAATCATGGATACATATTTTAAAGGATAAGGATGCAAAAGAAAAATATGATCTTATGGAGATGAGAAATATTGTTAAAGATGTTTATCAAAATCTGTGTGCAAGAAACGAAACTCCAAAAGAGAAGCAGGAAGAATACGTAAGGAAATATAGGAAGATAAAACTGACAGAAAAACCAGAAAAATGTGTTGGAGGAACTGATAACTTGTAACAAGATAGTATAGGTGACTAGAAAACAAAAAAGGGGCAACCACCCAGCCCAGACGGACCATAAGTGGAATTTTATAAGGAACTGGAGGATATATTAATTTTACCATATTAAAAAAAATATTAGAAGACATTTTAGAAAGAAAAGAAATGCCTACCAAATGGACACAAGCAAAAATAACATTAAAGGATAAAAAATTAAAAATATATATAGGCTAATATCATTATTAAATGTGGATTACAATTTTTGAGTGCATTTTGGCAGCAACATTAAAAAGAGTTTTGATACAAATAATACATCAAGATCAGATGGGACTTTGGCCTAATCAACAGATGAAGAACAATACGAGGACAGTCTTAAATGTACTAGAATACTATGAGGCACATCCTGAAAAGCAAATGGTGTTGATATATTTGAATGCTGAGAAGGCCTTTGATAACATGAATCAGAATTTTATGCTAAGTCACCTAAAGTATTTAGGGGTAGGCCAAAGAGTTAGAGACTATGTTAAAGCCATATACACAAAACAAAGACCAAGGTTAAACAATACAGACCTTAGAGAAGAGATAAAAAATGAGAAAGCAACTAGTCATTCTCACCTTTGCTGTTTATTCTAACACTAGAAGTACTGAATCGACAAATCAGAGATCAGGAGATAAAAGGGTCTAAAAATAAAGAGAAGAATATAAACTACAGGCATATCCAGATGATGAAGTTTTCATATTGGAAGATCCAAACACTTCTGCCAAATGTCTGATGAAACAGATAGAGGACTTTGGAGAACTGGCCAGTTTCAACATAAATCAGGGGAAAACAAAAGTCATGAAGAATATGAAATCAGAGGAAAGAAGAAAGTTGACAGAACGGACAAGTGTAGAGAAGAGAAATCCATTACATTTTTGGGAATACAAATAACTAAAAAAGCAAGCACAGTGGTACCTTGTATAAAGGAATTAATTCGTTCCAAATGAAATTATGTTAAGCAAATTTTCCTTTATACAAATTTCCCATAGGAATGCATTTAAAACAGAGTAATCCCTAATCACAACCATTTTTATGTTGTGCGGATTTGCCCCATAGGCAATTCAGTTTAGCAAATTTCCCCTATCTCCTGAGTTTTTTTATGTTGTACAGATTTTATGTTATACAAACCGTTTGTTATACGAGGGTCCACTGTACTGTACTGTGTTTCAGGACAGCTAAAATTCTTGAAGGGCATTCAAACAGACTTGGAAAAATGGAACAGATTGAAACTATCATTGATGGGAAGAATAGCGGCAATTGAAATGAATCTCCTACTGATAGGATAGACTGAGTGGTCTGAGCATCTGGCTGCTGAGGTAGAAGTTGGGACTGGAGTTTGATTTCCTGCTGCGCGTAGGGTCCATTCCAGCTCTGCAGTTCTAAGATTATTCTTATCCTGATATCCCGGAGTTTTTTTAAAAAAGTTAACATATTTCATATATATTGTCACATTAATTCTGACTTACAGTGACCCTAATAGGTAGATGAGATAGTCAAGGATCCCTTGATGACTTTCTATAGCCAAGCCAAGATGTGAACCCAGATCACCTGAGTTCTAGTCTAATACATTATCCACTGGCTCTCAAGAAAAAGAGAGGTGGGGTGGGGGGGAAGTTCCAAATTCAGGTTGTCCAGATGTTATAAACACAAAGCCTGTAAGGCCACCATGGCAACTACAAGCTTATAAAGCCAGCTTGGAAGGTATAGCATTATCAGTTGAATCTTTTCTGCTTAAATTGGCACTGAGAAAGATTTCCTTGTTGCCTCATTGAGGTTCTTTTACAGATTTAGCAGCTTGCCAACACAATCCAGTCCTTGTGCCATGAAACCGGCTATTTGGTTGGAAAAACACTGATACTGTATAGGTCATTCAAACATATCAAAAATAGGTGTTAATGTATCTTCATATCTATTTATATTATCAGGAGGCATATGTAATACTTGGGCTGTGGTACCTTTAGCATGAGAGATGAAATTTCTGAACTGCTTCAAGTTCAGGGCAGAGTTCACGAGAGTCATCAAATCTTTAACTTGCCCATCTGCCTTTTGTGGCTTTTGATTACTGTTCTTTTAAGCCTTTCTTTTCTTTTACCCATGTAGGTGGCCATGGTCCACCAGGATTTGAGCTGGGGATTGCAACAGGGATACTATGCATGTGAAGCAGGGGCCGTAACAAAATACATTCACCACCATGATGGGAAGATCATCTGTTGCGCATTTCATATTACTCGCTGGAGCTCATACAACCCTGCTGTGAATAGGATCCTGCCCTGTCCCGGTGACTTGCATTTAATCCCAAACTCTTATTGTTTCTAAGGATACCAGAAATCTATCTTTTCTCTGAATAATTAAAAGACTTCAGGACACGGAGAGCTCTTGATTGCTGGATTCCATGAGAGGACTGTACATCTGAACACCAGTCAATGAAGCATGTCTTTTTGGAAGCCAAATCTTCACAATGTATTAAATGAATGGCGTTGTTGAAACCATAACAACAAAAATCCATGTTCTTGGAACGAGGAGGCTGAAATACTTTGGCCTAATGCAGAAGTTGACACCATTCTCCACAAGCATCCAATTTTCTTCTTCTCTTCTGAGGACAATATCCCAGCAGATTCTGGCTGGCAGAAGAAGGAATGCTTCTGTAGTGTTAAATTAAAATTTGTTGTGGCAAAGAGCAAAGGAAAATCTGAGCAGCCCTTCGATGGTTAGTTCTCCAATGATCTTGAAAAGGGAGTTGTGTTTGTTTTTCATTGTCCCTTTTCCATAGGAAACGTGCCAGCAAAAATCTGGGGAAATCAGACTTTCTCTTTTCTTTGGAAATGCCTCAAAAATAAACACGTAATTTTAAAGAGTGGTTGTAGGCTGGGCATGTTTTACCATGTGTGCCTCTGCAGAAATGCTATGCACTACTCAAGTGTAAACGAGGAGACTTGCAGTTGCTTGGACCTTTTGGAATCAAGCCCCTTCTGGACTGTTAAACTACAGTAGGACACCCATATCCAGTGATTCATTATCCACTGATTCAGTTATCCACGATTGACAGAGGAAAAAAATAAATAATTCAGCAGCCACAAAGCAAATTATTGTCACAAACAGCAGCCATAAAGCAAGCTGCTGTCAGGAAACAGCAGTTTGGAGGTGGGTGGGCAGGCGTTCTCTCTTATCCATGGTTTTCATTATCCACAGGAAGGCCTGGAACCAATCCCCAGTGGATACCGGGGTCCTACTGCACACTTCAGCTTGGGTTTATGCAGGTGAGATACGGCAGGGTGTCTCTTACATATGGAAATACACTTGGAAACGAGCAAAGCAGTATCTCACAATGTTTTTAAATATATATGGAACCTATTCTCTACTTGTATTTGAGAAAGGAAAAGGCCATACTCCCAGTGAAGATTTAATGTATTTTTGGAGATAATGGGGGCAAAACCATTATTGGTATTAATAAGCAAGTTAAATTATATTATAAATTGTTGTGTGAATAGAAGAACAATCCCAAGGGAGAAAGGAGCACAAAGTCACATATGTATTTTTCTTTTCTTGTTTTCTTGCCCCCCCACCCCGTTTCCCCCTTTTCATTTCATATAAATGAATGTTATGTGGAACATCTTTTGCTTATTTGTTGTGTATAATTTTCTTTAATTTAAAAAACAGAGAGACGGAGAGGAAGAGTCCTGCTGGAAGCGGTAGAGCAAAAGGACTCTATGGCCCAGCATCCTGTCCCATAAAGTAGCCCATCAGTTGGACACCATAGATCACACCCCAGGTGGGAACAGGATGAACAGCAGGGGCCTGCTCTTGTTTCTCAGCTACAGGCAGCAGCAGTATACAGCTGTTGTGGTGATGATTGCCCACGGACAGCCACCTTCTCTTTCTACCTCTTTAACTACCCATCAAAGCCATTGGGAGAAGAGCAAGGGAGACCCACCCTCATGCAGCCTTCTCCAGTTAACAAGAGCAGCAGCACAGCCTGAGGCCTGATGGGCAGCCTTAGAATGGCCTGATTTCATGAAACCCCAGACTGTTTAAGCGCTCAGAAGTTACGATGGCCGTTACCCCACACCCACTTTGTTGCTCTAGAAAGTGCTCTGAGATGTGGATCTTAAAATTGCTCCCCCACATCTGTCACGCTTTAAGCAAAATAAAGTGTGACCACACTCCCCGAAGCACGACTCAGTGCATCTTCCTTGTACATGGCCTCAGGGTGGTGGAATCCTTGGGCCTTTTCACACGACCCCTAAGATCCGCTGGCCACTTAAATTCGGACCAGAGATCTTGGGGGTTCGTTGCTCTTCCTGCATCCCCACCCCTCCGCAATTCCTTGCTCCTGTCTGTGTGAGGGGAGGGAGAAAAAAAGGGAATGCAGGCTCACCTCCATGCTAGTCCAAGCCGCGCCGAGCCCCGTGCCATCCTGATTCCTTCTCTTAAAGGGGCGGGAGGCAAAAAACAACAACAAAAAGAAGCGAGGAGAGCCCGGCACTCTAGGTTACATCTAGATCTGGGATTTTTCACCCTCCGAGAGCAGGTACCTGAAAAGTGCACTGGGACGTGCTTAGGTGGGCGTGGTCGCACTTAATTTTCTGTAAACTCCGGAGCTGGTGGGGAAACAATTTTAAGCTCCGGAGCTGGGAGCCATTTGCGGCGGAGTTTAGGGGTCGTGTACAAATACCCCTTGTTGCTGTTCCCTTGCAGTTTTTAAACAGTACACACGCCATGGGTACCATTTAATCCGCAGCATAACTGTTCCGTTGCCATAGGGCCACCTAGTGGCACTACTTGGAGCAGCCACATGACAGTAAATTCACAGTACGAGAAGCCACTATGCATGTAAAGAAGCAAAAAAAAAGTATTTGAAGTTCAACAAATGACAAATGAAAATCGATACACTGTTATACCTACCTATCAGGTTTTATGTTTAAAAAAAAAAAATAGTGCCGCAGGGGGGGGGGAAGTGCACTTTGATGCAGTCCCTGTCCGTGGAGTCACAGAAGTTACGTAACAATAAAGTGCATCCTTGGGGATGCAGGAACAGCAACAAAACCATATGACTGCAACAAGATTTATTATACATGTTAAGTTTGTTGCGGTACAAAGTGGATGTGAGGTAATGGCCAATTTGGTGATGAAAGAGACAGTTTTTCATTTAAAACTGCAGCCAAGTCTCAATTTGACAACGGTAGCTCAGCCACTTTTTCAAAACAGACTTGTGGGAGAGACGCAAACAAGAGGAGAAACACCCCCCACCCCCACTACCAAATGTTTCGCCATTTGAGAGTGCAGAGGTTATAAACAGTAGGCATAAATATACAACAGCTGGCTTGTTGAAAGAAAACAAAAGGTCTCTCTGGGTGCATATTGGGAAGAAAACAGTAGGCAGCATTTAAAACGTGAAAGACAGGAGACTTGATGCCGAAATGCCACTGGAAATAAAAGATTTGGGGGTTGGTTTTTAGCCAAAGGACGTGTGACCTCCATGGGCTTAAACAATCTGGGGGTTTGCTCCCAACACAATTCATTCTCTTGTGTGTGCACAAAGCCCTGCTTTTATTGCTTTCCAGCTGGTCTTGGGTCTTCTTCACCTTTTACCTTGTGACGTGGATGTGCCCTTCCCATCAGAGAAGCACATCCTTGGTTCAATACAGTTCATACCCAGGAAAAAGGCCCTTCCTAAGGGATGGTTTTTGTCTTCCTTGGATTGTTGCCCTCCTCCGCTGAGACAAAGGGTGGGAAACTCTCTCCGTCTCACTTTCTTCCACTTTCAACGTGTAAACATCGAGTTCTTTCCTTTCCAAAGAGGGAAGAGGTTTGTGGATTTTGATCTCTTCCTTAAAAATGTACTGAAATAACATTCCGCACCATCTGTATCAACCAAACACAACAGCTACTCCCAGCAAGGAAAAGACTGTGTTATATCTGCTTGCCGGTTATATCTGAGATGTTAGCTGCATGAGAAGCACTGCAGAAAGGAGGGATTGAGCACTAACCCAGCTGAATATGGGGTGATTCAAAGCCCAGATTTTAAAACTTAGAACACTCAAGAAAGCAGGGCCTTGATTAGACAAAATGTCTCAGTCCCCCACTTTGCTTTCTTTGTTATTATTTTAAATCTCAAATTCTCTCCATCCCGAATAGTGAGAAGCCTGTGAATTTCATACATTCTTATCAGAGATAAAGTGGAATGAAATTCTTGGTCATTGCACCTGAAAGACCACATGCTCCATGAGAGCCAAGAGGAGGTTTAGCACGAGAAATAAGGCTGTGTGACCCATCTTCTCTCTTTTTCTCACACTCAAACATTCACAGCCTTCCATCCTTCTGAAACATTCCGTAATGGTTTCAGGATATTCTTTTCATTACTGAACAATAAACAACCATATTTGGATGTATAGGTTCACTAAATTAGGATTTTATTTCAGTCCTGAAAATACTTGTGTATGCAGGTGTGTGTATAAGAATGAGTGTGTGTGTGTGTGTGTGTGTGTGTGTGAGAGAGAGAGAGAGAGAGAGAGAGAGTATCCATTGTTGTTTTGGAAATTCCAATCTTAGTCGAACAAAACAATTTAAACTACACTGTGTTTCATATACTTCCTCACTCTAGATCAGTGTCTGATGTCAATAATGGACTGGATGAGGTTGAACACACTGAAACCTAATCCAGATAAGACAGAGCTGCTCCTGATCAGTCGAAAGCCAGATCAAGGAATAGGGATTTAGTCTCTGCTGGATGGAGTTACACTCCCTCTACAAATGCAGGTGTGCAGCTTAGGGGATGCTTCTGGATTCACCTCTCAGCCTGGATGTCCATGGTGACCTTCTGTGGAGAACTTAGAAAGCAATATTTAAAAGACCATAACAGGGACAAACCAGTGACTGTCAGAATTCCATGACCTCTAGCAGTAGTTAGCTACTGCTGTAAATGTTTTCTCATTTGTAATAAATAACTGAAATAGTTACTGTACTATTGTCCATTTAGAAAGATGACTGAATACTACAAGGCACAGACCTGAGGAACAAAGCAAACCCTTCTTCTGCCCACTTCATTGCAGCTTTAACTCCTACAACTGAGCATGAGGGTGCAGGACAGGACACAGAAAAGGCTAACACAGGGACCATGTGATAATCCTCCACCACCATTTAGGAGATTACATCCTTCCTGGTAACTAGAAAAGCAACCCAAAAATTACAGTTACACTGTAATAAAAGTAAACCTACCTTTCATTACATTATAATAGTCACAGAACTTATAGCCCCTGTTCTTAGGGAAAGCTGTTATTTACAGGCAACTGGTTATTTTTACCTCCTTCCTTCTAGGTATACCCTTTGATGACATGTTTACATGGCTGGAGGGAAAAGACCACATGGGAAGATACTGGTATTCCTGACCTCTCACCACGTTTCCAGTTCCAGTTACTTCTTCCTGGAAGGGCTTTTAATACTGAAAAGGAGCTACAGGGCTCCAATTCAAGGCCTGACTGCCCATTTTGTGAGTTAAAGCACCAGCCCATGTTCCGTCTTTATCAATCTAGGCCTCTGTTTTTTTTAAAAAAAATACACCTCTCTCCTTTGCTGTTTCTGTTTCCCCCAAAGCTTTGAAGGGACATTCCCCATTATTTCAATAAACCAGGTTGTGTGCTATTCAAAAGTACTAAATGACATCCCTGGTCACCTGCAGGGTCTCCATTACATCTAATGTATAACCAAAGGTTACATCTGGATAAGAGATACAGAATTCACCTGAGCGTAATAAGTGCTTGAGCATGACTGGGCCTATCTAGTTCCCTCTAAACAAATTTAAGTCTGGGCTGTCAAATTCCTGGAAGTGTTCTAGCCGAGCTCTCTTTGGTTCTACGCGTGCGTTTTTCCATGGAACCAGGGGATGTTACAGCACCTGTTTGTAAACAGTGCAAATCCAAAATTAGCAGGGATGGATGGAAGAATCATTTATCAGCCCCTTGCTTCCCAAACCATCTTTTCAAAAATGTCACAGATACATTGACACTTCTGCTGATGATTTAAATAGCAACGGCCATCCAGCATTCACTTCTCTCTGAGAAGGGCCAATACGTAAGTTTCAGTCGGCGTATCAGATGACGCATTAGCATGCCTGAGAAACTCCCTCTGACTGCAGGCTCCACTAGCAACACCGACAACAAACACTTGGCCAGGCTTTGGGTAGTGGACGGGCTTTACGGCTTAATCCTCTCCTTGCTCAGAGGATCGCAGCTAAAACTGCTACGCCTGGAGGTCTTGTTTTTCCAGGTTAAGCAAAGCCAGGCGGATTGGAAGAACCATCTTGTGACACCATCACTGCCCTCTCCAATCACAAGACTGGGCTGTGGGGTCCCTCCGCCCCCACCACACACCATTACTTCCTGAATAAATCCATGCACAGCAGGGGCTCACAACCTTCCCCAGTCTTTGAGCCCTTCTCTCTCTCTCTCTCTCTCTCTCTCTCTCTCTCTCTCACACACACACACACACACACACACACGTCCATCGATCTTTGAGGGCTGCAGCTGCTACCATGCTCAAAATCTCTTTCTTTAAAAACTTATCTTTCTTTTTCTTTATTGAAACGTCCCCTCATGGCCTTTAGTGACTAACTTTATATATATATTACTTGTCTTGTGACAACTGTTACTTCACGGTCTTGTTCCGTGACAAATTCTGAATTTGTCTTGCTTTCTTAACCCTTTTTTAAAATATCGTAAATAAAACGTTTTCGATATTTTGATTTACTGGTCTTCCAGGATTTACACGTCAATGCTACAGAATTTTCAGTACTTTCTTTAATAAACATTTGCACTGCATGGTGTTTCCCATAGGAAAACTAATGTTGAATGCTGTTTCAGCCGCTGACACTAGGTGGGCGCTGGTTGTTGCATGACAGTTAACACACGGTCCCTTGTCTCGGAACCGGAACTGGGAACTAACAGTGACAAGAGAATTCCCCAGCCCAGGGGCAGGTATAGCCTGTCACGTTCTGTTCCCGGTTCCGGGACATGGTCAAAACAACTTTTTGCTGTCACACTATGGACGTGACGTAACTTTTTTTTGTACTGGTCCCAAGCAGGACAGCAAGGAGGGATGAACGGGACATGAAGTAACTGCCTTAGACCGCTACCACACTTCTGTGAGCAGCCACTTCTTATTTTGGATCGCCTTTTCTCTTACCATGGTCATGTGGTTGTTACAGCAGTTCTGCTGTTCGCACTTCAGTGGGTAGCTAGCAATCAGATTTCCAGTTTTCACTTTATTGAACTGCTTTAAAACTTGGTTTTAAAGGAACAAAGAAAATGAAATTAAGTGACAACAAAATGAAACTTTTGCTTGATGAAGTTGGTAAATATCCTGGCATGGCGATAGGTTTCTGTTTTCTGTGTTTTCTGAAAGCAAAAAGGCTAAGAACAGGGGGCAAGGGGGGAAGCGATGTAGTATGCCCACAAATTCAACCAAATTGCTTAAAAGGGAGATGCAGGAAGCAAAGTAAAAAAAAAACACCACCCCCAGTGGCCGTTGCAAGAAAAAGCACCACAGTGGACAAAAATGGGCGTGGCCGAGAGGATTCTTCAGATAAATCATTTTAAAAACCGGACAGTGATTTTTAAGGTGCCTTGTTTTTAAGGAAAAGGCGTTTTAAATCAGAAGTGTGGTAGCGGTTAAAGATTGAAACAGACGAGCTGATTGGAAGGGCTTTCCAAAGGCTTTGGACGGGAGTCCATCCCAGTTCTACCTGCAGTTGCCAGAGATTGATTGTGGGAGCTCCTGCTCCATTACTTCCCCAAATAGAAAACCAAGGCCTTCATGCTCTGCTTGTGCATTGGGCAACAGCAAGCTGCAGTAGGTTGGACAAGAAGACCAATCTTATCCATGACTAAACAGAAGGCAATAGAATACAGTGGACCCTTGTATAACAAACAGTTTGTATAATATAAAATCTGTACAACATAAAACATTCCAGAGATAGGGGAAATTTTCTTAACATAATTGCCTATGGGGAGAATCCATACAACATAAAAATGGGATTACTCTGTTTTCAATGCATTCCTATGGGAAATTAGTATAAAGGAAAATTTGCTTAACATAATTTCATTTGGAACGAATTAATTCCTTTATACAAGGTACCATTGTCTATAGATCCTTCAATAACAATTAGAAATGAACATAAAACAAAAAAAAACCATGCCATCTCATTGTTTCATAAGATTATATAACATTACAAAATGAAGTGAAACACAAGCAAGTATTCTACCAAGTAATGAAATAAAATACCATTTACTGTTTCGGAAATGAAACATTTCATCTTCTCTTGCCAAAACATATCAATACCATCCTAGGCAATCAGGACAAAAGGCTGGAAATACCAATCTGTGTGCAGAGAGGTGGGACCTAGGAATGGATGATGTACCAGTAAGATATAGTGGTCCATCTGGGAAGAGATGTATTGTCTGATATATCAGTGTGGAGGATGATTTTATGGTGATTGAGAAAGATCCCATGTAAAAATCATATGAAATCAAGAGGATATTGTAAGATCTGGCTTCTCTTACTCATAAAACTGTTTTATTTAAATTTAAAGAGAGAGGATTCATCAGGCATGTAGCCACCAGCCAATCCTCTCTCTTTAAATTTAAATTTAAAAGGTTTATGGGTAAAAGAAGCCAGATCTTATCGTATCCTCTTGATTACATATGATTTTTACATGGGATCTTTCCCAATCACCATAAAATCACACTCTACACTGATATATCTGGCAGCCCATCTCTTCCCAGATGGACCACTATGTCTTACTGGTACATCATCCCTTCCTAGGTCCCCCCTCTCTGCACACAGATCATAATTTCTAACTTGCTATCTTGGTTCTTGAGCTACCCACAAAATTGGGTGTTTCTAAGACCTAGGGGAACAGATTAATATAGTGAAATGAATCATTAAAATGAAATGCTAATTATGTATTTCATTCTCATCTCTATTAACAACTTTTCATAGCATGGCCTTTAGTTTTCTCTAGTAGCTGGTTCAGGGAATACATGTGAAAATAGTTTTTCTGGATTTTCACATGGTGGGTAAGTGAAATTGCAAATGCAACATGTTGTGGTTGAACAGCTGGGTACAAAACCAGCTTCTCATAATCCTCCCCAGTATGGAGGGGAAATGTATCTATTACTGATGAATCCATTTCTAAGCTTCTAAATTTGTATCTTTGCATATCTTTTATCTGTTTGTGGCTGATGCACTTCTTTTAGGAGGGGCCATGTGGGTTTGTCACCGGATTCTGCTACCTTTGGGCCCTGCTTGGGATAAGAAGGTTTCCTCAACCTGCTTTAATGTGGACCTGAAGAGTTTATATGACCCTCCCATGAAAGAGTCGTCGGAACATGAGGTCTGGTCAAGTGTGTGAAGATTCCTTCTCTTTAAAAAATATATATAGATGGAACTGATTGCAAACTATTAATTAGATGGTGGGAAGAGAATAAATAAGCAGGCTCACCGTATTAAAAGGCAGCGCAGTCACTCAGCCTCAGTGAAACTTGTTGTAACTGTTCAGCCTTTAGTCCAAGTGTTACACCTTTGACACCCAGCTTCCTTCCTTTCCCACTTCATGTCAAGCGTGCAATGTTATTTTAATGGAGCCCTTTGCATTCAGTTTCCTTTAATTCTGAGTGTGACATAATGAGAGACCTTTTACGGCTGCAGTGTAACCAGAGGTCACAACGAACAATCTCAGTTTAGCTAGGGTGTTCCTGGATGCCCTCTAGCCAACCCTACTACATTTCTTTCATCTCAGCTGAACCTCAGAATTGCTCTTGCTTGCAGTGCCTTCTGCCTTGTTGCTGTCCCTTTTGCCAAGTTCTACGCTCAACCTTTTCTTTTCCAAAGGTATGGATTCCATTTGGAAATAATCTTGAGAGTTATGCCCTTGGGAGTTGCTGTAACTTAGGAAAGCCAAAGATGTTTACAGTTTGAAGAGAAGCCAAAGGACAATGTGGCCTCCAAAATTTTTCGCATGGTGTTTTTTGATTCCTAGGGTGGTGTAGGCCAGTGTGTCCCAAAGGGTGTGCTGTGATGCCATTGCCCACTGGGAAATCCTCCCTGGGGTGCCAAAGAATTCTGTCATCTGTCTCCTCTCCCTTCTCCCCTTCTCCCCTTCTCCCCTCCTCACCCAACCATGATACAGAACTTCTTTGCACCTTCTCTGGTTTCTGTGCATGGTGGAGAGAGGGAACCTGGCCCAGGACTCGGTTTCTGCCCTCCTTCTTGGAAGGGAGGCTAAAATGCTGGTCCTACCCCCACAAAAATATGGCTTCTCCATTTTACCATGACAGTGTTTCCATTAAGCTATCTGTATCTAGCATACTCTGGTTCCATCTTGTAGCTAGTCCTGGTAATACACCTTAGGAAGATGTACTCATGTGTGGTTTGGTTTTTTAAAATTTATCTTTTAATTGTTATTTTTTTCAAGCAGTGGATAAGTGAGAATTTCTCTCAAGCTGGGAGAAGGTAAGAAGTGGGGTACCACAGGGCTCAGCCCTGGGCCTGCTGCTCTTCAAGATTTATATTTATTTATTTATTTATTTATTTATTTATTTATTTATTTATTCATTCATTCATTCATTTTTAAATTTATATACCGCCAGATTTTCCCAAATGGAAACTCAGGGCGGTTAACAAATATAACATACAATAATTCCAGAAAAAAGAAAAGATAATAATAATAATAATAATAATAATAATAATAATAATAATAATAAT
>JAHTLZ010000010.1:3716668-3730365 GCA_023846285.1 Phrynocephalus versicolor
TGTCTGTCTGTCTGTCTGTCTGTCTGTTCATCCATCTGTCTCCCATCCATTTCCACATTTGTCCATCTGTATGTCCAGCTCTCTCTCCATTTGTCCATCCGTCCGTCCGTCCATCTGTCCACCTGTGTTTTTGTCTCTCTCCCTCCATCCATTTGTGTGTCTGTCCACAGATTTTGTGGGAACATTTTCTGCAAAGCAAATAGGATTCAAAATCTCTCACCCCAGTCATTTTAGTACGATTTAATATTTCTAAATGTGCTTCAGTGATTATCCCCTTTTCTCTTCCTTTTTCAGGAACCATCCATGGGATCAAATGGCTGGATTGCATTGTGGCCTCAGAGGATGTGGCTGAGCGACTGCTTTTTTCTAAGCACCACACAAAGTTTCTGGTCCCTATACAGGCCACCCATTTAATCCAACATTATTAATATGTGAAAAATGTAGACAGACATAATGCAAACATATGTGGCTGGAGGACTGCCCCTGCTGTTAAGTGGAGGGAGATAAGTGTGTCAGTTAGTGGATGCTAAGGGGGAGGGGCATCACACAGCCTCTCATGGGAGTGTTGTACCTCTACTACAGTTCAGCTGCCAGCCTCATTGCCTTCAGTTCAGAACATGAAATGGAGGGAGTTATGACTTGTCCTTCACCCGAGGCAAAATTGTAATGGCCTCTCTGTTGCTGGATTGCAAATAGCAGTTAGTTGGAAGAACATTCTCATGTCCAATTCACCACTGGGACAATTGCTTCTCCTTATTGTGTAAATAAGCTCTTCTCTGTATTCCCTCTTGTGAAACACCAATGTAGTGCAAGCAGTTCTTGTAGAGGAGAATGTTTTGACCTGCAGTTCATTCACAAATTCTGCTTATTCTCCTACATTATCCTTGCTAATTCTAACAATTTAAAACAGAATCAAATTCTGCCCATTTCCCATGATCTCTTCCAATTCATGCTTCTGAGATGCTGATGACAGAGCTGGGGCCGTGAGGATTCTGCCTCCTGTATGTAAATTGCTAAGCAGATAACTCTGGGATGTTGTTTTTTCTTCTTTTTGGGGGATCTATGATACATAGGAAGAATGCTCCAAAACAAACACTTCTTTCATCTAGATCAAGAGGGATGACAAAACTTCCCATTACATCATTGTTATCTATTCTTGTGATCCCCCTCATTGCCAGATCTGACACACCTTTATTTTTTCCATCTGTGCAGAGCTTATCTGAGAATCTGGGAAGATGAACATAGGAAGATAGCCGCCCAGAGACCTCTGGGTAGTGGGGCGTCTAAAAAAAATCTGGTAAATAAACAAACAAACAAACAAACAAAGATTGGCTGCTGAGTGAACTTCAGGGCTGATAGCTTGCTTCAAAACATGGTGACCCGCCCTCTATAGATGGTAGATTTGGAGCATCATGAAAGGACAGTAAAATATTAGTTGTTTACTTTATTAAAATAAAAATATAACACTTTCAGGGGGGAGTTGCACTCATGTTACAGCACCTGAATGTGGGAAGATAAATGTTTCTTTCTTTGCTTCAGGCTCTCTTTGGTTGGCTCTGGTGCAGAACTGAGATGTATATTTAACTGAAATAATTTAAGATTGCTCTGCAGACACACACCCAGATATTCCCCTTCTTTATTCCTTTGGCTCCCGTAACCACATGTATAGCAAATACGTGCTAGTATAAATACCCTTTTTTTGAGGAAAAGATGTCGATTTTCAGATTTCTTTCTCACTAATTGCAATGGGATGGTGCTAATGGGAACAAAATTGCAGCTCTCTCCATTACACAGAAGGACTCATAATGTGAACATTTCAGGAGTCAGTATGTCTGGGAGGCTCAAGTGCTTTTGTGCAACATTGATATCCATCTTTGTCATGTGTCTCCCTTGCTAAACATCTCTGTATATCTGCTGATATAATATACAGTGGTACCTTGTATAACGTAATTAATTCGTTCCGAATCAAATTACGTTATACAAGTTTTCCGTTGTACAAATTGTCATTTCCCATAGGAATGCATTGAAACTGGATTTAATCTGTTTCAATGCATTCCTATGGTGGGTTTTTTGGGCAACGGGGGGCGGTTTTTTTGGGCGACGGGGGGCGGGCGGGCGGTGGACCCCGTGCAGGTCCCAGGTAAGGGTGCCCCTCCCCGGCTCACCCCCCCTCCATATCTGCCATCCCTCCTCTCCCCTCCCTCCTTCCCTCTTTCCCCAGCCCACCGCAGGTGGTCGGACGGAGGGAGTGGGGTGCGCCGCTTGGCCTGGGGCGGGGGCTTGGGGGACCACGCTGGGAATTCCCCCCCCCTCACCTCTTGCCGGAGCCCCGGAGGCAGCCGGCAGGCAGGAGGGCACACCAGCGGCCGACTTTGTTCCAAGGGGGGGGAGGGGGCGGATACCCCCCACACACACACACACACGCCGGCTTGGCGCTTCCTCTTGGGAGGGTCTGGCCACCTTCTCCCTCCCTCTCTCTCTCTCTCTCGTCCCTGCCACCTGCGCCGGGACTCTTCCCGCACGCTGCCCCAAGTGCCTGCGAGAAGGGAGCGGGCGGGAGCCGCCGGCCCGGCGGCGGGCTTTCCCTCCCGGGTTCGACCCGTGGGGCCGCCGCCGCTGCTTGGGTCTCTCTCTCTCTCTCTCTCTCTCTCTCTCTCTCTCTCACACACACACACACACACACACACACACACACACACAGGCGTTGCCGCGTCTCCCTCCCTCCGACCCTCCCCCCTTTCGAGTGCCCCAGTTGGCACCTCCGCCGCCGCCCGCCCAACCTGCCGGCCCCAAGAAGCAGGCGGTCGGCAGGCAGCCGTCGGGTTGCGCGCCCGGCCGCCCGCCCGCTCGCTCCGGATCCCCGACGGGGGTGCCCACGGCCAAGCGGAGGGCATGGGGCCAGGGCTGTCCGCGGGCACCAGACGGGGCCACCAGGGCCTGGGCCGTCGATGGGGACGCGGGCAAGGGAGGAGGGCAAGCCGGAGCCGCCCTTCGGGTGCGGATCGTGCCCCCCACCCCCGCCCCAAGAGCTCCCCACCCACCCACCCATCCGCTTTTCCGCCTGGTCTCCCGGGGAGGCACGCCCCCGACCTATCTGGCGCCCCTCGGGAGGGGAGTAGCGGCTCGCTCGCCTCGGGCTGGATGGGCAAGAGGGGCTTGGGCGGCCGGGGGGCGGCGGGCGCTTGGCCCGGCCACACGAGAGCGAGCGGCGGCAGGAGGAGTAGCCCCAGAGCCGCGCCCAGCAAGCTCATCGCGGCGGCGGCGGTGGCGGATCTCCCCGTGGGGTGGGGGGGAGGAAGAAGAGAGAGAGAGAGAGAGGAGGAGGAGGAGGAGGAGGAAGGGGTGGTGGGGGTGGTGGATCAGGCCCCTTCCCGGCACGGCTCCTATCGCTGCCGCCGCGATAGAATGCATCCCGGCCAACTCCCGGGTTCGACCTGTGGGGCCGCCGCCGTCGCTTGGGTCTCTCTCTCTCTCTCTCTCTCTCTCTCTCTCTCTCACACACACACACACACACACACACACACACACACACACACACACGACCCGCCAGCCACCCGCCCGTTCCCGCCAGCCTCCCTTTTCCTTTTCTCTCTCGGCCCCCCCGCCCCCACCACCCTCCCTCCCTCCCTCCCCGCCGAAGAACCCGGACTCGCCTCTTCCTCCGTTCCTCGGCTCCTCTCCTTCCTTCCTTCCTTCCTTCCCTTCCCCGGGGATTCCAGCCCCCGGGGGTGCAGCCAGCCAGGTAGGCAGGCATCCGTCCCCCGTTCCCCCCCTCAGGGTGCAGCCCTGAAGGGTGAAGCACCCCTCTTCCTCTCCCCGTGGGTCAACAGTCACTTCAGCCCTTTGGTCCTCTTTGAAGGGGGCGGCGGGACCCCTTTTTTCCCTCAGCCGCCTCCGTCCCTGCCTGCCTGAGGGGGGGAGAGGGGGGCAGATTTTTTTTCGTTGTACGGATTTTTCGTTAAACAAACCCTCCGTTGTACGAGGGTTCACTGTATAATGATATAACACCAGGCTGTGTACAAACCATGCCTGGTCATTCTCAGTACAGAGATCTTTCTGACCACAGATTTTCTGTCAGTTCCCCTTCTTGACTGGAAGTTGTAAACATGTACAGTGGACCCTTGTATAACAAAGGGTTTATATAACCTAAAATCTGTACAACATAAAAAATTCCAGAGATAGGGGAAATTTGCTTAACAGAATCCCCTATGGGGCGAATCCATACAACATAAAAATGGCCGTGATTAGGGATTACTCCGTTTTCAATGCATTCCTATGGGAAATTTGTATAAAGGAAAATTTGCTTAACATAATTTCATTTGGAATGAATTAATTCCTTTATATAAGGTACCACTGTATTTAAATTCCATATAGGAGATTTGATTGTATTCAGAGAATTACATCTTCAATCAACAACAAACTATAAAGTAACCTGGAGAGCAATTTAGCAGCCATGGGTGCTGAATGGGAATCAAGGGCGTGGGAAGGAACTTCACATTCTTAACAATGGTTATTGTGAGGTGCCAGCATGCCCAAGTGGCTGTGGTAGCTCTATTCAGGCATATGACTGCTGGCAGGCCTGCAGGACGCTGAAACTTTCAGTCCGATTTGAGTAATTCGGACTAACCAGCAGTGCCTGTCTGTCGCCTTCTACAGTTTTTGTTGCAGAGATTTGAATTTCTGGTGAAATTCCTTTCACTATGTAGTACTAGAGGTTCACATAGGATAATAGTTACATGTTAACTGGGGTCTACTCCTTTCTCACTGAGTGCCCTTTAAAGTCTCAGTAATGCTGATACATTTGTAGGAATTTATTTATTTATTTATTTATTTATTTATTTATTTATTTATTTATTTATTAACTTTTAGATTGCCTATCTGACAACAACTCCACTCAGGGGTCTAACAAAAACAATACACAGACATACAATACAATAACTAAACAAATAAGTAAAGCGTAGTAAAAATAAATAAAAATAAAATAAAAAATCCTGCCATTTAAACATTAAGCATCAGCATCATTAAGACAAAAAAGAAATACAGTTTTAAAAAATCACACTAGGTGGTTTTTTAAAAGAATAAAAACCATTAGCGATGGGCACAAAATGAAAAACGAAATGCTGTTTCATCATGTTGTTATGTAACAAAACGAAACGAAGCGGAACAAAACGAGGAAGCAGCATTTTGTTACAGATGAAACAAAATGGTGGTTTTTTTCATTGAAACCTACCATTTTGTTCCATCTGCTACTGGTGTCCCGCTGCCACCGCTGAGACCGCCCAGCCAGGCTGAAGAGGGCAAGATCGGGCCCAGCAGGCCAGTCTGGGCCTCTGTCTCCTCCTCCTCCTTCATCGTTTCCACTGCTGTAGGCGTCACGTGGGGGGGGGGGCAGCCAGGCCAAACGGGCTGGCCTGGGCCTCCTCCTGCTCCTCCTCCACTGCCGCCAAAGCTGTCGCTGCTGCAGGCGTCACGCGGGGGGACAGCCAGGCTGTGTGGGCCAGCCTAGGCCTCCTTCTCCTCCTCTGCTGCCGAAGCCGCTGCTGCTGCGGGCACTGCCATGGGGGGCTAGCCAGGCTGAGCAGACTGGACTGGGCCTCCTCCTCCTCTGCTTCCGCTGCCACATGCCCCAGCCGGACTCAGAGGCTGAGCAGCCCAGCAGTAGACCACCCAGCTGCTGCTGAAGGCCCTGGCTGGCTGGGTAAGCTGAGCGGCCCAGTGGTAAATTGCCCCGTGGCCACTGAAGATCTTGACTAGCTGGGGAGGCTGTGGCCCAGTGATAGACCACCCTGCAGCCACTGAAGGCCCTGGCCTGCCCGAGAGGGCAAGTGGCCTGGCGGTATACCACGCCGACGCCGCTGCCACCACCACCACCACCAAAGACCCCACCACCAGTGCGAGAGCCCAGGAAGAGGGGTAAGTGGGGGCCCTGGAGCAGAAGGAGTGGTGGGATGACCTGGAGGGAGCTTTCCAGCCCCCCCCCCATGTTTCATTTAAAAAAAATTTCATACGAATTTTTTGAAAAATAATCATATGAAACAAAATGAAAGGAAATGTGGGGAGAGGAGAGACAGAACGAAACAAAATGCAATTATTCTGTTTTGTGCCCATCCCTAAAACATTTCTTTACTTACAACAGCTTAATATTACAGATTTGTGCATGCTGCTTTCTTTACTACACATATATTTAGCAAACAACTGAACAGATCAACAACAAACAACTGACACCAATCCAGGAAACAGAGGGAAAACAGAGAGTTGAGTTCTCTTTAAATTCAATGGATAGGAAGAACAATAGGCTAAGGGTGGATAGATAATCACTAGAGATGGGCACGACTCGGGAAAATGACGTTTTCGAGTTGTCGTGTGTCGGAGGCAGCCCGTGTCGGCTCGTTTCCGTTTTTCGCGAAAATTCGCAAAAATTAGTCGGTTCGTTTTTTTGTTTTTTCGTTATCGTTATACTGGGTTTTTTTGGGGGGGTAGCGGGCTCCTGGAGGCACCTCTGTGGGGTGGGTGCCTCCGCCGGCCCGCTATAAAGGGAGAGTGGGCTCCTGGAGGCACCCATGGGTGCCTCCTATCCTCACCCACTAGGAAGGGACAGCAGCAGCAGGCTCCAAGAGACCCCTCAACATGGGGGTCTCCCCTCCTCACCTGCTGCTGCTGCAAAATGGCATGCATAACCATATGGATATGCATACCATTTGCAGGCAGTGCCACTGCACCTGCTCAAGTACCTAATCCCTTGGTACGAGCGTGTCGCACCTGCCATGTCCCACAAAGAAGGGAATCGTACTTGCGTGTAGTGCAATGCAAGTACATCTGGCTATGGGCTAAGGTGGCTTTAGTCCAAGGGCTAGGGTTAGGCTAATGACGGGTAAGGTTATGGTGGGCTAGTGGGTTGCACCTCTGGGTGCCTCTCTGACCCACTAAGAAGACAGTCTGTGATGTATGGGTAAGGAGTCAAGGATTAGGGTTAGCGGGTTAGGGGGCTAGGGCAAGTTTTAGGGGGCTTTTTGGCACATCCCAGAAGTCTCAGTGGCCAAGTGGCCATGCGATTGGTGAGATGGCTCCAAAAATTTGCATGGTCGTCCCCTCCCACATGGCTGGCCAGGCCACTGGGCCAGCCCATCATTGCACACTGTGCAGGTGTAAATAAAATAAAATAAAATAAAATAAAATAAAATCAATGGAGGACACAGGAGGAGAGGAGAGACATTTTGTTGCAAGAAAAAACCCACTGCTACTGTGAAAAATCTGGCAGTTCATACATTTCCGCGTGTTTCTGTTGTGCTTGTGTGTTTTTGGACCACGATTTCAAAAACAATATTGCATTCGCCGCCCCATTTTCGATTCCCCGCCCGCACCGCATGGCATGGCGACGAGGCGACTCGAGTCCGGCTGCCCAGGACGGGGGGAGGCGGGACCCCCCCTCCAGACCAGAAACCCCCCCTCCGGTAGGTGCCCTAGTGAGTGCCCTTAGTCAAACAGGCATTTTCCGCCTGCTTTTTGGCCCGGGAATGGGTGGGGGGGAGACCCGGGAGAGTTTAAAAAAGTTTTTTCCTGTGCCGCCCGTGCCGCTTGCTTGCGCTTTGGCGGCCGGCGGCGAGACTGGGCTTTTTGCGGCGGGCGAGTCCCACCACCACACCAGAGCATCCCAGGACGGAGGAGGGCGGAGGCCGGGCAGGGACCTCCAGAAACCACCCCTCTGGTAGGTGCCCTGAGGCACGGCAGGCATATTTCCGCCTGCTTTTTGGCCGGGAACCGGGCTTTTTAACTTTTAAAAACTTTTTTTCTGTGCCGCTTGGCATCGCGCGCGATCACGCGATGCAAGTAACGAGCATGACAAATCAGACCAAATTGTTCGTTCGTCGGTTCGAGCTCGAAGTCTGGCGGAGTAATTCCCGTTTCCGTTTCCGTAGAGTAACGGAACCGAGTAACGGAAACGGAAACGGAAATACCGCTAAGTCGTGCCCATCTCTAATAATCACCCCAGTCCATAAAAATCCCTCCCATTCCAACAAGTTACAGATAGCATGTGAGGTTGCAAATAAAAGTCCACCAGTTACACCAGTTCAATACCACTTTATTGGGGATTGCTCCATCCCATAGCATCCCAGGATTAGTGAGTTGGAGGTGAGACTTCCCTGCTGTGGTTCAGAGTGTGCACCAGAGGTTTCTATCATATAATTTTAAATAAGCCCACCACATGCTAAGATATTGTAGAGCCACAGAAGTTAAGATAGCACTGTATTTGTTTGTGTGCTACAATGGTTGAGTGAAACTACATTCAACTCCACCCCCAATCTCCTAAACAACCATGCACCCACTGCCCTTGAAGATGGAGGACCCACAGCTTCGCGGAACTGCTCACTGTGCTCTTTGCCCTGAGTTGCCGACTGCCCTTGTGGCCTCCACAAAGTGACATTGGACTGTGCATAAAAATGCTCCCTTCATTTACGAATTCTGCCCGAGGCCAAGAAGCGTGGCTCTGGAGTGGCTTAGGCAATGCTGGTTGTGGCTGAACACCTGGAGGCCATTACGTCTTCTGTGTGAAAGGAGGGAGTATGGGAGGGAGTATTTCCTTTTCTCTGTCTTTCTAGAGAGTTGAATGAAAAACAGAGCCAGCTGTTTTTTCAGTCTGGACGTGACCTTGGCTTAAACCACTGCTTCTTGTTCCCGACGATGCCTTTCATCTCCTGCCTCCTGCAGAGACCATCTTGAGGGCGGGCAGGCCTAATGAAGTGTGCCTTCGTCCTCCTCCCTCCCCACAGAGCAGATGTGCGTAGACAGAGCACAGTTCACTTTCTTTATTGCGTCAAATAAGAATCTTGTGTACAAGTGGGTCTGTTCTAAGAAGTCACGCCACCAGTTGGGTAACTGTCCACTGGGTTCCAGCCCGGGCTTCATGGGGAGACTCCAAACAAACTGATCAGAAACAGCCAGGAACGAGAACAGGCTGCTCTGTCTCCTGACTTGGGTTTGTGGCAGACTCAGTAGGGTTTAGGAACATATCTGTACCAGACTACAAACCCCAGAATTTCCCCCCAGTGGCCCTGTTGGCAGGGGCCGTTTGGGAGATATAGTCCAAAAGGGAATATTTTGAAAGCTCTGAGACCCACTTCCTGGGGGGAGGAAGGTCCTTGAGAAATAGGTGCATATTTTGGAAAAACATCAATGGAAATGCATACCAGTTTCTGTGGGAGAACAAATACTCCCACACTGATATGCAGCCAAGTCCAGATGTGCTTTTAGAAGGGAACTGGAGAGCCTCAATGAACGTGAATTGATATCTCTGCACACCTCAGCATCACATACATCATTTTGGACTCCCGGACTTTTATCGGGTTGCTGGGAATGCAGACAGAACTGCATTTCATAGCCGCCTGCTTCTGAAATTAAATGCATGCTGCTCTTGTCAGAAGCTTGTGACCAATGTCCTACTTGCAGAATTTATGGTCCTTGGAAGAGTGGGTCCTACCACTAAAGCTTGAGGAGATGCACAGTGCATCTGAATGCCAAGAGGCATGCAAGTACATTAAAGGCATTGAGGTTTGGAATGTGATTCCCTACTGTGCCTCTTTAACAAGACCTGGACATGATGATCCATAGGGTTCCTTCTGGGTCTATAGTTTGAAGATATCCTCAAGATCCAGACTCAGTGGTGCATGTAGGTCCAATTAGGTTATGGACTTAATTCATTTCCTGGGAATTCTCTAGATGGTACTCTGTTGTACTCATTATGTGGAGACATGGAGGAGGGCTTTCTTGGCTCTAGGGTCCCAACCATGGAATGACCTCCCCTTAAAGGCTCAATTGCTCTGACACTGGTATCATTTCAGCGCCCAGTCAACCCATATTTATTAGAGCCTTTGGGGATTGAGGATCATGGCATACATAGATTTTAAGGCTGTGATTTTAACATTCTAATGTTGTCTTCTAAACAAAATTAGAATACAAAATACTGTGTTTTAAAATCATCTTATACAGATCTGTAACCTGCCCTGAGAGCCTGCGATATAAGGTGGGCTATGAATGCATTAAATAAACAAATAAAATGATAACTCTTTAACTTCTTCCAATGGTTCCCACTTCCCAACCTTGGGCAGCCAGAGGTTCTTGGACTAAAACTCGCTGAAGCCTTTGCAACCAGCTGTGCTGGCTGGGATTTCTGGGAGCTATAATCTGTGAGTCCAAGGTTGGGGCCAATGATTTATTCCAAAATGTGATGAGCCTTGCCTACAGCTTCAGGGTGACCTCTTCCTCAATCCACCACGTGGACCCCTGCACATCTGCTTCCAAATCCCACAGCGCAGGGCTGCTTTTTATGGCTTGAAGAATGTCTTGAAGAAGGACATTAAAGTGTCCAACACATCACAGGAAGCCTACTGTCTCTAGAAATTTTGGTTCTAAAGAGGATCCATCCATTGCTCTACAAAAGAGACAAGATTTGAAATAAATGATTTCTCCATCTTTACCTGCACATTTCTTGACTTTCTTGCACCCCTTTGTTTGCATCTGCCATCTGCCACTGCTGAACAGGATGCAAAGTATATGTTTTTCATCTCTCTCAACACCCCTTAGCATCTGCTAATGGAGGCACTTGTCTCCCTCCGCCTAAGGGCAGGTCCAGTCCTCCAGCTGCATATGTTTGCATTCTGTCTATCTGTCCATTTATGGTTTACAAAGATTCATAGTGATGGATTAAATGGACGGCCCATATAGGGACCAGATGCTTTGTGTGGCACTTAGAGGAAAGTAACTGTGCATCCCCCTCCCCTGGGGCCACAATGCCATCCAGCCATTGGATCCCATGGATGGGTCCCGAAAAGGAAGAGGAAAGGGAATCACCAGTGAGGCCATTCTAGAAATATCTAGAAATATGAGAGGTTTTGAATCCTATATGCTTTGCAGAAAATGCTCCCACAAAATCAACTGTAGCATTCCCCCGCCCCCAAATCCATGAATGGTCTGTAACACTTTGCTTATTCCTAGTACAATAGGTGGGCTGTAATGTTTTAGATAGAATGGTAGGGACAGAGAGATGGACAGTTGGAAAGATGGACAGACAGAGACCGATGGATGGACAGAGGGACAGACAGATGGATGGACAGAGAGGCAGACAGACAAATGGACTGACAGATGAACAAACACATGTAAAGATAGACAGATGGATGGACAGACTGACAGAAAGAGGAATGGATGGACAGAAAAACAGATTGGTGGGCAGATGGGCAGATGGACATACGGATGGACAGAGGATGGACAAAGAGGCAGACAGACAAATGGGCTGGTGGATGGATAAAAGATGAAAAGAGAGACAGGTGAACTTGAGCAGACCTTAGTGTGGTACTTAGGGCTCGGTCACATGTCCCTTTAAAGAGAGTTTAAATTACTAAATAAATTGTGCCCAAAAATACCGTCCTCATGGCCACCCCGCTTTTTGAAAAAAAAAGGAAAAAGAAAACCCGGTAATGCTCCCTTAAGGGAGGTTTCTGTGACCTACCTTCCAGGCTGGGGAATTTTTGCCTCGCTTTTGAAATCCGGCTTTTAAGGAGGCAGATGCCATGGGACCGCGCTGATGATCCAGGTTTCTTTTTAATTTTTTTTGCACAGCATCCACCGGCTGTTCCTGGGGCCGATCGGTGCTGTTTTTTTTAATTTGCCTGCATATCGGAGTAACAGGAAGTCCGACACAGAATTAAATTCCCTCAGAAAAGTCTTCCATTTTTTTCAAGTGCTAGCGCCACCTGCTGGCCAAGGGGGCTGAACTGCACTTTAAAATTGAAAAACCAGATTTTGACGTGAGACCTCTTCTCCCACATTTAAATCACGTGATGGGAAGAAGAGGAAAAGCCAGACCTTCAGAAGATCAGGATCGAAACCCAGGTGTGACCACAGCCTTAGAGGAAAGCAACTCCGCATCCTCTCTCTCTGTTTAGCATTCTCGCTTTCACCCTCCCATTCATCATTTGGGGGAATGGATCAGCAGCATCCATGTTGTGCATGATCAAACTGACATTTTACTGTGTTTACAATACTTGATGGGCCTCCAAAGAGGATCAGTTTAAAATCCAACTTCAGTCATTTTTCTCCAGAATTTCTTTGGCATTTTGGCCATAGTTCTGCTTGCATATCCCATGTCTCCTGGCCTCTGCTAGGAGTGTGTGTGTGTGTGTTGGTGGGGGGGGAGAGATTCTCCCTCCCGCCTTCTCACTCCAGTGTGGAAAGGAGAAAAGAGTGTTTAGACTGCAAGATGATTTATCTACAGTGCCGCAGACCTCACAAGCAGCTGGTTATGATTATGGGCCTCTCAGATGACAAATGCACAGCAAATCTAAGTTCTACATATCAGAGTTTTTACTCAATGTCGTATTTTGAAGGGCTTTCTGCAGTTTTTCCTCGGCATATTCTGAAGAAATATAGATTATCTGCTAGAACATGAGATAATCTTTGTTTAAAAGAATGGAACAAAATAGCTTGCACTTCTACCTAAGGAAAAGTGAACATTTTCTCCCTTCTTCCTATGAACTGATAATCTCTCCTGCAAATTCATTACTGCTATTCTATTTGGCACCAACAGCTGCTGTAGGTAGTTTCCCCCAGCCCTAATGAATTACTAAGGGCACTGCCATATTCCTGCCCCTAAATTTGTTCCAATCTGCTTCTTTGGCAATTTGCACTTTTATTATTTTAAATGTATATTGAATCACCGCTCCCCCCACCCCCAATATGGATGCATAGATCAAAGATGCAATTTTTTGACAGGTCTCAAGCAAAACATGCTGGCAACATGTATTCTGAGGCTAAGCTCCCTTGTGATGGGGCAGTGTCTGGGGCTTGTAGGCCAAAACTATACCTCTCATTCTTAGCTCTTTTCTCTGTTTGTGTGTATTCCTTATTCTAAATCAAGTTTAATTTGGGAGTTCATGGTGCCTTAAAAAAAAAAGAATAACCATTTCTCTGCTGATGCAAGTTACAGCCCAAGTTACAGTCCATCAAGATTTGCGACATCACACGTTCTGCAATGTCACTTTCTAGGATCTTGAAAGCAAAGATGGAGGAATGTGTGGCTTTCCAGATGTTGCTAGACTACAACTCCCAGAAGGGCCAGTGGCCTAGGATTAGAGAAACTGAAGTCCATCAACATCTGGGAAGCCTCGTATCAAGAACTAGACAGATGATTATTAGTACATCCAGTGCTCAACCTTGGCCCATCCAGTTCGGCAGTCGCGGGCGCACACACTTCAGGTAGCCACCCAAGAGAGGCCCGGAAAACCTCTACTCGTAACCGGGCCTTCTCGGTGGCTGGCCCCTCTCTTTGGAACAGCCTCCCAAGTGATGTGCACTCTGCAGAGTCCCTGCTGGCCTTCCGCCCAGCGTTAAAAACTCTGCTTTTCGGCAAGGCCTTTGGTGACTTAGTTTAGTCTTTTTTTTTCCTTTCTCCTTCCCGCCATCGTTCTGCTCAACTATGCTATCCGGAGCATTTGGTATTTTATGCCAGGGTGCCAAAGTTGTTTTATTTTGTTGCTTGTTGTTGTTGTTGTTTATTTGCTTTATTTGTTTGTTTTATTTGTGTCTTATTGCTGATTCCTCAGCCCTGTGTAAGCCGCCCAGAGTTCCTACGGGAAGATGGGCGGGGTATAAATTCAATAAATAAATAAATAAATAAATAAATAAATAAATAAATAAATAAATAAATA
>JAHTLZ010000010.1:3751728-3820275 GCA_023846285.1 Phrynocephalus versicolor
TAAAGCTCCAGAAGAGATGCCACAGTGGCAGAGCTGCACTTATTTCATGGTTTTGTTCCTTCAAAGCACTGGTGAGTAGGGCAACCACAAAAAGGCATGGCTGAGCCTGTACTTCACTCCATAGTCCATGGCTAGCTTTTTTTTAAAGGTTGCCTAGCCATAATCTGCCTGCTTTTAGAAAAATGATGGCATGTCTCAATCCAATAACCCTTCAGTTCTGCAGTTCTTCTTCTTCTTCTTCTTCTTCTTCTTCTTAATTAAGTAATTAATTCATTGAGTAAATTTAATTAAATTAATTAATTAACTGGAGGAGCGGGGCAGGGAGCGTGGAATAACCACCAGGTAGCCTGCACTCTGTAATTAAAATTGTAAACCGCCCAGAGACTACTTGTAGTAGTATGGGGCGGTATATAAGCAGAATACTTTGCTTTAAGGCCTTCAGTCTGAGGAAGTGAACTTGCCCGCAAAAAGCTCACATTAAAATATCACAGTTAGTGTTTACATTTTTTGCTTTCACATTCAGCCTTGTTTGTTGACTGTCTCTGATATGATCCCCATGCGCATTGGCAATCTAGGCAGAGGAGGCTGGAGGGTCAGAGGTGGGTGCCTTACGGAAGCCAAGGCTACAGGATCACAGATACAGACCAACAGCCTGGAAATCAGTTTCCACTTGGGTGTTTTTCAGCCTCACGACTGGACTGACCACATTTCCTCCCTCTACAGGGCAGTTTTCAACCATGGAAACTGTGACCGGCCATTTTCATGTTTCCCTAGGGTGAACTTTTCGTTTGGCTTGTTCAAGCAACAGCCGTCGACGCCGACGCCATCCCTCCCCCCCCCGTCACAGCAGTGGCGGCCACTGCCGCCGCTCCTAGGGAGGATTGTGTTGCATTCTTCATTTAGAACCCGTCGGAACCTTGACGTCAGCAAAAGAACAAAGGGGAGCCCTCCCCCCCTTTCTGCTTCCCAGGCCCTGGAAGTCTCTGCGGCAACCTGGCCTCCTGGATGTTATTTTAATCGAGGTGTGCCTCCCACCCGTAGGCTTCTGCGGATCCAGAAGCTGATGGGACTCTGACGCCTTGCAAGCTCCAAACTGATTCATGTTCAGGAATGGGAGGGGTCACGGCCATTGACACACACCAGTATCCTGCTGCCTATTATTTCCTGCCAGTTTTGGCAGCTTCCCAAGCCCCTAACATGACAGGTGGATGGAGTTCACAAGGAAATCATGTCATGGGCCAGTTTTCCAGGAAAGCTGTTGATTCAATTCATGGAGCGTGCACTCCAGGTGGGCCAGGGAATAGGGTAGAGTGTGAAGCCTCTCATCTGTCTTTGTGGGGTTGGGGAGACCACACACACACACACACACACACAGAGAGAGAGAGAGAGAGAGATTGCACAAGGGACTCTTGAGTTCAAGGTGCCAAAATGAAAGTTTTTTGTTCAGGCTCCTCCCGTCATCTCCTTGACTACACCAAGTCACTTCTAGTCAATAGGAAATGGCCTCCTAGGCCAAATGGGCCTTCCACTTTCTCGGATGGGTACACATAGGCAGCATACAGGCGCTTTGTTGCCTGCCTGTGCACTAAAGGTGAGCAAAGCCTTCTGTTATTATTGATGTGCAAAACATGTTTGGCCAGGCTCAGACAACAGGCATTTCACTTGTGAGGCAAGTGTGATGACCCGCCCTTCCTCCTCTGGCTTAGATCCCGGAACCGTAAAGGATGTGGGGGGGGGTACATAATTTTTCATCTTTTTGTCTCACTTGCTTGCCACTGGACATAAGAACATAAGAAGAGCCCTGCTGGATCAGGCCAAGGACCCATCTAGTCCAGCTTCCTATATCTCACAGTGGCCCCACTAGATGCCTCTGGGAGCACATAACTAGATACCTGCCTCCAGATGCCACTCCCCTGCCTCTAGCATTTTGAGGTATCCTCCTTTTAATACACGCACCCCCCATCATGGCTTGTAAACTGCAATGGACTTTTCCTCAAGAAATCTGTCCAATCTTTTAAAGGCATCTAGGCCAGATGGCATCATCACATCCTGTGGCAAGGAGTTCCACAGAATAACATCATGGGAAAATAAATACTTTCATTTGTCGGGAGGGAAGGGTGGTGTGAGGAAGGGTGCAGGATACAGGGGTAGGGGACAGGGTTTGCTACAGGGCTGTTTTTAGTCATTGGCAGCACAGGGGCACAACTCAAGCAGGGATTCCACCAGCCTGAATAAAACAGGTGTTCTATCAGGCTTCTCTCCTCACTCCTAAAATCTGCCATTTTGTGCCACTTCTTCTACCAGGCTGGCTAAAAATGAAGCAGGAACACAGGGCACCTCTGCTTCCTCTGGCTCTTCCTCTTCTTGACGAGAAGGGACTCTAGGTAGTAGTTATAAATCACACAATTGTAGAGGGGTGATACCATTCATTGGATCGTTTTATTTAAAAAAAAACTCAAGTGTGGTGTAGTGGATAGAATGACAGATTACGGCTCTGGAGACCAGAGTTCGAATCCTCACTCGGCCATGGGAGATGACTGGAGAGGACAGAAACTGGGAAAGCTACATCTTTCAGTACACAGGAGCCCCACAGTACACCCGGGCAGGTGCTTTTACGAAATGTTAAAACATCTCACTTACATTGAAAGCCCTATTAGGGCCTCTAAGTCGGTTCCAACTTGAAAGCACACCACTGCAGCAACAACAAAAATTTAAGCAGATTGCAAGCTTTCGTAGAGGAACTCCACTCAATGAAGCATCACTGCCTTATGAGGATCTACTGTATTTATCTATACACAAAGAATGAGAGGGAGGGAGGCAGGCAGAACAAACACCAGAGGCCACAAGCTTTTGTGGGGGAGCATGAACAGGAGAGAGCTACCGTGCTCATTGTCCAGCTGGCAAAGCTCCTCGTGGGCTGCTGCATGAACTGAATACTGGATGAGAAAGGCCTTTGGTTTGATCCCGCAGGAGCCGTTCAGATGTTTTCCACTATTGTCTGTCTCTGATCATGGCTTAGTTGATTGGCACTTTCAGTACATGGGAGCCCCACGGTACACCCGGGCAGGTGCTTTTACGAAATGCCATTCCAGCTGGGGAAAGCATAGTAACACAGTGCCAGAACCTCTCATTCTTCTTTCTCCCGTGGAAACCTGAGAGGCGTTGCCGCTTTGGAGAGTGACTGATCCACCGTGCCTGACTGATGCTGATCATTGTCCTCATTCTGGGCAGGAGAGAAACTTCTTTTTGAATCCACCTGTCGGACGATTGATCGTCTCATTGGCTGTGTGTCCCGTTAATTGTCACGCTGTGCTAAGGCTTTAAATTGTAAGAGGACACCCCCTAATATTTTTAATGACCTTAAGCAAAGTGATTGACACAAGATACCCGTGTCAGATGTTCTGGTGACGCAATATGTTCCCCCAGTAGCAGGAAAGCTTCCTGACATGATTAAGTTCGAGCTATGAAAAGTGCTAAAATGTGTGGTCAGCTTTCCTCTGATGCAAGCGATTTTATTATAGCGTCTGGTAACGGCGGAGTGTAGCAACACAAATATTGGCTCTAAACATCCCCTCCCATATGTATAGCCTGCTCTATTTAAATCCCAGCTTGCACTTTAAAAGGTCCAGATCTCAGCTATGAGTGGTGCGTGTGTGCGTGGGGGCGCATGTGCATGGAACTGCAGCTGAACTATGCTGAAGGGAAGGGGGGGAGTGAAGAATAGCCATGCCATCAAAATTTCATCCATGTTCAAAAAGCCAGGAGCCTTCTAGCTTTAGGAAAGGATTGGACAAGTTCATGGAGAACAAGGGTATCAATGGCTATGGCTACCATTATGGATGCCTAAGGAAAACCTCCAGGTTGGTATGACAGGCAGGATATCTCTCAATGCAATTTGCAGGGAATCTTAAGTAGGTGAAGACATCTGCTTGGGAATGCCCTGAAGCAAAGGGTGACCCGCTGTGTGAGACAATGTGGCCTGTTCCAGCAAGGCTGTTCTTATGTTCTTATCTGTAGCTTGCTGTACAAGTAAGTGGGAGTGCACATCCTGCACCCCACCCAGCGTTAACCACGGCTCTTGGGTGCCCAGATCTCTCTGTCATGGAATCCTGTTCCTCCGCTCCGTATTTCCTGCCCATTTCCTACCGTCCTCTCTTTCAGGGAGAAAGAAGGTGATCTGTGGGAAGATCTCTAAGGGAGGGAATGAAAAGCATTCTCTTTGCCACTTCCCTAGAGATCCTGAAAGGGTTGGGAAGACAGGGGGGGGAGCTACTTCTTCCATCCTATCAAGGAAAGGATAATGTGCCTCTCTCTCTGTGTGTGTCTTTCATTCAGCATCATGCACAGCCGTTGGAATGGAAAAGGCATGCTTCCTAGATACCATACTGCAAGACTGTGCTTACTGCAACTTTTAGGACACAGCCCTACACATAATTACTTAGGACTGAGCCTCATTAGAAAAGATGCAGTTTAGTCCTGTATAAGACATACTTCTGTCCTGCACAGGACTGATCCACAGCTCTGATACTATTTGAGAGCACCTTTTAAATCAGCTACAATATGATGGTAGAACAAAGGTAGGCAACCAGATACTGTAGGACTGCAACTCCCATTAGCTCTAGCCAGCACAGTCAGTGATGAAAGATTATGGGGCTACACGTCAATCAATTGGGGGGGGGGGTCTACAAATTGCGCATTCATGAACTAGAAAACCCACATACATAAAATGTAAGGATTACTGAGGATTCCTTAAAGATGCCTTAAGTCCATATCCTGCTGCGTTTATGTATCGACAATGCAGGAGGTCAGAGTGCAAATCACAATAAAGAATTTCCCGATTCTGGAGATTTTCCTTCTAATACCTCATGGATCTAGGACAGTTGTCATTATTCAGTGGCAAAAAAGCTGATATTCCATACACACTGCATGTCAAGTCTATTTACAATATGACCTCCTTGCTACAGAACTGAGTCTTGATGGTGAAGAACAACAGTATAGAAACCTCATGGCACTGTGCTTGAACTGCAATACTGCAGCCAAGTCTCTGCTCAAGACCCGAGTTTGATCCCAAAGGATTCAAGTAGTAGGCTCAAGGTTGACTCAGTCCTTCATCCTTCGGAGGTTGGTAAATGGTGTACTCAGGTCACGGGGGGGGGGGGGCACAATTTGTAGCTGCCGTACAAATTATGATCTAAAAACTACCCATCAAATGCTTTAACTGCTATGGGATGGTATATAGGCAGCACACTTTGCTTAGGAATACCTTTGGTCAAATTAAGTACAATAATACCTTGGTTTAAGCGTAACTTGGTTTAAGAGAGTTTTGCAAGACAAGCCAACATTTCTTCTAAATTTTGCCTTGATCAACAAGAGATGTCTTGATATATAAGCACTGGAGCAGGTCACATGATCATAAGCGTGCCAATGGTAGCTCTCTTTCCCTGCTGGATTGTGGGTGATTGTCTGGAACATTCCATCTCAGGCAGCCTCCAAAGCAGAGGGAGGGGAGAGGAATAGGGGTCTCCCTTGCACCAGCCAGGAATATTTTCGAAGGGGAGTGTAGGTTAGGGTTTTATTTTTCTTCATATTTATATTTTTATTTAATTCATTTTCAACATCCTTACTTATTTTTTCAAACCATTTCTAGTGATGCAGGTAGTCAAGTGTGTATAGGACTACAAATTGCACTTTATTATTGTCACATTATAAAAAACACAGAGTAAATTCCAGTTGTTAGTTCCAAGCAGAGCAGATTCTGCAGCCAGGTACGTAAACCATGGTGTGGATGTGGACTTCTAGCCAACTTATTTTATGAGTTTTGGCATTTTGTCTGTACGGTATGTGGTCTATGGGACCCCAGAATGAATCATCTGAGTTTCCATTATTTTTTATGGGAATATTTGCAAGCATGTTTCCAGAAATAACTATGCTCGTAAACCAAGGTACTACTGTACTTGAAATGCTCCAAATTTTACATCATGATTATCATGATCAGTCAATACAGTATCTTTAAAACCTGAAATTCAGCCCTGACACCACTGTGCTCTTTGGACTTGTAAGAGGAAACACACCTGGGTTTCAGTTGGAACCATGAATGTAAGCAGCAGCCATTCTCTGCTATTGTCAGTATTCACAAAGATTACTAATGCTGTTTTAATACTGTGAGATGGTCTAGAACAGTGTACAAGCAAAGAGAACTAGGCTTAAATCAAGCTGGTCCAAGCTGCACCCAAAGAGGACATGCACTATACATAATTTTGTATTCCAGCCAAGGAGAACATTTAAAATGCTCAGGATCTTAGCATGTGGTGAAATGTGTATGGCACCGCTGTCCCTCAGCATCTGCAACCTGAAATGACTGCCTCACTTTGTCTAAGGGTAGGGCTGGCCCTACTTAGTGAACATCAGAAGAGAGATAAATGGTGAGGCAGACCAGAATCTCATACTGAAAACATATCTGCAAAGTTCCTCATTAGTAGCTAGTAGAGATGGGCACGAAATGAACTTTTGTTTTGTTATTCGTTATTCGTTTTGTTACATAACAAAACGAATAACGAACCTAGGAGTAAAATCGAAATGAAACAAAATGAACCAGGAAAAATTGGTTCGTTACATTTTGTTTCATTAATGGTGACGTGCGAAGAAATGAGCTGTTTTTAAACCCTTTAAAATTTAATGGATGAGAAACACTTCAAAAACATCGTAATTTTTATGCCTGATTAAAGCTATTAGGTTGATGCCAGTGATGTAAAACATCTCAAAATGTGTTTTTAAAGAGATCTTTTTGTTTACGGGAACAAAATGGCTGCCACATACTTTTGTTAATGGCAGTGAATCTGTGCAGAATGGCATTTTTAAGGTATTAAAACATCCTGAATATACTTAAAAACCCAGCAAAAATTACTTTTTCTGCCTGATAATACCTAGCGGGGGTGAGGACTGCTTAAAACGCCCATTTATGTGTTTTCTCGGATCGCTTTTAAATTTTTTAAACATTTTTTTAATGTTTTCCGTCTGGTCTGGGATGTTGGGACGCCCGCGTGTGGTCAAATGCATTAAATCGTGCAAAGCGGGTAAAAATGAATAACGAATTAACAAACCAACAAAACTATTTTTTTAAAAAAAATCATAAAAATGAAACGAAACAAACCAAAGCCTTAAACGAAATGAATTGCCATTTTTTGGGGGGTTCATGCCCATCTCTAGTAGCTAGCCAGCCAGAATCCTCTGCAAAACCCACAATTAAAGAACAGCTTCTTCCACTTACAGCAACATGGCCACTGACAGGTCTTTAGGAAGTTTCAGGTGCTAGTTTGATGCTTCTTATTTTATTTGCCACTGGGCCGCTTTATATTTGATAGGCAATCTGCCCATATTATTCAATGTTGGTGGTTGGTTCTTGTTCTGTATTTGAAATTATTTTTAAATGCGTGTGTGGACTGGCCTTCTTTGGTACCACACAACAATCTAAGCTGCCTTGTGTTGAGTCACAGTTATGGCCAAGATCTTTTCCTTGCCCTGGACAGCTCTGGCAGTTCCTGATAGATTCCCTACCAAGGATAGTAAGTATTAAAGACTAACTCAAAATCATACAAATCATCATGCATTCAGGATAGTATTTGGGCAAAAAGCTTCAGTTTGGAATGGACAAGACACACTTTTGTAAAAGCTCTAGCAGCAGAGATTGTTTATTATTTTGAAATGAAGGGTACATTTTCTAAAAACCAGGATTTAATATCAAAACGATCCAAAGTGCTAAGTATGACAGTGTTATAACAGTTGTATTTACCCATTTACCCTTTGATCTATCCACATACCTTGCTGTTTAATTTTGGACAAATTGGTACAGAGAGCAACCTGTTTCTCAACAGGAACATCCCTTCCAACTCCATTTCTTTAAAGAAGGAAGTAGTGATAATAACAATGCTAATAGTAGTTCAATATTTTAAACTCTTCTTTAAAAGTACCACAAAGAAGTATGATAAGAGTAATATGAAGAGCATGCCCTGGCTGGTGCAACCTATGTCGGCACTTCCTTAAACCCTATACTGATCAAAGCCACATATGGGCTTCTTGTCCTAAGAAAGCTTTGGGCAAAGCATTTGATGGGAGCCTCCCAGCCCCTTTTGATCACATTCTTGGCTTCTCTTCGCATTTCCCCCATCACCCGCCAAACACCCACATCTGTCTGAGCATTTGCTAATACTTTAGCAGGCCACATAAGTCTAGGTTCAGGACCGAAACAGAAACAGAAAAGTTCCTTCTTAAAAATGGGGAAAACATGCAATTTTAAGGCTGCTCTCCTGAGTAATGGGAAGCCAGGAGGCCATTATTTTATCTTCCATCCTTTAAAAACCAAGCAAACGTGTGTGGTCAAACACAGCTGCCTTTCACAAGATGGCCCCTACGTGAGATCAACACAAGAGGCAATCAAAATGGCTGCTTTGCCTGATGTAAACAGGCAGCTATGCGAGGGGCCTATTACAGCCTTTTGGGCTCACTTGTCTGCTTTAATGCATGGAATTCAGTGTCGCAAGATATTGCCGTGGCAGTGGTGACTCATAGAAGACCGAAAATGACTACTTGCTATGAATAAAATTACTCCCACACTCCCACACTCTTGTTCTCAGGGGTTTTTTATTTCCTAGAAGATACTTTCTGAACCCCCCCCACCTCCCAAAAAACCCTCAAGTTTTCATAACATGCCTGTGCATGAAACTTACATTAAGGTGGTTGCCTATTATTTCCCTTTTGGGACCAATTGTAATGTTAACGCTGTGCATGACCGATAGCCTTGTGCTTTCAGATTTTTCTCACTTGTCTCCAGGCAACTGACCTTCCTCATTCTAATGAAGCCTTGTGGCACAGTGGTTCAACTGCTGGGCTGTGGCCAAAATTGTTCTCGTGACTCGGGGTTATACCCCAGGTAGCTGGCTCCAGGTTGACTCAGACTTCCATCCTTCCAAGGTCAGTAAAATGAGTACCCATCCTGCTGGGAGAGGGGGCAATGTGTTGCCTGCATAATTTAATTGTAAACTGCCCTGATAATGCTTTAAGCGCTATGGGGTGGTATAGAAGCAGCACACTTTGTTTCCTTTTTAAACTGTCTTCTATGTCCTTAATGCATAACACTGATATTCGGTCCTGGAAAACTGTAGATCTGTGTTGCAGGCCCATACCATACATTTATTTTCCCTTTTTCCAAGTGTTTTAAAGCCTGGATATTTGTACTGTAACACAAGTTGAATAAAACATGAAAAATGATCTGAAAACAAAATAAAATAAAATACCAGAATATCAAATCTAGCGCATCTTGAAATACGCTAAAGCAGACACGAATGTTTCCCAAACCTTCCATGGTGCTTTCGGTTCTCATTTATATATCCAGATCAGCCGTAACTAAAAGATCCTGCAGCCCAACTGCAAATAAATAAGACTTGCTGTTCAGTAACCCGCCATTCTCATGCATCCTTGTGGCTTGTAGCTTTTAAGCAAAGAGGCTCCTTTGGTTTGCCATGAGTGCTGTCTGGCTCTCCCGCCTCTTCCCCTTCTTGTTCCGCTGCCGGATTTTCCAGCATAAGGCACTCGAGGCCAGCAAAAGGAGTCCGGATGACAAGAGGAACAATCCCAGCACGGAGATGATGGATCCGTGAGAATTGAAGCTGTAGGCGACCGCTGTGACCACGATCCCGGCAATGAGGATCACCACCCCAAACGGGATCGTGCATCGATAACAAGAGAGTTCTGCTCCCCCGGTGGCGGCCGTCAGCTGGCATTCGCTCACCAAAGGCACAGTCGTCACCCGGCAGTCATTGTTGTTGATCTTCTCCAGCGTTGCGCACTGGGGACACTTGGGACCGCCCAAAATCTCCTTGATAGGCTCGTCTGTCATCTTGCAACCGATGGGCAGGGTTTTCTCAATGTCCGCCTCAAGAGGAATCTGGATGTTGCTCAAACTGCATCAACTGTGGGAAGACATTGCATTTGGATAAATATTTTGGAAGCAACTTGAGAACAATTCACTTTGGAGAGCAATGGGGAGGGGGCAAAGACTGATACAGGGGGAATGTTGACATTAACTTCTGCTAGCTGAGGAGCTGCATCCCTCCTAATCCAGCTGCTGCTTTGCTGGATTGGGAGGGGGAAGAGAAACTCGATTGCTGCAAATGCAATCTAACTGTAATTTAGAGCTGCCCAAAGGCTCTTGTATCTGCTAATTCCAGGCATTAATATGCATGTAGCCCCAACACATTTGGAGGTTGCATGTAGGGATTGCTACTACAGTATCAGCAGTGTATATCACAGATTTTCAATTATTGCAGGTTGGCTCGGGTCCCTAACCCCCGCAGTAGGCGGGGGATCACTGTACTTTGTTAAAATTTTCTTTTATAAAAATTGCATACACATAGGTGCATGCATTGACAGAAGCATAAAAGAGAAGCAGGGGCCCACGACAAAGTGTCACAGTGTATTCCCAGCCCCTAACAGGTCAGGGAAGGAAAGAAAGATGGTCTAAATTAACCAGGAAGTTCCACTTCCACAGAAATGGGCTGAAATTTTAGTATTTCTCATCTCTAGAGTCATTCTCACATCCTTTTTGCTTCAGCCTTTGTTCAGTTTTTAATAAACAGCACATCACTGTCTAAATCAACAGATGTCACCATTCAGTGGGGAACAGATGCCAAATACGGCAAGACCAAATATTCATTTACCATTTCCTAGGGCACAGCAGCAATGGAAGTCTCTCAACTTTGCTTACCAAGCATTCCTTGCAAAGAAATAACAGGCGTGTTGTTTGCAGATATTAATTTTATCACAGATTCTTTGACGATGAGTCAGCGACTGTCTGTGAAAATTACTGTGGCCTAATTTTGTTTGCTTACTCCTATTATATTTTGTTTTCTAGATCCCCATTTCACAATTCAAATAGTTTAAAGCCCCCCCTTTTTTTTCAACAGAAAAGTGGATTTTTATTGGAAAATATATTAAGAAGTATTTTCAATATTTTAAAGAGGGAGAGGGAACCTGGTAATGTTTTTTCCTTGTGTTTAAAGTAATGGGCCATTGGTTTAGCCTCTCCTTTGTTATTTATTTTATTTAAAGAAAGGCTTGTGTAGATGTATGGCTCAAGACAGAGATCCTACACAATCAGTGCCCTTCAAGTTTAATAGCTCTAGTAACATCACAGCGAGATTGGTCTCATCATGGCTTCATTACTCCAACATTCCTTCACTCATCGTAGGGAGCATGCTGCATGGTAAATTCTCTTACAGTGCTGAAGACTATGGGTACCCCATTGAGCCATCCAGTGAAATTCTACAGCTAAAAGTCAAAGGAGGTCATATTTTAAAGATTTAGCTATCAGCAACAATATTAAGGGGGGGGGAAACTAGAGGAGCTAAAACAGCTTCGGATCCTTTACTAGAAATCTGGTGGTGGATTCCAAACGCTAAGAAAGAGCATGTGGTCTTCTACATGTTGCAAGCAACCCCCATAAACTATAAAAACTCACAATTTACAAATTTAAGTTCTCGCTCTTTGCCACGGCAAGTGAGATCCCCCCCCCCACGTTCTTAATTGTCTAGCAAGAATAATTAACACAGATGAATGCAAAAACTATTGATTAATTTATGACATTTGTGAAATCCCACAAACACACACACTGTAACTCCCAGTAACAGAGTACAGTACTACTCTGGGCAGCTAACAACAATAAGGATAAAATGGGAGAAAAACAAAAAGAGAAACAAGCAACAAAAAAAACCACAACCCATCCACAACATAAATGAACAAATAATAATTAACAGCAAAAGAACACCTAAGGCAACAGACAGCAAACACATTCAACACTGAAATAAGTGGGTCTGCGAGAGAATCAAAGGGGGAAGAGGTGACCAAAGACCTCTTGTTGAAAAGGCTCTTTCATCTATTTCCTGAAGCTAAGAATAGAGGGCAACAGGCAATGCATTCCATAGCACTGTGGACACCAATAAGAAGGACTGATTTGGGGGATAGTTTCCCAGGCCTCTCTAAGGCTGATTATTCACAGCCATGAAGCCTAAGTAGACCAGGTGGCTTGGTTAGATGATATTAAAGAGAGACACTATGAAGGTAGCAAGGTCCCAAACCTGGAGAGGTTTATAAATTAACATTTGCACTTAGAAATTTGGCACAGAAGCACATAGGTAGCCAATACATCTAAGTCAGGACTGAGATGTGGTTGCATCTCCTTGACCCCAATATTAACCTAGCCATCACATTTTGCACCAGCTAAAGCTTCTGGGTTACCTCAAAGAGAGCCCCACATAGAGAGCACTGCCGTAGTCGATCCTAGAAATGACTAGATTTGACTGTGAAACTTCCCAAGTCCACACTCTGCAACATGGTACAGATCCTCAACATGTCTATCCAAACATGGCAAGCCAATATAGTTCTCCTCAGAATCAAGACATACTGGTTGGACATCCAATAGTAAGTTCTAAGTACAGTAGTCCCATGGAATCATTGGGGGAATTGTGAGTCTGCTCCTCTGTTAGGGTCACTGATTCTAAAGGGCCTACTTCAATTGTGATTTACTACTGATCTCAGCCACTGAATTCAAGGAGGCTTGCTCCCAGGTTGGGTGAGTATACGATTTCAGCCTAAACATCCTTGGGAAAGTTTTGGGGGCATGGAGGATATTGGTTAATGGCAATGGGGGGTGGAATCTAGAACGTCTTGCCAATTTTCATTTCCATTTGGGTGCAAAGAAAACACCTGCTGCCCTGTTACTGCAGTGCCAGTCACATTAAAGTTACCAGCTGTCAACCCAGAAATTCTGCCTGTGCCTTTAGATCATGCCGAGGGAAAACCATCCCGTCACTGTGCAATCTGCACACTGCTCCTTTTGTGCCTCCTATGACTGCTGAGAGACAACACTCAAGGCCTCACTTTTTAAAGGTTACAATGTGAATTAGCTAGATTAAGACAGCCTCCCCACTTTAGGTCATTCTAGATGCCTGGGACTACAAATTCCATCAGCCCCAGTCAGCCTGTACAACAGTCAGGAAAGATGGTAAATGTCGCCCAGAAGAACTAGTAGGACCCAAACTGGGGAAGTGTGGATTATCAGATGAGATTTTTTTTTTAAATCACAAGTTAGTTATTTGCATGAATCTACCCTTACTCAATGAACTATTATTTTGAACTAGTAATACTATTATTTTATGTCAAGTCCTGGAACAGTCATTTCTCCAACTGAGCCAACGAGAAGCAAACACCTCTTTTAAGATGGCGCTTAATATGTGGGATAGGTTCATTATCTCGAACCAAATTTTTATTTTAGGGTCACCACTGTTGGATTCCTATGAGTATTTATGCATGTCCTAATTAATTAATAAAATACACATTATTAATAATACACATTATTAATGAACCTGCATGTCTGTTCACTTACCCCAAATGTAGGCAATCTTGCATGCCTTGGTGAGCAAAGAAGGCACACTCCAAATGCTTCAGCTATATTTTTGGTTCTTCTTCAAAACATTCAGCTGACAGAAAAACAAAGCTTTGGGTTCTTGCTGCATGCAACATCTCCACTTTTAAAAAGCAGACTGTGAATGGCAAAGCATCACAGAAGTGACCTAGGAAGAGAGGGGTGTACATGAAATTAAAACTGCAGCACAGTGAAGTTGCTACAAAATTCAGTGGAGGCAAGGGCTGTTGTAAGTCGCACCGTCTTCCTTTCTCATTCCTAAGGCGAGGGTGTTTCCTTAAGAGAATCTCTCTCTCTTTCAAAGATCTGGGATTCAGGAAGAAAAAAAAATTAAAAGATGGCTAGATTACCTCCTCCTCCTCTTCTTCTTTTTAAAAAAGGACATTGTGTGTGTTGTGTCGTTATAGTTGTGACCGACTCTTTGAGACCCCATGTCAATGGAGTTTTCTTGGCAGGAATACTGGAGTGGTTTGCCAGTTCCATTAATTAATCCAGAACAGTCAAACAACTAAATAGAACACACGCTGATCAAGCAGAAGTTCCCAGAATGGTCACCATGGCTTCAGAATGTCCACTGTGTGTGGTTTTTAATCTGACAGCTTAATTCCTCTTTGTATTCAGTGTTTTAAATAATTCTTCCAGCCAGGCTCTTCTGATTAGAGAGGTATTGGACCAGGCCTGGAGCTCTGTGGCATTTCGAAACCACACACCAGCGGTCTTCGCCATGACCCCAGAAGTTTGCATATAATAATAATCTTAAACCTGCCTCTCCACCAGGAAGAAGATCTCCCTCAGGATAGAAGTGCGTAGGCCAACCAACACCTAGCCCGACCCTACCAAGTAGAGGAGGGCCTCTCGTTTGTTTGGAATGATTTCTCTCCCCCCCCCCCCCCAGCACCTGCATTTAAATCAGCCAGAACCCAGAGGGACACTTTCCATGACACATCCTGAGCAAGAGAGAGAGAGAGAGAGACCAAGCGATTGTCAACAGGAGCAACAGCTGTGAAACTGTCAGGCAGCCGGGTTAACCTTCTGAACCGGCAAAAGATTTGTTACTAAGCTTACTCAACATTCCTTCGCAAAGCATGTGCGGTTGGGGAGAGGATTGTTAGGGCCTTTTCAGCACTGCAGCTGGGGCATCCATCCAAGGAAAGAGGAAGAAATTGGGTTTTGTTTTCTTCTTTTTTAAATGCCCTTTTTTTTCACATGCTCAGAACAACCTGGGCTGAACCAAAAGAGACCCTCTGGGTCTATTTTATCCTCTTATCTCATAGATCATCATATTAAAGGGGCCTTTCCTTTCCCATTATGCTTCACAAAGTGACAACATTAAATCCTATATGGCAGGCATGTCCAAACTTTGGCCCTCCAGAGGTTTTGGACCACAACTCCCAGAATTCTAAGCTTAGATTACCAATGACAAAGGACTATGGGAGTTGTGGTCCAAAACCTCTGGAGGGCCAAAGTTTGGGCATGCCTGCTATATGGGACCATACCCATCTACCACGGCACCACGAAGCATAGATATTGAAGAGCTGGGCTTTGCAATAGCTTCTTGCCCTGACCCAGTACTTTTATGTAGGATGAAGTGCTTGAAGGAGATTCTGTCCCACATGTTACCACCTTTTAAAAAACTCATGTAGGAGGTGTGAAATCTCTCACTGACACTCACTGGAAACCAAGCCCTACGAGGAAAGACTGGAAGGACTGGGCATGTTTAGCCTGGAGAAAAGAAGACTGACCGAGGGGAGAGATGATAGCCCTGTTCAAATACTGTCATACACAGGATGGGCAGGATCTGTTCTCGATCATCCCAGAGTGCAGGATGCGCAACAATGGACTCAGGTAAAGAGAACTCAGCCCTGAGCTGAACATCAGGAAAAACTGTTGGAGCAAAATGGCAGTGGAGCCAATGACCTCAAGAGCTGGCAAATGCTCTAACACTGGAGGCACTCAAGAGAGGCATTGGAGAACCACCAGGCAGATATCATTTGATATGTATTCCTGCAAGGAGCAAGGGGTTGGACTCAATGGCCTTACAGGCCCCTTCCAACTTCACAGTTCTATGATTCTATAACGTACCGACTCAAGTGACTCTAGCATGCATGCAACTTTTTATGTATCTCGAGGTGTATGAAATTGCAAGTAATATTGGGAAAGGTGAATGGACTCCAAAGGACACATGGAAAGTTATTTGGCTTGGAAGTACCGCCTCTAAAGTTTAAAATGACATTTACAGAGGTCTACTGTAATTTGTTAGTATTATTAGTTCCAAAATAAATGTACTTTTATTTAAGTACTTTTATTTAAGAGAACTAAACCAAGTCCAAAACCAAAACCTTTTTGTGTGTGCCCCTGTTAATCAAAGTTCAGAGATGGGCCTTGGAAACTGAAGACAGACTATTTCCCAGATTCTACACCTTTCCATGGTTTATTGCAGGGAGGGCATCTGAACCACCCCAGAGCATGGCTATACAGAACACTAAATAAAAATTTCATTTACCAGTTAAAGCTCTGGGAGCTTGGCAAGTAATTTTTAAAGGCTGCAAGATCCCTCATTTCGTGGTGAAAGCAAGGCAAGGGGCACTATTTCCATAATATGTGCAGTCTCTGCATAAAATTAGTGTTCTTTCAGTTTAAGAAGCAAAGAACATAAACACATGTGCATACAGAGAGAGTGAGTGAGTGCTGAACAACAGGCTGTCTGTTTTGAAACTGATTGTTTACAAAGACACACACGACCCTGCAATGTTTCCAATCTTTAAAAGCCCCTTTAACAAAACAGCAACCACTGTCATTATGCACAAATTGCATTATTTACACTTATTTACTCGGTTTGCACAAAAAGACATTCTTCTTAGCCTTAAACCTATTGAGAATGCTACAAAACACTTTCGTGTCTCGCATGGTAAGAAAAAGGCCAGGGATCCTCATCACTGTGTGTGATGATAAGACAAGAGGAATAGGTTGGATTGCAACTCCTAGTAGCCCACTGGTCACTCACCCTATCTATCAGTGGCATGCAATGATGAGAAAGACATGTAGACCCCAAACCAACAGGATCGCCTACCAACAGTTTATAGGATTAGACTTTTTCTCCACTTCAAAGGCCAGCCACATTTAGCAAAATGCTCTTTTGTAGGATTCAAATACTTGACCGCCCATTTGGAGAGCAATTTTTTTGAAGTTCAAAAACAGATTTCTAAATAGAAAGAATGGGTGGGTGGCACACTTTGTGTTGTGCATGTTTGTACATCGTTTTCCTTCTGCCCCCATGATGGCACAAGCGGGGACTCTGGAAAGCTGTATCTTCCTCTCTTGTACTTTGAAACTAATAGCAGCAACACAAGCTCATGTGTGCCCTTTAGGTTCCAGTCCTCACTTTGGCATGGAAGTTCATAGGGGCAATAAGACCACAAGGGAGCTCTTATTTGTAGCTCATGGTTCTTCCAAAAGAGCTCAGAATTAAACCTACTGTTCTTTCTTGCTGCTAACCCAGCATCTTTGTCCCTAATGACAGAAGTAGTGCAATGTAGAAATAATGAATCACACCATGCTTCTTTTGTATTCAAGGACCCGGGCTTTCCACCAAAAAGAAAACCTTGAGGATTCAACCATATAACCTTGAGGATTCAACCACACAATTTACTTCAACTTATTCATTAGATTTGCATCGCATCCTCCTTCACGGAAGGAGCACAGTATGGCTGTCCCATTTTTACTTTTAGGACAACTCATGCGAAGTTACGCTAGGCTAAGCTGAGAGAAAGCTCCTTGCCCAAGATCACCCAGTAATCCATACAGTCACATTGGAACCCGATATCATACCCTTCCAAAAGAAACCCAGATGTTGCCCAAACACATTCCCGCTCATTAATGTAGCTGCAGAGATGAAAGAGAATGTGCAGATAATTTTGCACTCTGACCTTTTGCGATCCCAGATGTTTTACACACACACGTGCATAACTTGCAGCTGCCTTGTGTCTTTCTGGGCAGAAAGGCGGGATAGAAACGTTTTATATATATAAATAAAATAAATTTCCCAGCTAAAGAGACGTTCCATAAAAGCAACTCGTCATATTCTTGTGGAGAGACACTGAAAATGAGGGATTTCCAAAGGTGAAACCACAGACAAGAAAAGATTGTCAGTCCACTTCTCAAGATGAATCATGGGTGCCACACAGCCATTAAAGGGCCCTCTAAACTAGCCATTCCCATATCCTTTTAACAGAGGGATGCTATTTTGTTGGCTGTATTAAAATGAGAGCCATCTGACTGTTCTGCCACTGGTATGGAGATCAGGCACTCGGTTAAGTATAACAGATAGTAAAACCCACTGGCATACCCTGAAAGGATTTATTCTGTATTACTAAGAAAACATCTAGATCAGTCTTTCACAGATGCACCTCTCAGAAGCAAATTCCATTGAACTGTAGGTAAAATGCAACTAGGTAACTATGCATATGATTTGGGCATGCATGCTCTTGGTTATCTTAACTGTCCTTGCAAAATACTTTTAACACTAACTTAGCACAGAAAAAAATGGAGGGGGAAACAGAACTTAATATAGGAGGACAAAAATGAATTAGGAAAGAGATCTGTATGTTGTAGTCTCGAAGGCTTTCATGGCTGGGATCTGGTAGCTGCTGTGAGTTTTTTGGGCTGTTTAGCCATGTTTTGGAAGTTTTTCTTCCTGCTGTTTCGCCAGACTTTGTGGCCAGCATGTTCAGAGGTCAAGGAGCTCAGGGAACTAGGAGTTCTCTCTGCGCTCTGGGGTATAGAGTGAGTGAGTCCAGAACACGGCCAAACAGCCTGAAAAACTCACAACAGTTATCAGATCTGCATTTTCTTTTTTTTAAAAAAATAGTGATGCCTATACGTTATTTGAAATAGTGACGTCAAGGGAAATTGCTAAGATGACTCGCATGGCCAGAGTGTAATTAAAGCCAGTCTTAGAACATATTTCCAATACTTAGGCTGTCCTTTCAGGCATAATCTAAAAAGGAGTACCCATGCACATATACAGAGTACTTGCTTTTCAACAAATGACTACAGCCAAGTTCCACATATTGGATAGGCCCCCTTGAGAGGTGAAGGGCTATTTTACTTTATGAATCAACTGCTGGTGTATTGCTTTCACTCCTCACATATGTAATCCTTCAGGGTGCTTCCTTACTATGGCTTTTCAAAAAAGGCTCAAACACATACTGATTCAATAATAGTTCTACATGGGCTGCAATAATCCCGACACTCCACAGCAGACTAGAGTCTTCTATGCGTAAGAGCAACTATAGGCACACTAAAGACACGTTATATGCTAAAGGCTGGACCAGAGGTGGCACAGTCTTTGGGTCTAGCAACAAATTGGTCCAGGCACATGTGATGCTGTCTTCTTCTTGAAGGGGCCTTGCTAAGTGAAGAAGCTTCTGCCTTACATGCCAAAGGCCTTCGGTCCTTCAGGTAATGCTGGAAGAAACTCCAGTCTGATGACCTGGCCAATCAATGTACTATTTTCTGACCTACCTGGAACTTCTGACGCCTGTGCAAACCTGATTAGTGAATCCTGCAAGCTGTTTAGTACATTCAGGACATGGAAGGAAGCAGCATACAATTCTCTTGGTTATAATATGGAAAATATGAGCATATGTGTTTCAAATATGCATCCTAACTACAGATGCACGCACATATACACTCTGGCGAATATACACCGTTTACTCTATGGCAGTGGTCCCCAAACTTGGATAACCCAGGTGGGTAGAGGAGCCTTGAGGCACAATGGTTAAACTGCAGTACTGCAGTGAAGAGTTTGATCCTGGGCTCAGGTTGCTGGCTCAAGATTGACTCAGCCTTCCCTCCTTCTGAGGCTGGCAAACTGAGTATCCAGTACTTGCATAAATTGCATTGTAAACCACCCAGGAGTGCTTTAAACACTATGGGGTGGTATATAAACAGCACACTCAACTTTGCTTTTTTGCTTTGTTCTTGTACTACAATTCCCAGAAGCCTTCACCACCAGCTATGCTGGCCAGGGTTTCTGGGAGTTGCAGTCCAAGAACATGGGGACCCATGGGGGGTGAAAGCATTAATGGTAAGAAATATAATAAGCAGGATCAGAGTCCTAAGCATATTTGTCTCCATTCCAATCCTAAACATATTTTAACTGTTTATCCCACTGATACCAAAATAGCTTACTTCCACAAAGGTATGGGCAGTTCGTAGCTGCAAGATATACCTGTACTTCCTTTCCTTTTACACATTCCTACTACCCAAATTCTCTGTCAATGAGGGACTACTTACTATGTGACTTGTATATGGATTACTAAACATGACTGCATTGACTGATTTCATAAGAACACCAGCGATTTCCATGTTAGTTTCCATCTCTCATAATGGATTTTTTTCTTTTTGCATGCTCTTTGTAGCTTTAATGTTACAGTACATTTTAATGTTCTAAGATGCTTATCCTAATTCTCTGTTTTTAACTTGAATATATCTTAAATGTTCTGGGCAGTATATTGTCCTTCATTATTGTAAGCCACCTTGGGTCCTTTTCCAAGGAGAAAGGTGGGGTAAAAATATAGTAAAAGTAAGTAAGTAAGTAAGTAAGTAAGTAAGTAAGTAAGTAAGTAAGTAAGTAAGTAAGTAAGTAAGTAAGTAAGTAAGTAAGTAAGTAAGTCTCAACTATTTATCTTATCCATTTTCTGCCGTTCTTAGAACTGTATTTCTTTATATAAGAAGTGCTAGAAATATGCAATAGCTGATTTTTAAACAACATCCAAGATGGTATTGTCTCTAGAGCTCCCATTTCATTACTTTCTGCCTGCTGTCAGATCTGCTTAGGTTTTGCATGCCAATTACCTTTAGAGGGGTAATTGTATCCCTACCTCATGCACAAATCAGTCTGCATTGTGATCTTGCAAATTATAAAAAAAACATTATTCTCACCACCTTTTGGGAGTTTCCCTCTCTGCATCTTACCTGCCAATCTATAACCTCCAAAGTTTCCTTCCTTCCATTGCCAGGTACCACATATTCAACTGCTGATTTCCAAAGGCTCGACTTCGCCTTTACATGTCACTTAACCGTCTAGGTTGGACTGCAAATTATCTTGCACCAAGATTTGATATTCTTTGAATTGCATAATGTTAAATGATAATTGTGAAAGTGCTTAGTTTGTGACATGACTCTAAACTTGTTTTCAGAGTTAACCCGGGCATATGGAAAGTGAGGGAGATAGGAGTTCAATAATAAGCTTCCAGTGGCCGTGTGTTTGTGTGTGTGTGTGGGGGGGGGTGGACCACTGTTCATTTCCTCCTCTCTACCCACCACTTTCACTAGTTATCTCTGGACCGCCACTTGATCTGGGGTCGTTCCACTTCAAAGTTTATAAAGGAACCTCAAGAACGAAGTTCCGAATATGCAGCCCCAGCCTTTGCATACATGCGCTTTGTGTGTTGTGTGTTACAGTCGTGACCGACTCTTCGTGACTCCATGTCCATGGAGTTTTCTTGGCACGAATACTGGAGTGGCATGCCAGTTCCTACTCCAGTGCCCTTCTAATCGACTCTCAAGTAAAGGTGGATACCTTCGGAAACACAGAAATTTACAAAAGAAGAGTGCCATGACCTGGAAATCAAGCAATACCATCCGAATACCTACTGATTACTGTCTACTGCCCAACTTATTTTATATTTGGGAAAAATAGCACCATCACAGAGAGAGGAGCGATCGTTCAGTTATTAAAAATAAAAAACATTGATAGAAGAGGAGGGAGGGGATATTTAGCACGTTTCTCTTTAAAAAAAACAAAGAAAAAAAGCCGCTGGATTCTGACGAACGCTCCTGAAAACCAAGCAGCCAAACGAACACACAAAAAACCCACGTTACAAGTTCCAACTGCGATCAATGTTGTGCCGCTGAGCTTCTACGGTTTGCCGGTCTCCATTCACCCCCTGGAAGTTTTTCAGGCTTCCTCTCTCAGCTGTTCTAGCGCGACTAAACAGCGGAGTAAAAAAAAGGGGGGGAGGGGAGTTCCGTATTTATTTTATTTTTTTAAAAAGCCCTCCACCCAGTTCCTAAGGAAAGGTGGGACAAGCTCCCCATTCAGAACACCCGGACCCGCGGACGCTTACCTTCGCTCGGCTGGAACAGGACTGAACTGAACGGACACTTGCCCGGCGCTCAGAGAAGAGAGGGGAAGCAAGGGACTGTAAACAAACTGCTGAGCCGGAGCTTTAAAAAGGGGGGCAAGAATCAAGGGACCGGAGACAATTTCACAAGATCAAAGGAAGCTTTCTTGGAAGGAACAGCGGCTCCCAAGGAGAACTCCCCTAGTTGGGGAGGGGAGGGGAGGGGAGGAGGGGTCCTTTGAACGAAAGCACTGTAGCAGAACATATCCACAACAAAAAAGATCCTTTGTTCATTCAGTACTCCGTGAAGTCCCAAATTCAGGGAGGCAGAGCCACTGTTCTTTTAAGAAAGATACGCGGCCACTGCATGTGCCCTGTTCATTCCCTTTCAAGCACCAGGTTCGAGCATTAGGTCACGCTCTCACACGTGTGTGTGTGTGTGTGTGTGTGTGTGTGTGTGTGTGTGTGTGTGTGTTTTCAGTCGTGAACGACTCTTCGTGACTCCATGTCCATGGAGTTTTCATGGCAGGAGTATTGGGGTGGTTTGGCATTTCCTATAAAGACCCACAGTTTAACACTGGTGAGAACTTCTGTGGATTATTGTCTACTTCCTCCGACACATGTGTGCAGAATACACAGGACTGAGGGTGGAATCAAACAATCAGCACAATAGACCTAGAGTTGTCTGTTATGATGCCCTCTTGGGCATCAGCAAATCATACATGTACTGAAGCTAATAAAACCAAAGAAAGTACAAAGTTGCCTTTGCAACTGAGTCCTCAGGAGTAACCTAACCAAACTGCTAGCAAACCTATGCATCCTGGCTTGGAATTAAACCCAACAGAACATAATCAAAAGAGAGTGTGTGTTTGTCTTTCCTTTAAGCCAGCTCACAGGCACAAAGATGGATGCTGTGATCACAACAGGGGCTTATCTGTCCTGCCTTGACTAGATCTAGAAAATATCTACAATCATTGAAAGTTGGTTCACTGAGACAAGTATTGGGGCCTGGAAAATGGAGGAAAGAGGCTACATCAGCTATTTTTATCTCCATGGAAGTAAAAGTACCCCGCTGGGACTCAGAAGCAGCATTAACTGAATGTTGTTGCTGTTACCTGCTGTCATGTCACCTCTAACTCATAGCAAATCAACGAATGAATGATATTCAGAATGTCTTGTCCTCAACAGTCTTGCTCAGCTCTTGTAAGCCCAAAATTGTGGTTTCTTAAAGGAGTCAGTCCATCTCGTATTTTGGTCTTCCTCTTTTCCTGCTTCTTTCCAAATTTCCTGGTACTGTATTGTCTTTTCCTGAGAATCTTGCCTTCTCACAATGTTGCTAAAGCCCCAGTTTCCACATGTTTTACCTTTAGAGATAGCTCCGGAGGATTGATTTGCTCCAAGATTCCCTTACTTGTCTTTCTGACAGCCTATGGCTTCAGCAAAGCTCTCTTCTAGCACCTTATTTCAAAGGAATCAGTTTTTTTCTGCCAGCTTTCTTCATTGTCTAGCTTTTACATTCAAAATAGTGCAAGTTGTCTTGGCTTTCTTCTCTTAATGAAATCCATTTGATTATCTTTTCTAATTCCTTCACTGCTGTCCTCCTGAATCTCAGTTCTGATTTCTTGGCTGCAGTCTCCATTTGGATTGATGACTGAAACAGGTATACAAAACTAGTTAACAATTTCAATGTCTTCATTGTCAACTTTAAATGTATGCAGATCTTTTGTAGTCATGATTGTTGTCTTCTTTGTTTAGCTTTATGTCCCACTTTGCCACCTTCTTCTCTCCCCCCCAAGTCACGCATAACTGAGATTATTGATGATTCTTTCCCCAATTTTCACTTCTCCTTCATTTGAACCTAATCTAGCTTTCCACGTACAGACTGAATAGGTAGGAAAATGAAATGCACTTTTGTCTGACACTTTTGCCTATAGGAAACCACTCTTTCTCCATATTCTGCCCTAACATTAACTTATTGTCTACCATATATGTTATGCATGAGGACATTCAAGAGCTGAGGCACACCCATTTCTTTCAGTAGTTTCTCACGATTCAGCCAGTCAAAGGCTTTGCTGTGGATATGAAGCATAGATTAAGCTTCTTCTGAAATTATTTGGTGCATTGTAGTAGAGAGAATATTTGCAATATGGTCTCAAGTGCCGCTTCCTTTTCAAAATCCAGCTTGAACATCACACATTTTTCACTCTATATTAAGCAAAAGCAAGATGTTGCAAAACCTTGAGCATCCCTTTGCTTGCACGTGAAATTAAGGCAACAGTCCTATAGCTACTGCATTCCTTGGCATCTCTTTTATTCAGGATTGGAATGTATTTTGAGGGTTTCCAGTCTGTGGGCCATTATTTTGTTTTCTATATTTATGAACATATTCTTGTTAGGATTCAACTTTGTGGCTTCAAATTTCTATTGCTACTGCATCTATCCAAAGTGATTTATTTTTCCCAGTGCTTTCACAACATCTTTCACTTCACTGTTTGCCAATTCTCAATCACAGGATTTCTTTTCAAAGGAGTCTTTCATTTCGTTGACCTTTCTGTATAGTCTTCAGTATACTACTTTAGGCTTTTTGAATTTTTATCCTGGTCAGATAGTGTGCTTCCCTGTTGGTGTTTCAGCATTCCAATTCTAAGCTTACATTTCCCTTTGACTTCCTGGAAGGTCATGGAAGAGATCTTATTTTTCCTTTTGTTGTTGTTGTTCTCTTGTTTTCTTGCAATACCCTTATATAAAATGATGTGTCGTGTTGCTGTCAGTGGTTGTTTTGAACAGCTTGGACTGGTTTTCTACAAATTCGCTTGCTAGATCACGACCAGGGTAGAGCCCTTGATGTTACACCCTACCTCAGTCACCTCTCACCCCTTTCCCCATTTAATGCAGTGAAAGAGAAGAGATTGTTCTTGCAGAGATCTGATCACTCACAAGGGTATTCAAGGCTATTTATTTATTATATTTATATTGCCTCCATCTGGCCAACGGCCACTTTAAATAAGTGCCAGGCAGTTCCATTCATTGGCCAGACTGCTGGAAGAAGGGAAGGTATCTACGTCCTACTAAGCAGTTGAATAGAATACCGCTTGCATATTTCCCCCTTTATCATCACTCCCTCGAATAGAGAACTCAGGTGGTAAGTGCTGACAGCAAGGGAGCCAAAACAAGAATGAGGTATCAGCCAAGACTGATGGAAAGCTGAGGTTTGTGAACATATAACAAAATAGAACATAATAAAGCTGGGTGGGATGGGGTGGTGGAAGACAATGGACAACTTTTCCACCAAACAGCTAAATGAGAACCAAGGATACTCAAAGGTCATAGAACACTGATCATCAGCTGAGGAAGTGGTCATGGATGGCTTTTTTCAGCCTCAATAAGAACACTCAGCTTAAGAGAGAAATTTATACCGCAACATTTTGTTGTCGGCTCCACAATTTATATCTTCTTTTTCTTAGCCTTTGTCCCACTTGGTGGTGGGGTCTGCTATTCTACTCTTGTTTTGGCCCACCACTTGGCATGGTCATGAGCCAGGTCCAGGTGAACCTGGGTCAACTTTATGTCATTCTCAAGGGTATTCGTCCAGCGCTGTTTTGGATGTCCCCTCAGTTGAGATCCACTGACTTCTAGGGTGAGATCTTTTTTGGCCAGAGTTTCCTCATTGGCATGCAGGACATGTCCAAACCAAAGACAGGCTTTGCTCATCTTGTAAGCAATAGGTGCAATGCCATATTTTGCTCTGATGTCATCATTGTGCACATGATCCTTTTGCGTGAGGCTGAAGGTCAATCACAGCATCTTCCTCTCCATGACACCAAGGTGACATTGAGTTTCTTTAATTGTTGGCCAGCACTCTGCACCATAGAGCACAACAGGTTGCACAATGGTGTGATAGATCTTTGATTTTAAAGGTCATTGATCTTTTTGTCACACACGACACTTGATGTTGTATGCCATTTTAGCCAGGCCCTGTTGATCCTCGACGTTGCCTTATTACTCAGAATCCCGTTGACTGTGATCATGGAACCAAAGTATTTGAACTTCTCAGTTCTTGGTAGGTCAATACTATCTATTTGGATTGTACCACATTCATCTGGGTCAGTGGTCAGATATAGAGATGGGCACGACTCAAAAAAAGGTGTTTCGTTTGTCGTTTGGTCGTTTAGGGGTCCGTTTTGGTTCGTTTTCGTTTTCGTGAGGTTTTTTTGCAAAAAATTTCATTTTCGTTTCGTTAGGTAATGAAACGAAAAAACAAAAACAAAAAAGAAAAATTGCTGTTTCGTTACCATTTAGCGCAATTCAATGTATCTGCTGTAACGAAAACGAAGCGGTCGACAAAATTTTTCGTGTTTCGGGTCGTTTCGTTTCATTTTGGAGTCAAAATTCATTTTTCGTTTCGTTACATAACGAAATGAAAAAACAAAAACAAAAACAAAAAATCGCTCGTGTCGTGCCCATCTCTAGTCAGATATTCCGTCTTCCTCACATTCAGCTGCACGCCAAACCTTGTCAGACGGTCACTCTATACTTGGGCTTGGCACTCAAGACTTGTCTTATTTTCTGATGCAATCATGACATAATCAGTGTAAAGGACTGTCCAGGGCAATGGATTCTGCAGATCTTGAGTGACTGCACCCATAACCAGAATGAAAAGAAGCAGGGAAAGTGCCGATCCTTGGTGGACTCCAACTGTGATATGAAAATCTTTTGATGTACCAGCAGTAGCTTGTACACAACTTTTCAGCGACTATAGTTTGACCCAACTGGCAAGTTCCTCTGCGATTCCATGATGTCACAGTGCATACCAGATTGACATAATGTGGGACTCAGTCAACTGCTTTCCTGAGGTCAAGGAAAGCCACATGCACCAACTCCACAATTTATATACTGTATATAATTAATTAAATTAGTTATTTGTAATTCTATATATATTAATTGCATGGGAGTGGGAAAGGGACAGCAACAGGACCAGGTTCTGTCAGCCTCCCTACCATGGCTATAGCTTTCTTTTCTTTGGTATTAAGAGCTTGGTGAATGCAGGCCATCAGCATACATTATTTTTTAGCTTGGTGAGTACAAGAGACAGGACTAACTCTGCAGCAGCATTTGGATATGCAAATCCCTGTCAAGAGAAGTCAGGCTGGTTGCACCCTTATTGAACTTCCCGTGGGCACTGAAAACAAAAACTTCACAGTTTTGAAAGTTTTTTGGTTTTAAAATTGGATTTTTGGAGAATGTTTTACAACTGACCTCTTGTGTAGCACTGCTTCTGTTTCTGCAGTAAGACACCTCCATGCCTTGCTGTGGGGGCCAGAAGGTCATCTATCTGTCCCCTGCCTACGTCTTGTGATTATAAATCCTACAACTGTCTTGTGGGAAAGCACAGTAGCTCCATTTTAGAATAGGAAAGCTTATGGAAGTGAACATGTAGGGTGGGGAAACCTCCTACCTAGAAGACTAATGTAGCCCAAAAAGTGGTCCCAGATCGGTCAGCAAAAATCCTTGACATCTGTGTGTGTGTTGTGTCATTACAGTCGTGACCGACCCTTCGTGACCCCATGTCCCTGGAGTTTTCTTGGCAGGAATACTGGAGTGGCTTGCCAGTTCCTACTCCAGGCGCCTACAGCATCTGGTATTCCCTGGTGGTCTCCCATCTAAGTACTAACCAGGGCCGACCCTGCTTAGCTTCCGAAATCAGGCGAGATCGGATGTGCTTAGAGCAGCCCCATAAAGCGCAATCCATGAGATACTCTTGAGCAAACCCATCACTTTCCAAAACACGTTCTCCATATTTCTAGTCAGGATCTCCCTGTTACCTCCAGTTAGACGTAATAGCCGTCCTATCAGCACTACTCAGCTTTCCAATTTTGAAGGTGGGATATTGGGTAATCTTCATTGTTCTTTCCCATTTCTGGTCACAGTTAGCAATGTAGAGCTTTACCTGCTCTGTGTGAAGAACTGGTGAAGCTTCTGGTTGCAGGAATACTCTTGCCAAAGACATTTGAGTTTACTCATAGCCTTGTTCTCTGCTCACATATTAAAATCATATGGGAAGGCAAGGATGGATCAAGTTTGGAGTGCAAATTTGGTCCTTAATACTTCAGGAGGGCATTAGCCAAAAATGATCTGAGGCCACTTACAGATGCACTTAATTGGAGTATTTAATTACATTTACCACAAGGAACAGGGAGACACTGTGGATGCTTTGTGTTAGTTCAACAAAGACAAAGCTTTTAAAGGGACAGTCAGAACAGCAAAATTCCATGAGGAAAAGGATAACATTCATCAAACTCAAAGCAATCATTTCATACAGAATTTTCCTATGCACAGCACTCTAAGTCTATTCTCACTAAAACTGTCTAAATAGATATGATTAGAAACTACTTTAACTCAATTAAAATCTCGATGGCATGCAAAATCAAGACCCATTAAGTAAGCAGACACTTGAAACATTATCTAGCACCGCCAAAACTCCCACCAGCCCCCTTCCCACTGCTACCCACCTCTCTACCTGGTCCTCCTGCCATCACCACCACCACCTCCTCTCTGCCATTCTCAGAGGCAGCAGGCCTGGCTTCCCTTCCTAGAGTGGGACCTGTTGCCTCTGCACATGCACTAGCCACTCAGCTAATAGTTGGGCATGTGCTCAGGAGCAGAAAGGCCTGGCTCCAGAAGCAGTGGAGGGCAGCAGGAGCAGGGGATGGGGGGGCAGTGGGCAGAGGAGGGAGGCTGACCTGCCCCGAGACACAAACTAGAAAAGTAAACTGCAAACAGATTCATTTTTTTCCAGGGGTTTGTGGTGCTTTGTGGTTATTTATTTATTTATTTATTTATTTTTTAAAAATAGCCACCCCATTACCAAGCATTCTGTGGTTAGTCACAACCCACCGGTTTCCCAGCTTGATCCCATCTTTAAGTTTGAGTGAGTAAATCAATTGCTAAGTTTGAAACCAAAATGAAGGAAAAGAGCAGGCAGAAGTCTATTCTCATGCAGTTTCCTGCTCCTCAGCCATGTTATGCAGCGAATCAATGGGGTGCTGGGTGAGGCAGTCTCCGAGTGAATGCCTGCCTCTGTGTATAGGTATGAATACCTGGGGTGCTGGCCTGGATATATGCCCCTGTATTAATACCCACTTTTGTCTTACCTTTGGGCCAGCCCATTGTTGGCTGCAGGAAATTCTGCTCTATCAATCACAACAGCTGCTATGGATGCTGTGTGGTTTCTGTCCCCAAACCACACTCATTCTGTTACTTTCCAATAGCTGGAGTTGTTTAGAGGATAAAAGGGATTGTGACTTCTATTTGTCCCAGTGGCTGAGCAGGGCCTTACTGCAATTGTAACGTGGGAAAAGGAGGTGTTTGTCTTTTCATGAATAGCATAGGATGTTCAGAGTGGGAAACTCCCAGCGGGGGCCCGGGAGGCAGAATAAAAAAGGCCTGTATGTGTGAAAGCAGGGAGTAAGTCTTTAATTTCTAAAGACACCGTTTGCCAGACCCAATAAAGCCACTGCCCGGCTTTAATAAACTCCCTGTTCTTATAAAGAAAACAAGGGCTCTTTTCCTGCAGAACTAACAACAAGGAGAGGGTGTGACTGTTCATAATTATGATTTGTTATGAGTATGTGTGCTTTGTGAGAATGCCAAAAGAAAAGACCCTATGAAACGCCAAATGTTTTCTAATTACAAAACATAAAGAGATTGGAACCAACACAGCTGACACTGAACTTAGAAGGTAGTTTTGATGTTTTTAAAAAGAAGGATGTTCTGTTTAATGGGTTTTTATGACTTTAAAAAAAAGAGAATTGAAAAGAAAAACAGGCTTTATTCCACAGCAGAGCTTTGTGCATTGTTACAAAGTGAACTCCAGAACTGGAGAAACTAGAATAACAGAGGGCCCGGCCTCTGAGATGTAATTACATAGGAATTAGAGAACTGCAAAATTATCGCAAACCAACATTCAGATCCTGATCCTAGGCTTAGCTGCTGTAGCCTTTCTTTCCCCATTGATGCCGACTATACACACACTCATCTGGACATGGGATATAACAGCAAAACACACCAGATGTATTTGTATTTGTTATAACTAATTGAATCATAGAGAAGCATGATCTTTAAAAGCCATATAAGGAATTTATATGAATTAAAGTGAAACAATAGTCAAATTATAATAAACTCAAGCCATTAGTAATATAAACACATCAGGATCCTAAGAGCAACTTATATAGCCAATCCCAGGGTAAAGACATTTACCAGCACTTCCCCCCATAACATGAGTCTTACTCCTTTTTTCTCCATGTGAGGACAAAGGAAATCTTTTTGACAGGCACAAAGATTTCTCTGGGTGGGCCTGAGCAGTTACAGAGAGGGAAATACTAGGCAGAGGCTTGGAGGACTTGGTCACGAGTCTCCCAGTATTTTAAGAACATAAGAAGACCCATGCTGGATCAGGCCAAAGGCCCATTTAGTCCAGCTTCCTGTATCTCAGAGTTTCCCCACCAAATGCATCCGGGAGCGCACGAGACCAGATATCTGTCTCCTGCTACCACTCCCCTGCATCTGGCCCTTGAAGTACCCTGGTTTAAAGCCTGGAGAGTACATATCTCCATCATGGTTTGTAACCAGTGATGGACTTCTCCTCCAGGAATCTGTCTAATCCCCTTTTGAAGGCATCCAGGCTAGAAGCCATCACCACATCTTGTGGCAGGGAGTTCCACAGACTAACAACACGCTGAGTAAAAAAAATATTTTCTTTTGTCTGTTCTCACTCTCCCAACCCACAGTTTGAGTGGATGTCCCCTAGTTTTGGTATTTTGTGAGAGGGAGAAGAGTGTCCCTCTATCCACTTGACTCATGCCCTGCATTATTTTGTGCATCTCAATCATATCCCCTCTCACGTGCCTTTTTTCCAAGACTAAAGAGCCCCAAATGTTTTAGCCTTTCCTCATAAGGGAAGTCCCCCAGCCCAGTAATCATTTTAGTTGCTCTCTTCTGCACCTTTTCCAGTTCCACTATGTGGTGACCAGAATTGTACACAATACTCCAGGTGCGGCCTTACTATTGTTTTGTACAATGGCATTATAATGTTGGCTGTTTTATTTTCAATCCCCTTTTTGATAATCCCTAGCATGGACTTGGCCTTCTTTACCACTGCCATACATTGGCAGTGGTAAAGAAGGCCAATACACCTTCATTGAGCTGTCCACCAACACACCAATACACCTTCACTGAGCTGTCCACCAACACACCAAGATCTCTTTCCTGATCCGTCATGGATAGCTCAGAGCCCATAAGTTGATAAATTTTGATTTTTCACCCCAATATGCATTACTTTACATTTTGCTACATTGAAATGCATTTGCCATTTCGCAGCCCATTTCCCCTGTTTGGAGAGATCCTTCTGGAGCTCTTCACAATCTTCTCTGGTTTTTACCACACAGAAAAGTTTCGTGTCATCCACAAACTTGGCCACTTCACTGCTTATCCCTATCTCCATGTCATTTATGAACAGATTGAAAAGCACCGGTCGCAGGACAGATCCCTGGGGCACACCGCTTTTCACCTCTCTCCATTGTGAAAATTGTCCATTGACACCTACTCTTTCATAGGTGTTGATTTGGTATAAAGAATAGGAGAGGGAGACTGCTGTTCAAAGACATTTCTGAAAAAGAGAGGGATCCATCAAAGGCTGGAACAGCTCAGGGAGGCCTGAGCATATCCATTGACTATAAATACTAAGGGTATTTGAACAGAGAGCAAGATAAAACAAAGTAGGGCGAAATGTTTTTTGGGGAAAACATGTATGCTAAACACTGAGTATGGTGGATAGTGTAATCAATTAAGTCTCAGGAGGCTTGGGTTCAAATCCCTATTTGGAAAAGGAAATTTAAGCACTCCATGACTCAAAAACCCTATTCAGTAGCCACTAGAGCAATGATTCCCAACCAGGGGGTCGGGATCCCTGTGGGGGTCGAATGACCATTTCACAGGGGTCGCCATGAGCCAGTGAAGAAAAAGGCACAAGGGCTTGGGTCTGGAGGAGGAGGGGGGAAGTGGGGGAAAGAGTGAGTTACAGCTTGATAGGTTGGAGGGGATGTCAGTCAATGGCACCGGAGGCTGCGATTGCCTGAGGTGCCTGTAGAGGGAAGTTCTCTATGGCACCTGTGGCAGTAGTCTGCCAAAGGGGGCTTGTGGACTTTTCCAAGCAGGGCAAAGGGTCACCACAACATGAGGAACTGTATTAAAGGGTCACAGCATTAGGAAGGTTGGGAACCACTGCGCTAGATGGAAGTGACTTACGTTTGTCTGTTATGGAATATTGGACCAAGCAAGCCCACCGCACCCTGCAACATTCTGCCTGAGATTTCAATTGTGCTGTGTTATTCTAACACACACATATAGAGATTGTTGAACAAAGTACAAGTATTTTCCACTGATATTTCCACAAACAATCAGCTCTTGCTTTCAGAAAGTTTTGGGGCATTTAGTTGTCAAGGAAGTGCTGGTGCTTTTAAGGAAGTGCTGAAACATGTGCATACAGAAAAAAAGCCCCAGCAAAATACTTCACTTCAACAATACTTCCATGTCTTTAACCAGATGTCTGTTCTCAAATGAAGTGTGACCAAAGGCACTGAATGATATTTCTATATAATAGTTCCATAAAGGCTCTACTTAACTGCAAACCAATTTCTACACATGCTATGGTAGAATGGAATTTCAATGTCAGATTGCACCATGGGGCTCAAACATTTTTCATATACAGTATATAAAAAAACTTGCCACTAATTAGCCCAGCCCATATTTTGCTATGCAATATTTCTATTTCCAGAACTTTTTGGTTTTACAAACTGGTGACATTTAAAAAAGAAAACCTTTATGGTCCCAACTGCAATTTTTATTTTGAAGAGTCTACAGTACCACTTTCCTTCATCCTCGCTCCATTCTGCTGCATGTTTACATATTTATTGTAGTTAAAATATTTTTACCCACCTTTCTCCTTACAAAGGACCCAAGGCAGCTTTCATAATTAAAATAAATATTTAAAAGCTAGAAACAGTAAGTAAACAAACACTTAAAAAGAATTAAACAAACACTATATTAAAAATGGCAAACAAATTAAACACTAAAAGCATGTTTAGAAGCAGCAAGGAAGAACAATCCATTAAATACCTTCTCAGGCACCCAGTCACTAAGGGAAAGCCTTCCTGATTAGAAAGTTCTTTGCCTTCTTGTGGAAGGATGGCAAAGATGAGGCCAGTTTAACCACCAGTGGGAGGGAGTTCCAGAGTCTGTGTACAATGGCAGAGCTGATCCTCTCTTGTGTTCCCACTGAACACAACTGTGAAGTTACCGAGAGAAAAGCCTCCCCTGGTGATCTTAACACTCAGGAAGGCCCGTAGCTTTGACTCAAGCCATTTAGGATTTTATAGGTTAAGATGAGCACTTTGAATTGGGCTTGGAAACGGATCAGCAGCAAGTGGAGCTGCTGTAATGAGGTGGGGGTGAATATGTGATATCCGTGATCAGCCCTAGTTAACAATCCAGCTGCAGCATTTTGGACTCACTGATGTTTCCGAACACTTTCCAAAGGGAGCCCACATAGAACAAATTACAATATGTGTGGACCAGGAAGAAATACTGGAAACAGTATATTCATTACATAAAGGGAACATTAAAATAAATATTTTATTTGTTTTGCTTGTCATGCAAAATGCTACTTAACCCCGTGGTCTTAAATTCACTTAAATTCGGCTGAACAGAGGAACTTATTTCTGAGAAACTATGCAAGCACTGTGCTGACAACTTTGTCCACCACCCCCAACTCACTCTTCTTACAGCCTTCACCTTCTGTCCCCTCTACAATGGCTATCATCTTCTTACTTTCGTAGCAGTAGCCTGATATCTTTAGAAATACCTGTTTCATACCGATTTGAAAGAAAGTACTGTATACTCTGTATATATACTGTGTATTTCTGGAGCTGGACCTGTCCACAATGAAAGAGTGTAAGGCTCAAGTGCAATCAAACAAAATATTTCAATTGTAGAGATATTCTGAAAAAAAGTACTTACCACCATATTCTGTCAAAGGAACAATGCTTTTCCAGTGCTGTATTTGGGGAGAAGAGTTCCAGATATTTATTAGAATCCAGCTGTGCAGAAGTACTGTTTTGATACCCCTGTGACATTATGGATCCAGCTACCCCATTATGCAATTTCTGAACTAATATAATTATTCAGAAATGTGACAGATTAAGAGTATGCACGATCCAGTTGTAAAAGAGTATGCGTGATCCAGTTGTAAATGAAAAACTGAAAACCATAAACAACATGCACTGAAACAATTGTGCATATGCCAGACTATTAATGAAATCAACTCTTAGGTTACTAATTGGTACACCGTTGAATTTTACTGCAAAGACAAGAGGAATGTTGATTCTGCCTCAGGAGAAGGGACAGCAGTGATTTGTTTCATTATATTATTTATTCATTCTTAATGTGGAGATCTCTCTCTCTCTCTCTCTCTCTCTCTCTCTCACACACACACACACACACACACACACACACACCAAACATTATGAAAGAAATTACTGTGGCTTTCACTTTCTTTTGCTGTTTTTCCCCTCGAACTTTCTGAAAAGCCATTCCAGGGATTTGGAAGACTCTCTGGAGTGATTTTCAATACAGCAGTGGGAAAAGGAACCCAAAGGCGGCACTGGCATTTTCCTCAGTAACTTTGGCATGTGAAAGGGACACTTTGGATCCTGTGCCACACTGAAGATCAAATACATATGCTACAGCTTTTCATTTTACCTTACAGCTTGTAGCTTATAAACTTGTGGGATGCCACAGAAGCATACACATTTATTTATTTTTAAACAGGAAATGCTAATTATTGTAGCCTAAAAAGTATCCATCTCTTGTACTCTCCCTTTCTTTATAGATGGACTCCTTCAAGGCAGCTGCTGAAGGACTAAAGAGCCAACAGCTATTTTCATGCCATATTAGCAACATAAGTATGCTGAGTGCTCCCTGTAAAACCACAGACAAAACGGAACACTAACTTTGAAGAAGTCTCTTAAAAAGGCAAGATATGTGATTTTGCAGCCAATGTCACTGAAAGACAACTATTTTGTCGGTTTACATTCAACTCTAGGCTCAAAAGTGCTAGAATGTTTTTCTACCCCCTCTGCTTTTGTTTATTCATACTTGTGCAGATACACATTCAGCTATAAATGGGTTTCAGATAAGACGTAAGCAATGCGGAGCTCAGTTGGAATTTTAAGCATTAAGTAATGTTCAAGGCTCCTTTATGAAACAAAAGAGTAAAATTTTTACCCATTTTGTTCTACGTGCTGTTCTTTTAAAATTATGGCTTACAAGGGAAATTAGATCATTCAGTAATCATATGATTAAAGTTCAAAAAAAGACAAGGAAGGAAAGCCATAATATAGTCCATCTGAGTCCATTTCAATGCAAACTAGTTAGTTTTTGAGCACACCATGTTCAAACTGGGAAGCATCTGTGTTCAAATTGACAACTAAGGGATTATTACCTGGCAACATAGGATGCTGGCAGCACTTTATGCTAGTTTTAGTTTAAAGAAGTTCTTGTGAAACAGACTAAGGATCCCCTGACAAGATTCTCAAAAGGTTGAGAATGAAGATAGGTTGAGTAAAAAGATGGATTTATTTTTTTTACTTTTGTAATGCAACTTATGGGTAAAGTGGGGATCCCCATCCACCTTAGTGATGCAGAAACAGACAGGGGCAATTAACTCTGATCTACTCCACTTTTTGCTTGATTCTTCTGATGTATGAGATCTAGAAAAAACTATGAATGGACATGGTACATAGTGTGGGCTGCAGTAATACTCGAATGAGGTGAAGGCAACTTTTAAACCCTCAGGGACATTCTATTACCCGAGATCTTTTGCCAGCACTCAATCAAAGATTGTTCTTCCAGGATGAATCATACAAAGTTCAAACGTAGCCCAAACATAGGAGAGAGGGGCAAGAAGCCGGCAAAACAAGAAGTCAAGATCAGAGGGTGGCAAATTCTTGGCTTCCAAAAATAAGCTGTGGGGCTAACATCTGAGTCCTTTTTAAGGAGAAGGGTAGGATGAATTTTTTTCTCCAATAAACATTTCTTGGCTCAAATTAAACGCAAGAGATGGTACACCCCAGTAAGGACAAGGTAGGAGCGCAGGGGTGAACTCTACCCGTTGGTCACGCTCTCGTTTTATTCCTGTCCAAATTCTCGACCCCAGTGTCCCCCATGCCTTCCATCCTCGCCAACAACCCTGTAAAGTGGTGCGAGTGTGGGGAAATTGTGAACCGGCTCGGCGGCTAGTACCCTTCTTCACTCAGTTGGCACGCCCGCCGGGCTCCCTGCCTGCACCCATTCTCTCGGCGCCTTACGTCGGGCGCTCCACCCACTAGACGGCCCGACCCCGAAGGTTCCACGCTCCATCTCCGTATGGCCGAGGGAACCTCGGGGGCGGCGGAGAGTTCTGCTGCCTCCCCTTTCCCCCTCCGGTCCCGGGCCATGTGCTTTCCTCTTCCAGAGACCCCCGGCCACCACCACCTCCTCCTCCTCCGAAGGCACCCCAAGTCCCTGCTGCGGGCGACGGCGGCGGGGGTCCCGACGGCAAGGAGGCCCGGCGGGCGCTGGCCCGCTTCCCCCGCTTCTGGGTGGGGATGTCCCGAGGAGGGGCCGCCGGCGCCAATGCCGCCGCCGCCAGCGCCGCCCACGCCCACGCCTCCACTTCCACCCGGAGGCCGCCGGAGCACGCCCGCGGGGTCTTCTCCGAAGACCAGTTTCTGGCCGTTTGCCGCGAGTTGGCCAAGCCGAGGGAAGGGACCAGCGGCTCCTGGCACCTCATGGCCGACTCCCAGGGCTTCAAGATCTACCGGCAGTACGACGAGGTGGGGCCGAGAGGCCGAGCCAGGAACCTCCCTAGGGCCCGTGGGAGGGGACCGCGCCGTTGCCTTGGAAACCGGGAGGGTGGGAGGGCGATGTACGGGGTTGGGAGGCAGGAGACGAGGGTGTCCCCATTAATTAATTAATTAAGTGCCCTTTTTCATCCTGCTCTGGCAATTCAGGGTAAATCCACCACCACCACCCCTCCTTAGACATCATCCTAACAACAGTCTTTTGAGGGGCAGGCTAAGCTGAAAATGGCAGTCCCCGAGTCTCGCCCATGGGAGCTTTGTGACGAAGGAGAATTTGAACCGACGTCTCCTTCTCTCAGACCAGCAGCGCCTTTTTTGCTGCTGCTTCCCTGGAGAGAAGCTAGACGCAGATGGCGTCATCAATAGTTTGTACCAGTCGAACAATCAATCTGTAGGCACTTTGGAATTGGTACGTTCAGCTAACCTGCTTATGTGATTTGGTCAAGGAAAATTTAAAAAGCACCTGAGAATGTACAGAGTGCCTCCAGTTCCTCATTGACCCAGGAGGTTGTCTTCCTTAAACATGAGCTTCCAAAAGTTAGTTTTCTGGTCTGCAGCCCCCAGAATCTCCTAGCCAGCATAGCTGGCAAGCTGGTGCTGCTCCTGGGATGCTGGAAGTACAGCACAAATTAAGAATTTCAAGAGCTCTATAGACCTCCCAGTGTTCTTTCTGCCAGCAGTCACCAGCTAGATACTTGAGGGAAGCCTCACCCAGGAGGTAACAGCTTCTCCTCATCATTTATATGTGCTGTCCAACATTTATTTAGACCTTGGGTCCCCATACCTTCTTGGATTAAAACTCCTAGAACCCTTGGCCACCAGCTGTGCTGGCAAGGATTTCTGGGAATTGTAGTTCCAAGAACTACAATTCCCAGTTTCTGGGGGCACAATTTAGCTGAGATAGTAATGAATGAGCCCCTTCCCCAGGATATTCAACTGTTGTCAAGTGGGAGCAGGTGTTAATTCCAAGCTAGATAACATGGCTCCCTTACTGACCACCTGAGCCTCAGCGCCTCTTCTGAAAAATGAATACAGTGTTACCTCAACTTACGAATTTAATCCGTTCCGAACACATGCTCTTAAATTGGGGTACCTATCTAAAAAATCAAACAAAGAAGTTAAAAAATGAAAATAATAATAATTGTAAGTCGAGCAGACTATATCTAAAGTTTGTAAGGTGGCAGTTCAAATGCCAACAGTTTTCCGCTCTTGTCGAATTGCTCTTAAGTCGGGGTACCACTGCAATTTATTCCACTTGTTTGGATAGTAAACAGGAATCTTTTGAGAAATAAATCTCCAGAGCTATATGGAAGGGACACAATTTTAAGGACAGAGAGTTCTTTGCCACAATTCCCAGCAAAGTCTATGAACAAGTGAGGCACCCCTTTAGGAGCGCTAGAATGAGGGGAAATCAGGGTCAACAATGCAGTAACAATGCTAGGTCATTACATTCAAGGGAAGGTACAGTGAAGCATTGATTGTGCCCATGGAAGGGACTAGAAGATGAACGCTAGTGTAGAGAAGATGGGTGGTCCAAATAAATGGCATAAAACAGGACGGAACACTTCCTGTAGAATACTCAGCAGCAACTGCCAGAAACTGTAAGCCTGTCTACATAGAACATTTATTTCAAGTTTCTCTGCACCTGTCATGCCAATGACTGACTGCATCTCAGTGTTCACACAATGACAGGCTGGAATTAGTGCCAACAGATTCTAGGTGGGACAAAAACCTTTGCTTTCTGGGGGATTTAACACCCCCACCACTACATGGTGTATTTGTATTTCACTTCGCTCCAGCTTGTGCCAATGCAAGATGTGCTGATATAGGTCCTAGTACTACACTGTTCCACACTGATCTGGGCACTTTGTGGTTCTGATGATGTTTCATTATGGGTGTTTCTCGGCTGGTTGATCTGCGTCCCTCAATACCCAATGGACAGGTGTAACAAGGAGGGAAGGCAGGAGAGAGGGCAGAGAAGACAGTCAAAAAGATGAGAGTTATCTGTACTGAAAGTGAAATGATAGAGCAATTCTGGATGTACTGTATTCATGTCCTGGGCAACCCAACACATCCCACTGGATCCAGCAACAAACTGGAGAACTCAGTACATCCCACTAAATCTAACAAGAAATGCTCTAAGAAATATCAGAATGATCTATTCACATCTACCACACAAAAAATCAGAATGACCCAGAACAACCCCAGAATGACTAAAGACAATACTTTGGGGTTGAGCCCTGAGTGGTATTTGGTAAATTGCTCCCAGTTTCCCATATACTGTACTGTATATTGTACACAGAAACGATGGAAACTTGATCTACAAGGTGTTTTTTTTTAAAGAAAAACAATTAGATGTTCAAGCACTTGTCTGTGCAGTATATTGGTGGTATAGTGCTTTGAAGGATGGCTCTTACTTTCTTTTCGTCTTCCACTTCCCAGACCTGAGATGAGAGTGTTAACAGCTGGACTTTGTCTTGCTTCACCACGGGGATGCACAACAGCATTCTGTTTTTCTTTCCACTACTCTCCTTTCATTTAAGAGAGTTCACCAGGACAAAGTTGAAGAACCTGCACAGACTATAAACTGAATCTTTGTTTCAAGTTTTAGCACTCCCCTCTTTTTCTCCCCCAGCATCTTTGAGCAGTTCAGGGAGGTGGGCAGGTTGCCCAGAGCAAAGTCCAAGACAGCCCTTTCTCCCTTTTCCCCCACTTGCTCCCACAGTTTGTGTCCTTGGAAACTTGGCTCCTTTCCATTTTCATCTCAGCAAAGCTTACTGATAAAGGAGGGGGAGTAGTGTGAATATCTGAGTTAAAGACCCAAACCTTATTTTAAGATTTCTTTTTAGATGAGCACTTAGTATGACACATTTATGCTTGAGTTTCTACTTCAAAACTTCCTATGATTTTTCATGCAATTTTTTCCAGGAGTATATAACCTTAGAACACGCCTATATTAACCATAGTAAGTTAGTGAGATTTAAGGAGGTTTGGAACTTTTCCCTGTAGTATTTTGCTTTCTCCTATATGGTATTTATTCTTAGGTTGTATACTGTACCTATATGAACAGCCTTCACATAAATTGTATACAGTACTATTGGGCTTCAATTGTATTACCATAGCAGTTCCCTATACATAATTTCTGTTTACTATCTTGATTCTGCACCAGTGTAGATAGATCCCGTTCATCTCTCAGACCTTTGTCATATGCTAACCACTAGCATATGTGGTTAGCATGTGTGTCTGGAAAACAGGATGGTATTCAAGGGGGAAAAAACTCTATTCTGATACATCATAGCTCTTTTCCTCTTTCAAATTTCTTGAGGCCTTTTTGCCTTAGACTATTGTCCCTCACATATCAATTAGTGCTACTCTTTAAGAGTAGCAGCTGCCTCCCATTCTTGACTAATCCAGGGAGCTCGTCTGACAATTTTCTATGTATCCCTCCTCCTCTGTATATTTGCCTGTGTTCAAGGAGACTTACCACAGGAAATGTTGTTTACAGTTGCAAGGCTTAGTGTGTTTGTTTGTTTGTGTGTAGGTGTAGAGAGAGAGGCAATTGTCATAAGTGGGGCTCCACTCTTGACTTACCGTATTCTAAACATTTGGTGGAAACACTGTATATCCTAGTACAGTAGTCCAGATTAAGCCTTAATTGGCTTGAAAAAGAAATAGTAACAGTGGGTTGCTTTCTGTTTTCTTACTAAATTTTCTTGCCTTTAAAATGGTCTTAGTAGCAGGACTGTTGAGCAGATATTGCCACACTTTTGCTAACATATTGAAGAATCAGAATGTTCCCTAGTGCCTTACCGATCTCCAGAATCAGCCCCATTGGGATAGTATTGTACTTATGCTTCCCTAGAGTATCCCTAGCAGTAAAGGGGAGTACTCATTCACTAACTCAGGAGCAGTACCTCCATGCAGGAGCAAGAATAAGCAAGCAGAAGGGAATTATGCTAGGAGAAGAAAGCAAGCTTGACCGGCTTCGCTTTTACTAATACAAGAAGCCACTAGACGGGAAGACTCAGGGAGGGACATAACTGCGCTCCAAAATCTCTGGGTGTCCTTTTGCTCTTGAGAAAATTAGGGCTGGAATTTGATTCAAGAAGTCCACTTCTCTAGTCCTACCTCTAGGCCTAATCCTGTCTCATTTCTGAATTTGCATGGAGCTCCATATCTTCCTGTAGCTTTCTCTAGTAACTGAAGAAGCTCCTTATCTTTCAAAATAATAGCTATAAACATGGAATATATAGAGCAGAGTAAGTCTTTCAAATCTAGAGCAATCTTGCTATACATTATTCTTTAATGTGAATGTAGACCTGCAATTCAAGTACTGTACATAGAAGAAAGTATTTTCATATGCATTGTGTATTATTTTATCAGCAGTTACCTCAGAGGGATTTAAATTCATTTGGCTAACAATGCAGCTTATATCTTTGTTATGGATAATGTGTGTGTGTTACTGTACAGTATTTTTTGGTTGTGTGCATTTGCTCATCTAAACCATTAAATTGGAGTCCTCTTGACATGCACACACTTTTGAATAGATCTCAAAATAAAGCATTTAGGCTGTTCTTACTAAGAAGGCATATTTGACATAAAGTTTTGTTTTGTTTTGTTTTGTTTTGTTGTATGGCTTACAAAAACTGGAGGCAGAAATGGCCACAATTTAGAGCAGGATGTGCGCAGTGTGGAGCGCTGAGGGCCCTGTTGGAATTGCTATAAGCATTGGATGACTATACTTAATGACTGTGATGAAATTTGCAGAAAGCAGTCTGGTAATAACAATTTTTTACTCCAAGCCATGTGCCACTGCTCTGAAATTCATGCCATATTTATATAAACGAGATGTATTTTGAACTGATGTTCTATACAAATGCTCAAATGGGTCATGTTAATCAGATCAGCTCTGTATTAGTACTGTAGACCCTATTCACATTTATTTAGACATTGAACTTCCCTTCTTCCCCAATAGCTGTACAGTATTTTATTTTTGCCTTCCTTGATATAGCACCTTCCATATGTTTTGGACTAGGGCACCCATTACTCTGAGTCAGCATGGCTCGTGATGATGTGAACTATAGTGTAAAAGAATTGGAGAGTAGTCTGTACTTATTAGCTGTATTGTTTTGGGGATATACTGTAATACTGTACAGTTTTCCAGTCTCAGTTTTTGAATCACAAAGTCTTGATGGTGACTCTCATAATTTCCTTCTCCTATGAATCCTGGTTATTCTTTACTAACCATCTTCATATTGGGAGAATGGGTCAGAATTTTGCTTAGTCTTGGAGAAATGTCAGTGATTATGAATAATTATTCTTTATCCTATGAAAATATGGCTGCTCATGCACATAGATATATTGGGTGAAATTCTCTGTGTTGCTCTCCATGTGCAATGCTAATGATGTCATAATCAGCAGCAAACCATCCCTTATTTGCAATTCCAGGATGCATGTAACTTCCCTGCATTCTATGCCAGTTGTCTATATCCTTATATCACCTTCAATGAATAGCAGTTTGCCTTTAATCATCTGTCGTTTTACTGATGAAGATGAAATCATCCCCTTTTGCATGCAGAGGCATGCAACAGGATTCCAGCTATTCTGTCTTAACTAATAAATATAGGCAGTGTAACCTCATTGCTTATATTTATAAAATGGCCATTGTCAGGTACTGTAGTTCTCAAATATACTATGGAATAGAGGATCAGAAATGAACATCTCTCATTTAGAATGGCCTATGTCACTGTAACAATCTCTAAATACTATATGTGCAAGCCTGTTCATGGTGGCAGAAACGTACTCTGTATACTACACTATACTACACTCAACATGAATGATGAGTTCTTGTTTTAATTCCTTGATTGGGAAATTACACAAAGAAAGCAGAGCAATGATCAACAAGTTGGTTTCTTTTTTAGAGATGGGCACGACCAGATTTTTTTTTTCGAGTTGTCATTTTTCGGGTCATTTCCGTTTTTCGCGAAATTTTTCAAAAAATTGTTGTTTCGTCGTGTCGTTTGTCATTACCGCCGCGATTTAGCGCAACTTGACTTCCAGTTCCCAGAGCATGGGGTTAGGGGGTAAGGGCTAGGCTTAGGGTAACGGTTAAGGTTAGGCTGGGTTAGGATGGGTTAGTGGGCTGTACCTCTGGGTGCCTCTGGCCCACTAAGAACACAGCGTATGGGTTAGGGTTAGGGTTAGGATTAGGATTAGGATTAGGGTTGGTGGGCTTTTAATGCCCTCTCTGGCACATCCAGAAGTCTCAGCAAAACCTGGCCATGCGATTTGTGGAATGGCTCCAAAAATTTTCATGGTCCCATCCCATGGCCAGCCCATCACTGAGCGTGCGCAGGTGTAAAAAAATAAAAATAAAATAAAATAAAATCAATGGAGACGTTTTATTGCAAGAAAAACCCACTGCTGCTACTGTAAAAATTCAAGCATTTAAAATAGCTAATTTTAGCATGTTTCTGTGGTGCTTTGGTGGGTTTTTGGACCACAATTTCAAAAAAAATATTGCGGTCGCCATTTTGGATCCCCCCGCACTGCATGGCAAATGGAGACGCTGAGGATGCCCCCTCCCAGCCTGATACCAGCAGCCCAGGACAGGAGGGGGGGAAGGCTGGAGTGGGGACCCCCCCCCCAGAAACCACCCCTCTGGTAGGTGCCCTCAGGCAGGCATATTTTCGCCTGCTTTTTTGGCCGGGAATCGGGTTTTTTTATTTTTAAAACTTTTTTTCTGTGCCGCTTGGCATCGCGTGATCGCTGCGATGCCAGGAACGACAACGACAAATCAGACCCAATTTTCTTTTGTCGGTTCGAGTTCGAGTTCTGGGGGAGTAATTGTCATTACCGTTTCTGTTGCGTAACGGAAATGAGTAACGGAAACGGAAACGAGAATTTCGCCAAGTCGTGCCCATGTCTATTCTTTTTGTTTGTAAAGCAATGGAATAGCTTACTCTTATCTGAAATGGGTATGCTGTGTGACTAGCAGCTTTCTAAACAAATGTGTCCTTGTGACAAAATAAGTACAGTATCTTATTTTCGACTCATATTTTAATATTGGAAGATAGGTTTGCATATTTCTGAAGGGACAGATTACCTGCTGCTGAGACATTTATTTATTTATTTATTTATTTATTTATTTATTTATTTATTTATTTATTTAGAATATTTTTACCCCACTTTTCTCCATGGAAAAGGATCCAAGGTGGCTTACAATAATGAGGGACAATATTACAGTCCAGAACATTTGAGGCATATTCAAGTTAAGAACAGGGAATTAGAAGAGACATCTTACATTAGAACATTAAAAGGTAACATTAAAGATGCAAAGAGCTTGCCAAAAGAAAAAAAATCCTTTATGAGGCATGGAAAGGAAACATGGAAACACTGGTGTTCTTATGAAATCAGTCAATGCAGTCATGTATGGTAACCCATATAAAAGTCACATAATAGGTAGTCCCTCATTCAGGGAAATCAAATTGAATGAATGAATGAATGAATGAATGAATGAATGAATGAATGAATGAATGAATGAATGAATGAATGAACGAATCATCCATTTAAGAGCCCCGCTCAGGTAACCAGTCACTGAGGGAAGCTGGCAATGTATGGGGAAAATATTAGGGTTTGTTGTTGTTGATGATGATGATGATGATGGAGGTTGGATTGAAAGTTCTGGTACGTCCATCCAAAAACCAAAGCAAAGCAATCCACTAAGAGGCCCTGGCAGTAGTTTTCAGGATTCAAACATAATGTATAGAATTGTATAGAAAATATTGTCAAATTGTGGTCAGTTTCCAATGCTGTCATTGTGCCCACTGAATATATGAACTTCATGTAGAAGTTTAGTTTACATACCTTTACAACAACCATTACAAAGTACCCAAATTTGGTTCAGCAATATTAAAAACAGCATTATTAAGGATTACACTTAGACATGGCTTGTGCTCCCAAGAAGATATCTGAAGTAAACATGAGTAGCGTACTCATGATTCTTTCTCTGAACATTATGTCTCTCTCTCCCATCCTGCAGAAATCTGGACTTTATGAATATAAACTCTATGGTATTCTTGATGACTGCTCCCCAGAGCTGTGTGCCGATGTCTACATGGATTTAAACTACAGACCAAAATGGGACCAGTTTGTTCGAGGTTAGTAAGACTGTAATGTAAAAGTGTGATTATACAAGTAATAACAGCATCTTCGTTACTCTTTTTTTCTCCTCACCCTCCCAATTATTAAAATGGTAAAGATTTGTTCACATTTCAAATGCTTGGTGCTACTTTTCAAATAGGAAACAGAAAGGTAGAGTACAGGTACCCTGTTGCCTAAACACAGCAGGTAAGGACAGTTGCCTAACTGTTATTCCTCCTCAGGCAGGCTCCCTTTTTGCCCATTCTTACACTGCTAGCAGGATTGGTGGCACAACTGGTCATGTAGGAGCTGGAAGGAGAGGGGGGCATCTCTTCTCCATGTTTATGCAGTAGAGGGCCAACGTGTCCATTTGGAAAATCGATTTCTTATTTGAGAACAACTGGTTTTGATTCTTCAGCGTCACTCTTATGTGGGTTCATGGGAATATTGATATAATCACCAGAAGTACTATTGTTCCCCCCCCCCCGAAATGGTGTTGAATCTAGGCATGACCAAATCTGATGTTTTGTGTTCTCATAGACTGCTTTTGCCACTTTTATTAGGTATATTTTTTTTGTTACAGCCTCATTTGTCTCAGCTATTTGTTACAGCCTCATTTGTCTCAGCTATTTTAAAAATGTTTTAACTGTAGTAGGGGAGGGAGGCTGTAGCTTCCTCCCCTATGAGCTGCTGATAAGGTTGGTGCATGCAAACACAAGAGAGCTGGATGCTTTGGCCCAGGCCCAGTGGGCTGGAACAGCAGGTTCTTCCTGAGGCAGTGGTTAGGATGTGCTGGTCATAAATCTGAACGGTCATTAAACAGGTAGGTCATTAAGTGAGAAGTGGCTGTAGCCTCTCTGGCCTAAGAACAAGAGAGCTTTTCCTAATCTGTTAGGACATTGCATCAAATACTGTCAGAAATCCATATGTGGCAAAGAGGACGCACAAAAGACCTACCTCTGTTTTTCCAATTGCACAACTGAAATAGGTTCATTGTGTAAGGATATTTTGTAATGAAACCATGTTCTTCCAACCATCCAGAGCTGCTGGAGACTGATGTACCATTTCACATTTGTTTCTTTATAAAGAACTGCATTATGGCCTATGCACTGGGCTGTCAAAAGTTAAGTCTGGTTACATCCAGAATGATGTTGATTGACATTACTATGAAAGCACATCTACTTTCTATTTGCCCCACCTAGTATGTAATATACTGTACCACAAATCTCTTTGCGGCTGTATGGATTAGGCTGTGTGGTAGATCAGCTTGATATCTTCATACCAAGTGTAGGCATCTGTGACCCTCCAGATGTTTTTGGCCTATGATTCCCAACAATCTTAACCATGGCCAGTGGAGACTGATTTTGAGAGTTGACATCCAAAAACATCTGGAGAACCACAGGTGCCTCCCTTTGACATAAATACATGTGCAAAGCTGGTTGTCATTTTCCATCACTAATTTTAAAGTGCCGTATGAGATTAATCACTACAGTCATGACACAGATATGAACATATAGGGAATAAAAATGTTGTTCTTGACATGACAGAGGTAAAATGATTGTAAATTTCTCATTTTGCAAATGACTTTAAGCATTATTTAGATGACTCAACTCATATTTTGGCATATAATATCAAGCCAGGCAAGGAAAATTGATTTTCCCTGTTTCAAATTATTGGTACCATGAAATCGTCCTTACTCCACTATTTTCCAGTTCTTCAGTGTTTGTTAGGTATCCATGGTAGCTAAAATAGACATTTCAAACAGATGGGCACTGGTATAAAGCAAAGCAAAGCAAAGTGTTCTGTTTATATACCACTCCATACCACTTCAAGTAGTCTTTGGGGGGTTTACAGTTTTTTAATTACAGTATGCAGGCTATACATTGCCCCCCTCCCCCACAAGCTGGGTACTCGTTTTACCGACCTCAGAAGGATGGAAGGCTGAGATAACCATAAGCCTGCTACCTGGGATTGAACCAGGTCGTGAGCACAGTTTTACCTGCAGTACAGGCATTTAACCACTGCGCCACGGGGCATTATGTTTCTAGTGTATGCATTACTTCCAGAAATTGAAACCTTTTTTTTTCCGTATGCCTGTGAAGATTCTCAGTCATCCAGGTGAGTTTATCTAGAAGTTGAGTCATGGCAACTGGACTTCTTTTCTTGAGAGATCAAAACGTTTTGCTACTCATCCAAACAGCTTTCTTTTCCTTTCCTTATTTCCTTCTATCATACAGCATACTTTTCAGAGCTGATGTTGAGTTGGTTAGCAATCTTAAATATTAATGCTACATAATAAGAAGGGTTTTAAAAAATTGACAGAAAGATTGCATACCTTACTAAATACATTTCTTTTAAAACAGTTTTTAAAAAATATTAATAGAAGCATGAAATTACTCCCACAATTTAAGCAACTTCAGCCCCTTCGGTCAAATTGTCTCTGAAATATCCTTCTTGTTGCATTTCCATATGTGTCATTGGTATAAATTTTGCTCTCCCAAGGGATCCTGGTGGCTAAATGTTACCAGTAGTATGTTGGAGCTTAAATGACCCTCTGTGGAAGCAGATCACCAGTGGGCAGATGAATTGTAAATATCGCCCTCTAATTTCGTTGTGCATATCTTGCATATGCATAATGACAATAAAACTCTATTCTAGTGCCATTTTCTCCTCTTTTTTGAAAACCAAATACCAGTACACAACAATTACTGTAGTATTCCTGATTTTTTGAGAGTTTGGAAAACATATTGACAATTTCAAAATACTGTTTTTAATTTATGGTAATGAAAGATGGCTTTGTAAGAGACATACCAGAGATAACAGGTCAGCCAAAAGTGGCAGTAGAATGGACCTAGAAGCCAGGCAGCCTCTCATTGTCCATAGATCCATCCCCATTACTCTGAGGAAAACCAGGTGCTAAACAAAGATTCTTGTACAACCTTAAAGTGACATGTTTCATCAAATGAGACAGTATAACCTTTAGTAATAATCCTCACATGCTGTCAGATCAATTCAAACATATGGCAATTCTTTTCAGGGTTTTCATAAGTATTATTTTATTCTGGGGGTGTCCTAGGACTCGGCAGCTCGCCAAAGGCCACATACGCTGGCTGGATTTGCAGGAGCCATATTCAGATCCTGTGCTCTCACCCTCTGGCCTTGCAGCCAAATATCTAACTCATGGAGCTATCATGAAGCTATAGCTTTTTAACCTCTTGTGAAAAAAAAGAGAGGAAAATAATCCGCTAAAATGTAAAATGAAACATCCTTTGAGTTGAAGAGGTTCTTCTGAATCAGTGAATATCAGATATGACATTTCCTCCCGAACATTTACTTTTTAGTTTGATTTATTTTGCAGCTTAAGAAATAGGAATGGGATAGGATGTCCACTAGAGTATTAACATGCATCAAGTTAATACTCCAGTGACCTCTGGTGGAAAACGTGATATTCTGTTGGGTCCTATTATTAAGAAATAAGATTTCCCCTCCGCTAATCAAGTAGTGATGCATGAAGATATCAAAGTATAAAAATTTGTATTAGCCCCTATAAGCCTGTAAATAAAATTTCTGCATTTATAGATATATATTGGCTGCAGTAGTTCCCCTCTTTGCAGCATTTCCCCATTATTTGGAACGAAAATAAGAAGAATAAAGGCAGAAAGTGAAGAGGTCTTGCTTACAGATGCTGAGGCTTCCTCAAACAATCTAGTTGGACCATCTTGTCATGTGTATAAAAACACATTAGGAGAGACACATGGCTGCTGCAGCAAACATGAGTTCAGCTTCTCATGTGCACTCTAGTATGTCTGTGAAGATTCTCAGTCATCCAGGTGACTTTATCTGGAAGATGAGTCAGGGCAACGGGACTTCTTTTCTTAAGAGAGTGACGAAGCTGTTCGGATGAGCAGCAAAACTTTTCAATCTCTCAAGAAAATAAGTCCAGTTGCCATGACTCAACTTCCATATTTGCACTCCAAGTTTACTTTCATCACTAGAAGGAAAAGGAGAAGAGGCAGAGATGCTATTTTCAGGAGCAGCCACATCTGTCTAGTAATACATTCAATGATGGATGTATTACTAGCACTGGATCCATATTCCAGAACCATATCTCCTCCTCTTTGATTTGAGGCATCATTTTGTCATACATAGTAGCCCCCCTCAAAACCCAGGTGTCTGACCTCAAAAGCTGTCCTTTAATGCCCTCATCTCAGTGAATGCTATATTGTGGGAGAACAGGAGTTAATGGGTTAATGTATCTCAAGTTTAAGAAGTGTGCCTCAATTTCCTATTCATTTCTGTGATTGCAGCCTTAGAATTTGACTTTTGATTTCAATGCCTGTTGCCCATTTTCACTGACTCTTCCTGATCCTACACCTGAACATGGTGTTTCCCAAGATCTGAAATGTACATAGTTATGGTTTGTGTGTGAGTCTTCTGTAGCAGGTTTAAGTCACCAATTGCTTGATAATCTTTATATCCAATATATAAGTTTAGTTAAATAACTAAAACACGGTATGTATCTAATACATTTCCTCTCTGATTTGTAGACATATGTGAAAAAACGCATGATGGCAGATCAGCTATCTACTGGGAAGTGAAGTTCCCCTTTCCTTTGACAAACAGAGATGTATCCTTTCAAGTTCTGATTGGAGCCTTATGGTTTTATTTTCACCATTTATAGCTGCGGACTATGGCCTGATTTCTAGTTGTTCCCTGGACAGTTCTAAAATTTAAATGATGGATGGACAAACTCTTGAAAGAAATGAGAAAGAAGCATGTTGACTTTTATGCTTCTGAACTATATTTCTCCTTTCCCCCTCACCCAATCTCTTTTTTACACTTCTGTTCTATTTTTCTTGCTATGCCCTCAAGGTGATGTACATGACTATCTATTTCTCAAGTTCTTCTTCACAAAAACAGCCTTCTCAGGTTGAGGGTCAGAGACTAGCACAAGATTATCCATTAAATTTTATGGCTTACTGAGGACTAAAACCCAGATATCCTATATATCCCATCCCAATGCCTTCCTTGATCTTTCATAGCCGGATTTTAAAGTTAGTGTGTGTGTGTGTGTGTGTGTGTGTGTGTGTGTGTTTGAGAAACAGGCCGTTTGGGGGGAGAAAGAAACCTCTGCTTTCAGAGAAGAGGTGACCAGGAGAAGTGCCAAACATGCCGCCACTTCTGCAAGAAGGAGATTTTAATTACAATGCATCATTCCTGGAGAGCCTATAGAAGGGGAGGAAAAGGACAAGGAAGGGGGAATAAAACCCACCCAGGCACCAAAATCCCCAGGAAGGGGGCACAAAAACAAACAGCCCACCTGTATAAGGCACAAGTAGAAACTTCATGCTTGTTTCTGAGGGGGTTCCTCTCTGCGTGAAGGTTTTGCCCCTTCCTGGGTGCCACAATGTCCTACTTCCCCCTGGCCCATCTTTGGGGTCCTTGGCCTTCTCTTCTCCCCTACCTTTAACACACACATCATGTTCCCTCTCCATTTTTGAAGTAGCGGCAGTGGGGGTAGTGGCAGGAGTAGCAGGAGGGTGAGCAGCAGCAGCAGCGGCCATGCCACCATGTTGGGGAACAACAGCTGCCTTTGAATGCAAAGATGGTGATGGGAGCACAGGTGACTTCGCCATTAAACAAGGGGTTTGCAACTCAGAAAAGGCTGGGAATCACTGCTCTAATCCCTACAGCAAGCTAGCTGTCACACACCTTCAAAAATAAGGTACCTTTGAGTGTCCATACATCTGTTTGTTGCTGTTGAGTCTTGAAATCTGTGTTTGTTTATTTATTTACTTATTTACTTACTTGTGTATTTATTTATTTATTTTAATTTAATTTATATACCGCTCCATCTAGCTACATGGCTACTCTGGGCGGTTTACAAACTGAACAGAAATCAAAACCATAAACAGTAAAATACAATACAATAGATAAGCACAAGTATATAAATAAAAACACGATAACTAGTAAACAATATATAACAAAAAGATAGAACAGGAGCAAGATTGGCTACAGATAAAAACAAAATAAATACATAATAGCAATCATTATTAGCACAAATTAATATCCGGGGAAATCCTTTTTGAATAGCCACATCTTTAGATGCTTCTTAAAGACTGGGAAGGAATGTGCCAGACAGATCTCAGGAGGAAGTTGGTTCGAGAGCCAAGGGGGCGCCACTGAGAAAGCCCGATTTCTCATCAAAATTTACGGCCCTCCTTCAGTGATGGCACCCTCAAATGTCCTGCCTGAGATGATCGGGTGTTACGGGCAGTACTTTGCGGCAGGAGCCATCCTGCCAGATTTACATCAGTATATCTTTTGATTCCACAGTATACATAATATTTTAATATACCATTTAGTTCTTCAACTCCAGCACAGTATGTTTTTACTCGTGAGCGGCAAGACATGGAAGTTGATGGGAAGAAGATCTACGTCATATTGGCTAAGAGTGTGTCTACTCATAAGTTCCCAGAAAAGCCTGGGATTGTTAGAGTAAAAAGCTATAGACAAAGTGTAGCCTTTGAAAGCGATGGCAAGAAAGGATCCAAAGGTAAGACATTTATAAATAACTTTATAGAAGGATATCAACTTAGAGCAGAAAGGTTACATTTCTAATTCTAGCTTAACCCTCCAATGAGAGTTGAGTGTATTATAATATAAGCAGTGGGTTTATTCAGAAAGCTGTTGGGATCAGTTCTTTTGAACTTGTTCATATCCAAATTATTCAGGGAGATTAAAAGAAAAATAAATTGTGAACTGTTCCTAAAAAAATCTCTTAAAACTGAAGATGGATATCAAAATTGCAAAGGTGGTTTATTATAAATTAATTCCTATTTGAAAAATTAGTGATGGGACTTTTGGGAAACTGCTGAATTATGGAAGAGGTAGCTGTCAAACAGTGAGAGGTATAGCCAGCTGCATGCTCTGTGCTGTCCCCACACTGTTTCTTTGTGCCCTCTTGACAGTGCCCAGCTGCACCTGTGCAGGTTGTGAAGATTCCCTGTGACTTGCAGTAGTACATGGAAGAATGATTTCTGACAAAGGTTGCCTCCATTATGGTAGAAAGATATAGCTGGGCACTTGCTGGAAAGGATGAAGAAGTGGTGCAGGAACAGCATGGTCAGGATGGCTGTTCTGCCTCTTGTGCTTGATAGCTCCCAGTCCTATAATCTGACCTGGGCAGTTCCCATCAAATTTGTTTTTTCCTTTAAACTACCCCCTCCTGAAATCCTACTCTCCTATCCTGCACATGTGGTCTGAGTTGGGGTCTTGAAGGGTTTTTTTGATGGAAGGAAACCATTTGCCTACTGGGAGACTGCTGTAAGAAAAAGTGTTCCACGCTGAAGGTCATTAGGAAAGGAATTCAAGATTAAATTGCCAGTATCATAAAGCCTTTATATAATCAGATGGTATTACAACAGCTGCAGAATTGTATACAGTTGTATTTATTTATTTATTTATTTATTGGATTTATATCCCACCCATCTTCCCAAAGGAACTCTGGGCGGGTTACACAGCTGTTCAGTACAGCAAAAGTCACAATAAAATACAACACATAATAAACAGCTATAAAATCAACAATAAAACGAGCAGCAGTGAGCACCCATTTAAAATCCAACTCTGCTGCAAAGAAGAGAAACAACTGGCAAACTGAATACCGTAGTGAGTGGGCAGGCGATGGCGGGGGGGGGGGAAACAAAACCTAATGGGCTAGGTCACCAAAGGCCTCGCGGAATAAGATGGTTTTTACTGCTCTGCGGAAGGCCAGCGGGGACTCTGCAGAGCATACTTTGCTGGGGAGGCTGTTCCATAGATGTGGAGCAGCGGTCGAGAAGGCCCGGTTCCGTGTTAAAGAACGCCTGGCCTCTCGGGTGAGAACCCGAAGCGAGTGCGCCTGCGACTGCCGAACCGGCCGGGCCGAAGTTGACCTCTGGGCGATCCGCTCTGTCAGGTAGTCCTGGCCCAAGCCATGGAGGGTTTTATAAACTAAAACCAGGACCTTGAATCTGATCCGGGATGCAACGGGTAACCTGTGCAGCCGCGCCAGGACTGGGGTGATGCTGTCATAACAACGTGCACCTACCACCAGCCTGGCCGCCGCACTTTGCACCCGCTGCAATCGCCGGAGGAGAGTCAAGGGCAGCCCCATGTAGAGAGCGTTGCAATAGTCTAACCTCGAGATCACCAGCGCCTGCACGACTGTTCTCAAGGAGTTGCCGTCTAGGTAGGGACGGATCTGGGCGATCTGACGTAGATGGTAAAATGCAGTCCTGGCCACGGCAGCCACCTGGGCCTCCAGGGACAAGACCGGGTCGAGGACCACGCCCAGATTCCGAATCCTCTCCGATAACTGGAGAGAAACACCCTCCAAGCTGGGGAGAGGGCCTCCATAACCAGATGGGGAACTCCTGAAGAACATCACCTCGGTCTTCTCGGGTTGAGTTTGAGCCTGTTGGCCCTGGTCCAGGCCATGACCGCCTCCAGGCACTGGTCGAGGGACCGAACAGCTTCCACTGCAGAGGTGGAAAAGGAGAGATAGAGCTGCGTGTCATCAGCGTACTGATGACAGCACACTCCAAATCTCCGAATGACCCCAGCCAGCGGCCTTACATAGATGTTAAACAGCATGGGGGAGAGAGATGAGCCCTGCGGAAGCCCACAAGGGAGTGTCCACGGGGCCGACAACTCGCCACCATGCTGCACATACTGGAGCCGACCCTGAAGGAAGGACCGGAGCCAACTGCGAACAGTGCCCCCGATACCCACCTCCGATAGCCGGTCCAGTAAGATACCGTGGTCCACGGTATCGAAGGCCGCTGACAAATCCAGGAGAACCAACAGGGTTGAGCAACCCCTGTCAGCTGCCCGGATTAGGTCATCTTGCAGCGCGACCAAAGCTGTTTCGGTTCCCCGGCCAGGCCTGAAACCGGACTGGCAAGGATCAAGGCATTGCTGTTCCTCCAAAAATGATTGAATCCACACCGTCACCACCCTCTCGATGACCTTGCCCATGAAGGGAACATTGGCTATCGGATGATAGTTGGCCAATTGGTCCGATGCCAAGCCCGTTTTTTTCAAAATGGGCTTGACCACCGTCTCCTTCAAGCGGGAGGGGAAAAAACCCTCACTGAAGGAGGCGGAGGCGATGGCAGCAGCCCACTTGGGCATGCTCCCTCCGGCAGCTTTAATGAGCCATGATGGGCAAGGGTCGAAGGGGGTGGTCGCAGGACGGCAATAGGCAATAGACTTGGAGGCTTCCAAAGAAGAAACAGGCCCAAACTCGACCAGACGAGGAGAGCGAGGGGGTGAGGCAGCTGGGGGTGGCGAGGAAAGGCTAGTGCTAGATTCAAAACCGGCACGGATGGCCTCTATTTTAGATCTAAAATAGACTGCAAAGTTCTCACTACTGAAATCAGTAGTCATCATATTTTAATATTATACTGTAGGGCAGCAGTTCCCAACCTTGGGTCCCCAGATGTTCTTGGACTAAAAATCCCAGAAGCCTCTAACACTAGCTCTGCTGGCCAGGATTTCTGGGACTTGTCGTCTAAGAATATATGAGGAATTAAGGTCGGGAACCACTGCTGTAGAGTTGTGGAATGTACAAAAAACTCAAGAACTGAGGTCATTTTGGGGGCTGGTGGGGTTTTGCAGACTGCGGATACCTGAGTTTGGAGTTCTTGCACAGCCTCTTTATAGTGTCCTGCAGGAGGCTGGAGGCTGAGACAGCCGGAGCCCCTCACCTTCCCTTTGGAAAGGACGTAAAAGCTGCTGTGGAAAAACTAAAGGATAAGCTTGTAAACCCACCAACCTTGAACCTGCCCGAGTTAGGAGGAAAGTACAGATTGTACTTGGATGAAAAACAGGGTGTGGCTGTCGGATTACTGGCACTCCTTAAGTCAGGTCACCCCATGGTTGTGGCGTACCTCAGTAAACAACTCGACGCCACTGCTCAAGGATGGCCAGGGTGTCTCTGCATTATAGCAGCGGCATATCTGCTGGTAAAAGAAGCCCTAAAATTGATTTTTTGGGGAAGTGTGGAAGTTATGTCACAACATGCTATCTGTAGTCTGTTGGAAGCTAGAGGACATGTTTGGATAACATCAGACAGACTGTTGAAAGTCCAGGCTTTGTTGCTTGAATCAGATAAAGTGACTGTAATGCATTCAGATAGATGGAATCCAGCAGCTAGAGTAACTCTCCTATGATGAAAGGTTGAAATATTTCAGCCTTTTTAGTTCAGAAAAGGTGGAAGCAAGTGAAAGTATGTCAGGGATGTAGGAAACCAAGGAATAAGAGACGCCAGCTAGTTAAATGAAGAGTAAATGAGGCATGATATTCACAGCTATATTATTACAGTAATACCTTGGTTTATGAGAATAATTTGTTCCAGAAACATGTTTGTAAACCAAAATGCTCTTATATCAAAGCAAAGTTCCCCATAATTAATAATGGAAACTCAAATGTTTCATTCTGGGTTCTCATTGAACATATACTGCACACACAAAATGCCCAAATTCACAAAAGAAGTTTGCTAGAAGTCCACGTCCACACCATGGTTTATGTACCTGGCTACAGAATCTGCTCTGCTTGGGACTAACAACTGGATTTTACTCTGTGTTTTTAATGTAACAATAATAAAGTGCAATTTGTAGCCCTATACACACTTGACTATTTGTCCCATGACTGGTAATGGTTTGAAAAATAAGAAAGGTTGTTGAAATTAAATATAAATATAAATATAAATATAAAGAAAAATAAAACCCTAACGGGCACTGTACTTTGAAAATGTTCATGGTTGGTGCAAGGGGGACCTCTATTCCTCTTTCCTCCCTCTGCTTTGGAGGCTGCCTGAGACAGAATGTTCCAGACAATCCCCCACAATCCACCAGAGGGAGGGAGGGAGGGAGAGCCACCACTGGCTCACATGGCCTGCTCCAGTGCTTGTATTTCAAGACATCTCTTGTTGATCAAGGCAAAATTTAGAAGAAATATTTGCTTGTCATGCAAAACACTCTTAAACCAAGTTACTCTTAAACTGAGGTATTACTGTAATCATATTATTAAACTTGTGCACTGGCAGTGCAAGGAAAGCCCATTGAAACTGACAGGGTAGTCTGTCTCTACTTTGGAGTGTGTGTTTACTTAGGAATGTCTGGGGTTGCTGGTTCTCCATGAATGGCACGGGGAAAATAATCACAAAAATGTACTTCTCTGTCAAAATAGGGAACCCATCATCAGCCAAAGAAGCTGAATTGTAAGAGGTTCAGGGTAGAAAAATTGAAACATTTTGTCACACAGTTGGACTATAGAACTGTGTGCTGTGAGGTACAACGATGGATGCAGACTGAGATGGCTGTAAATGGAGATTAAATCAATTAATGTAGTGGCGGTTAGTCGTTGTACCCATGTATTAACCCCAACATCCAAGGTAGCATGCCTCTGTTGATCAGTTGCTAGGGAATATGAGCAGCAAAGCACTCTTGGGTCCATGTGCTGCTTGTGAGTGTCTGGTTGGCTACTGAAAACAGAATGATGGACTAGGAGGGCTTTTGTCCAAATCTTGTAGGGCTGTTCCTGTATTAGAGCTGGAATTTTCATAGTGGCAAGCAAAGATTCCACAATAATTTTCCAAATTGATGATCTGGTGCGGATACTGAACTGAAGATGAGTGAACGCTTTATAGACCCATATTCTGTTGGGCTCCTTTTCATTTGGTTTTTGTAGGGAAATATATATTAGAAGCTGCTTTTATTCATAGTCTTTAGGACTTCTAATGAGACAACGTGGCAGAGAATTATGCACAACCCTAAAAAAAAAAATCGGGTGAACTTGGCATCAGTTGCTTCCAAGCCTGCTTAAGCATTTCATTATGGAGACAAATTTGCAAATATTCCTTGGCATATTGACCTCTATAATGAAGAAACATATCTAAATTTGTTACAGAGGTAGAAAAGGGAGAAAGCTTTTCAATTTCAACTCTGGGTTTGTTTTCTTGTTGCATCTTTGTCTTAAGAGCACTAGGATCAGTATCTGAATATGCAAAGGAGGGAGGGAAAAACCATGCACATAGACAGATTGCTCACAAAATGTGTGGCATCTCAGTAGATATAAGGTATTGTGAGTTAAACAGTAGGAACATCAATTAAAATAAAGGAAATGCTGCACACATGCTTAGTTCTAAATTACTGTACTAATCATAGTAAAAACAACCCAGCAGGGTAGAGTGTTTCATGTTGAGGCCTTTATGACACTACCACTCTGCCCGTCTTGTTGAATTGTATTTCAACTTCACCCAACATCTAATCTCTTTCATTAGTCACCTTTGCTTCTCTTCTTTTATTATTTTCTTATGAAGGAAAATTGGTTAAAACAAAAAGGACAGAATCAGTGTGGGGTGCCCTCAAATTGGTAGTACAGTACACAGAGCACTGATTCTGAAAAATGTCTTTGTTTGAAGAGAATGTATTTGAGAGGGGGGCTTTACATAGCTACTTTGTACAAAGAAATAATAATGACTTTTAAAAATTATTCTTTCTTTGTTTTAAAGTTTTCATGTATTATTTTGATGATCCTGGCGGCAAGCTTCCTTCATGGCTTGTCAACTGGGCAACTAAGGTAAGAGGAGCACTGTACTGGAATCTCTGCAGAATTAATTCAGTTGGTTTTACCAATTACTGTGCACAATTAGGTTGACTCCACCTTGGGATTTAGAACTAGATATTAGAACAGAAAGAGCAAAGCCCAGAACAACAATTCACACACCCCTTTTTGCTGCTCTGTTTCCTTATACCAGTTGTTGAAGTGATTCCAAAGCCTCTTCACCACGAAAACCCATCAGTGGAACAGTACTCTTAAGTGTATATTTGCATGTCCTGTTCCTTGACCTATCCTTTCCAACAGCAGTTGAATTGTTGACCACACCCATGTCTCTTTGGCTGCTTTTACATGACCCCTAAAATCCGAGGCAAAGGGCTCCCAGATGCAGAACTTAAAATTGTTTTCCCACCAGCTCCGGACTTTTAAAAAAAATTAAGTACGACCATGCCCATCTAAGTGCACCCCAGCGCATTTTACAAGTACCTGGTCTCTGGAGGTAAAAAAAATTCTGGTGCAGATTATAAAGCTGTGGATGCCGGGCTCTCCTTGCCTTCTGTTTGTTTTTGTTGTCCTCCCGCCTCTTTAACAGCCTGGAATCCCTACGGGCCTGCTTCAGCAGCAAGCAGAGATGAGCCTGCATTACTCTCACCACCATCCTCTCCAGAATTAGTGCCTGACTACATGGACATGCATCCCTCTGGTGTGCGCTGGGGATGGGCTAATTTGCTCTGTTTGCCAGCAACCAGCCTAGTCCCAGAGCATTTCCATCCCTACCTTTCTGGCTCCTTGTCAGGGGCTACTATTTTAAAGGTGCAGATAAGATTGCTTTGTTTGGTCTGATGCCAACTAGAAATCTCCAGTCTGCTCTTCTTTGCAAGACAGGACAGGGAAGAAGGTTTGCATTTCTTTTTAATGGTTGCTAATGTAATAGTGATACTCTGAAAGGATTTTTTAGCCCTGTCAAAACATCACTGATTTAATTTGTCAGGGTGCAGTTAGCCCAGGCCGGCCCAAAGTCCGGCCCGTCAGGCCATTCTGAGTGGCCCACGACTGGCTGACATGCCCCTCTCTCTCCCTCCTTCACCCCATGTTTTTTTTTTTTTTTAAAAAAATCTTTCGCCAACACTGACACTGCCGGGAAGCTTAAGGGGCTGGGCGGGCCGGTGGGCCGGTGAGCAGAAGCTTGTGGGGCTGGGTGGGCGGGCGAGGGGCGGGGCTTATGGGGTCAGTGGGTGGGCCTTGCAGTGGGGTGGCAGGTTCGGGGAGCAACCGGCCCCTGACACATTCTCAGCCACCAAATCTGGCCCTCCTTACAAAAAGTTTGGGCACCCCTGAGTTAGCCAATGGAATGTGGAGCCCAGATCATGTTTATCTTGATGTGATCCATTTTGTTTCACACTTGAGCAATTCACCCATGAGATATTTCTTCTCCCATCAGAAGGATCCCGACAGCTCCAGTTTATCATCCCATTAATTATCAATGCCCTTCCCCTGCTTCTTTCCCAACCTTTTGTTGCATCCCACATGCTGCAACAGCTTTCTTTCTTTTTCTTTTGTCTAGCAGATGGCATAGTGCTATAGCAATACATCAGCCTAATACAGATACTCCCTCATATCTGAAATACTGTCGTGTCACTTAGGAGAATATTTTAAAAAAAAATGAGAGGGGAAAATGGGGGAAAGGGTTTCTCTACCGTTCTTTTTACTGTCACAACATATTGCACATGTCACAGTGTTGACACCAAAGAGAATGCTGCTCATAGCTCCATTTGGGAGTGAATTAAACAACCTTACATTATAAAATGGAATATTCTTGAACATTTCCAGTCACACCAAATAAACTGTATCCCTAGTGCTGTGCTAAAAAGGACTACTTGAACTGGTATGGGGCGGTATATCAGCAGAACACTTTGCTTTAAGACACTCGCGGCCACTAGAAATAAGGTGAACCCATCAACACCAAAAGCAAACCAAATAGTGAGTTAAATGTTCATCTGGTTGCTTTCTCAGTTTGCAGCTGTTAAAAAGAACTGCAAAACTTTATCTCCCTTCCCTTCCACATACAATAGCATGGAAGATTTGAAGGGAAAGCTCCCCATTTCTCAGGACCATCAAAGCTGCTTTAAGGACCTTGGGAACTCACTGTTATCTTTTAAAGGGAAAGATCTTGATCATGCTAAACAGGGTCACCAGAGGGGCAGTATGGTTTCCAAACCACACAGTCCTTGCATGTGGATGCAAAGATTGTGCCACACACTTCTGCCCAATCTTAACTGGTTTTAAGTAACCCTGTTTGGCCTGATCTTGCCTGTTCTAATTTGGCCATTTAGCCAAGCCCTTCATAAGTCAGACATTCTTTGGGAGGATCAAGCTGTCTTCCTGTTCCCTCCTTCTGTCTCTGTCTCCACCAGTGTCCTTGCACATAGATTCTGCCAGATCCATTTAAGTAGGAGGCAAGTGAAGGATTGGTCAGTAGGGAGCTCCCCTATAGCTCCTCCTCACTTGCCAGCCCCTCCACATATGATAAAAGCAGCAAAGGCAGCATAGGGGAGACAAAACATCTCCTTTTCTATGTATAATTTACTTTCCTTTTTTGCCCCCTTTCCCCCCCCCTCATGCAACACACACTCCCTCTTTTTCATTGCTCCTTCAACTACTTTCTCTCTTTCTCCTGCTCTTCCTCCTGCTCTTCCCCTTCCTTTTCCTTCTCTTATGCCACAGACTTGAACTGGCTGGAACTTTCATTTGTATAATGTTATAATGGCCCTGTTTGCCATTCTCTTGCTTGGCACTCCATGTTCTAGCAACCTATCCTGGACACTAGCTGGGTATTACTCTTACTGTGGACTCACTAGCTTTTGTTTAGCTGCAGTGCTGAGCTAGCCACTGGACAGACAAAGATTCCCGAGATTGATTACAAGACCTGTGGACTGTCAGCTCCAAGGCAGCTGGAGTGGGAAAAATTGAGAACAAATTAGCCAGTCATCTGATAGGGGTGGAGCCCAAGTGTGACATAATTTGGCTGTATTGAACATGTACTGGAGTAGGAGTCTATGCACAGAGTGAACCTGCATTGGAAGACTGTGGTGCACTGAGCAGAGAACACTCACTTGATTTATAGGGAAAAGATCCATCTCATTTCATGAATCAAATGTGCCAGGCCCTGTCAAAGTTTTTCTGCCTCATGATTAGGTGAATGATCTAGGTGTTGCTTAGTTGGTGTAGGCGCAGTAACCCAGGAAAGCACCTCACCCGCCATTATTTGAATTAGACAAAAATCAGTCAAGATCCAATATCCATGCTTGTGTCATTTAGTTGTTTACATACACTTCTGGGGTATTTGTTGCTTCTGGTATGAAACTGTATATTTTGATATATGTCAGCTCAGGTGGCTGGTTGCTGTAGTACCGGAGATTACACTCATTCAACATATACAGTGGTACTTCTGCTTACGAGTCGAATCCATTCCGAATGCATGCTCTTAAGTCGAACAACTCTTAAGTGGAGCAGCCCTATCTTTAAAATAATAATAATAATAATAATAATAATAATAATAATAATAATAATAATAATAATAATAATAATAATAATAATAATAATAATAATAATTTTTTTTTTAAAAAATGTAAGTAGAGCAGACCGCATCAAAAATTTGTAAGGCAGCAGTTAAAACACCAATGATTTTTCGCTCTTAAGTCAAGTTGCTTTTAAGTCAAGCTGCTTGTAAGTAGAGGTACCATTGTATAATGCCCAATTAATCTGGATACTGTAAATCCAAATATGGCCCCTCCTCAGATATATATGATAGAGTATTTGTTTAAGCGGGTAAAATATTTTTTTTAATGTAGGATTTTTTTTTTATAATGGTGTGACTGTAACAAGAATAATGTTATCAGTGGGAAATTGGTAGTAACTTAATAAGCTATAATATGGATAGGCATAATTGTTTTGCCGTTCTTCTTGCAGACAGGAGTACCTAACTTCTTGAAAGACATGCAGAAAGCTTGCCATACTTATCACAAGAAATAAACATCCCCATGAGTTCAGTCAAAAGTATCTTCCAGTGATGGATACTAGCATGGATAATCAGTCATGACACAACACTGAATAACATCTGACCTCTGGCATAGTAATCATGAACCATGTAAGTCGCAACATATATGAAAGTGAAACATATTAAACTTTCTGGTTTTCATTTTCCAATATTTGATGTGCTGCCATTTTTACATTTGACGACTTTCAGATCATTTCAGCATTTGAACCATGTGGTTTGTGGATGCTGCCCTCATCTAAAAATCACTGATTGCAGTGGTAGTACATATACATAGTTTCCCCCAATCTAATTATCCATCTAATTTTTTATCATCCTTGCTAGTGAGGAAATGAAATTCTTCATCCTTGCCTCTCAGGATTAGACAAGAGAGGTTTTATATCCCAATTCCTTCCTGACTGATGCAGCAAACTTAAGTACTGTACTTCTTAAAGTTTTATACATATATACCTATAACTGTGAGCCATTTCCCCCTGGTTTTGCTAAGCTAGTAAACTGTGTAATCCACAACCCCAAATGTGACTCATCAGCCATGTACTGATCCCTAACAAATGCTTATGATTTCCCCTTCCCAACCCTGCCGTTTTGCCATTGTGAGAACCAGCAAACCAACGTGACAAGGAGAAAAATTGAACTTAGTGGACTGTCATAGATGTCCGCTATGCTCAGTTAGGCTTAATGTGTCACAGGTTGTGAAGGCCTCCTTCATCCCTTTGCTTTTCTCATTCATCTCCCTTTTCACTTGTTAGTGACATGGAATTATGTGTACTACGTCAAATTTAGTGAAATGCTATACCCTACAGCTCACCTGAAAAAGTATTCCTTTCTGTTCTTACCATCCTGCTGTAGGCTATTGAGATTATTAAAACATTAAATAGCTTTAGAAGAGCAATTTTTACCAGTCTTGTAGGGAGTTGCTTCCTATTAACATGGCAGCTGATTTTGGAGCATTATATGCAGCCTCATTCCTTCCATTGAAACAATCAGAATTGTGACCACATGCTATCATTTGGAAGCAACACTCCAAAAAAGAAGCCAACAAGAAGACATTTCCTGGTACTCAGTGGCTGACTGCGAAGCTGTCCAGAGGGCCGGTCTTCCCACACTTGTCTGTTCCATCAGCTTTAAAAATGGCCAGTGACCTGCTTGAGAATTAAAAGGTTGGCCAGATGTTTCCTGAGCTCAGCTTTGCACTTCCCATTACATATCATCTTGCAAGGGATAGACTCATGGTGAATTCAGATCTGACAACATTTCAGAAAATTGGTGGCTAGGTCAATGGGAACTGTTTTCTTACTGTGTACGATTCAGAAAATCAGGCTTCTTTCTCTGAAGGTTTAGGTAGAATAAATATGGAAATATATTATTATATTAAAAAAATTCATAACTTCAAAATCAATGCCTGGCAGGCATGTTTGTGATTGCAAAAATTGCTTCACAATGGAGGTCTTCATTGGGTTTATGTTCCCTGTGTGGTATGATTGAAATGAGGAATGGGTGGAACATGTATATGATTTAAAAATAGATCCTTTCTGTTTTCTGTATTGCATAAACATAAATGCCACTTGGAGTCATTGCACACATTTTGTCAACAGGTAGCCACGAGTAGTCTTTGCAACAATCTCTCTGTCGGCCACAAGTTACATTTGCATGATTTGCCACATTAACATTTCACCTTTTTTGGCAAATAACAAATATCTAACGCCTCGATCCTAAGGTATTTATCTGAAAGTACAGTGTATGAGGTTGTCTATGGCTAAGCTAGAATACAAACTTAGTACATGAAGACATCTGCTTGGGAATACCATGAAGAAAATGGTGATCTGCTATGTGAGACAGAATGCTGGACTGGATGGGCTGTGGCCTGTTCCAGCAAGGCTGTTCTTATGTTCACATAGTGGTGACACAGTTTACGAAATAAATCCGTTCCCCGGACGCTTCATATTGTGAAAATTTCATATCCCAAAGTGCAGTTTTCCATAAGAATGCAATGAAAACCAATTAATCCGCTCCAGAGGTCAGAAAACAGTAAAAAAGGGGGACAGATTAATTTGTTTTCAGTATATTCCTATGGGAAACCGCACTTCAGGATACGAAATTCCACCACTCCTGGGCATTTACCCTTACCTGTTCCTGAAAAGGAGGCAGGCGGCACGGAGCCTGCTCCAGGAGCTGGGTCAAGGTGCCTGCTTCTGGCTGCCGTATCAGGGACACCTGCAGCTTCCCTGCTCCAGGAGCTGGGTCAAGGCACCTGCTTCTGGCTGCCAGGTTGGGGCTGTGTGTGGCTTCCCTGCTTCTGACTGCTTGGGCTGCTGGAAATCATTGGAAATGGATGCCCCATTTAGGAAGCCAGAAGCCTGAGCCTAGCGAGGTGGCAAGTAGTGGCTATTGGCTACCCAGCTGGCTCGTGGGTAGCCCTGATCCGGCAGCCAGAAGCAGGCGTCCTGTCTCGGCTGCTGGAGCAGGGAAGTTTTATTTAAAAAAATTCATTTTTCGTTTTTCGTTTTTCATTTAGTGGTGCTAGTGTGTGGTGCTAGTGCAACTTTTTTTTTGGCCACGCCAAGCACCAGTCAACTTCGGGCAGCAAAAAAGAAAAAAGAAAAAGAAAAAAAAGATCGTGGTTTCTTCACCCCAATTGGGGCTGGGTTTTGCTGCCCCAAGCATGGATCAGCTGGCATGTGTGGCTTCGGACGGCAATAAAAAGTTTAAAAATCCCACGCTTTCCCCAACTGCCGACCCAACCATTTTCAGAGGGCTCCTGCCGAGCAGTCATTGGCTGGGTCCCTTTATAAATGGCCCAGTTGGCACTGGAGGGATCCCGTGGTGCCAACTGGGCCTTTTTTAAAGGGGTCCAGCCGATGACAGCTCAGCTGCATCCCTTTGAACATGGTTGGGACGCCAGCATGGGAGCTCCGAGCTAGTGTCCCAATCATGTTCAATGGCGAGACCACCACTTGTGGCGAAGACTTTTTAAACAAAACAGCAGCTTCTCCTCCCTCCTAAATCGAGTGTGTTGGTGGGAAAGCGTGGGCTTTTAAAACTTTTTTTTTTCCACTCAAAACCCTACACACCAGCTGATCGGTGCTTGGGCCGGCAAAAAATAGTTTTAAAAGTCCACAGTTTCCCCCACCCAATTGTATTCCTATGGGAAAATGAAAAACGAAATGGAACGAAACAAAATTTTCTGTTTCATTTCATTTTTTTTGATGGTTCATTTCATTTTTCATTTTGTTAGGGAACAAAAAAAATGGAAAACAAAAAACAAAAATCATTTCGTGCCCATCTCTGGTCCCAACCCAGCTCTTGTAGCAGCGAAGCCACACACGGCCCAGATCCAGCAGCCAGAAGCAGGTGCCCCGACCCAGCTCCTGTAGCAGGCTCCATGCCATGTACCTCCTTTTAGGGAGTGGGTAAGGGTAAGCATTGAGAGGGTGAAGGACACACCATATGCCCAAGAGCCAGTGGGGTGACCACCCCAACACAAGGAGCTGGCTGTCAAAAAGCCAAAGTGGGAAGGTTTTGACAGCTAGCTGGCTTTTGGGTGCCGTAGAGATGGGCACGACCAGGAAAAAATTTTTTCCGAGTTGTCATTTTTCGGGACGGGTCCGTTTTGGCTCGTTTCCTTTTTTCGTGAAATTTTTCAAAAATTCGTCGTTTCGTCGTGTTGTTTGTCGTTTGCCGTTACCGCCGCGATTTAACGCGACTTGACTTCCAGTTCCCAGAGCATGGGGTTAGGGGGTAAGGGCTAGGCTTAGGGTGACGGTTAAGGTTAGGGTGGGTTAGTGGACTGTACCTCTGGGTGCCTCTGGCCCACTAAGAACACAGTGTACTGGCGTATGGGTTAGGGTTAGGGTTAGGATTAGGATTAGGATTAGGGTTGGTGGGCTTTTAATGCCCTCTCTGGCACATCCAGAAGTCTCAGCAAAACCTGGCCATGCGATTGGTGGAATGGCTCCAAAACTTTGCATGGTCCTGTCCCATGGCCAGCCCATCATTGCACGTGCACAGGTGTAAAAAAATAAAAATAAAATAAAATAAAATCAATGGATACGTTTTGTTGCAAGAAAAACCCACTGCTGCTACTATAAAAATCAGGCAGTTAAAATACCTAATTTTCACATGTTTCTGTGGTGCTTTGGTGGGTTTTTGGACCACGATTTAAAAAAAAATATTGCGGTCGCCATTTTGAATCCCCCCGCACCGCATGGCAAATGGAGACGCTGAGGATGCCCCCTCCCAGCCTGGTACCAGCAGCCCAGGACAGGAGGGGGGAGGCTGGAGTGGGGACCCCCCCCCCCCAGAAACCACCCCTCTGGTAGGTGCCCTCAGGCAGGCATATTTTCGCCTGCTTTTTTGGCCGGGAATCGGTTTTTTTTTTTTTTAAATTTTTAAAACTTTTTTTCTGTGCCACTTGGCATCGCGCGATCGCTGCGATGCCAGGAACGACAACGACAAATCAGACCCAATTTTTCTTTTGTCGGCTCGAGTTCGAGTTCTGGGGGAGTAATTGTTGTTACCGTTTCCGTTGCGTAACGGAAACGAGTAACGGAAACAGAAACGAGAATTTCGTCAAGTCGTGCCCATGGTAATCGCTTTTTGCACCTGAAAGACATAACCCAGGGAATTCCATTGATTTTTTTTTTTTTAGCGTGATACATACATACCAGTTCCCAGAAATTTCTTTTCGTAACCCGAGTTTTTCCATAACCTGAAGCATTTGTAACCCCGAATACCACTATATCTGGAAGTAGTTCCGTGTGGAGTGATGCAAACATCTGTTCGTCATAGCATGTGATTTACCTCACTTCTCTGTCTTCCAATGTGCTGTATTTTGTGACTCGTGATTAGAAGGTAAACAAACTAACTTTGTAAGTCTAATTTTTGTGCCACACATCCCTAAGACTATCCCATCACTGGAAAGAAATAATCATAGGGAATACATGTTTCTTTTGACAGTAGGTTCTCAAATTGCAAGACATTTCCTGCTCTGCACTGATGGTGCTGTTACACATAGTAAGATTACTTTGCAAAGGGTATAGCTTCCGTTGCTGACCACTTGTGGGAGTTGTTAGAATTAAGAGTACTGCAGGGTGCTATATTCAGGTAAACTATGTTAATAAGAAGGTAACTCCCTATAAATCACTCTTGTGAAAAACTTTTGGTTCAAAATGTGTTTAGCTTAATAACTTAGTTTTGATTGGTTGGTTGGTTGGTTGATATCCCACCCCCTTTAGTGGTGAACTAAGGTAGTATACAAAAAATTAAGATAAAATATTAATTTTTAAAAGATTGTTAAGATTTAAAGTGAAAACATATAGGAACTTAAGACATTATTTACAAGTTATTAGTTTGAAAAGCTATGCATTTTCAGAGCTCTCCAGCTTGATTGCCTCCTGGCTCCCCAAAAGCTTCACTTAGGAGGTACATTTTCACCTGCTAGTTGAAGGAAAGGAAGGAAAGGGACAGCCATACATCTTTAGGGAGAAAGTACCACAATATGGGAGCAGCCATAGAAAAGCCTTCTCTTTGGTCCCCTCCAGACTTGCTTATAAAAATGGTGGACTGAGAGAGAAGGCACTATCTTGAGGATCTTTACACATGGTGGTGGTAGAGAGAGGTACAATCTTTCATATAGACTGGGCCTGAGCCATAGTGGACATTAAAGGTCACAACCAACACTTTGAATAAGACCCAGAAATGAAATCACAGTCAAGGAAGCTGTTGTAACACAGGGGTCCTATGATCACACTAACCAGCCCTTGACAATAATCCTGCTGCAGCATTTTGCTCCAAACCACTTTTAAAGGCAACCCCATATACAGCATATTGCAGTAACCTAAGTGGGAGGTAACCAATACATCTGTCACCATAGCCAAATCAAGCTTTCCAAGAAACAGGCACAGCTGGCACACTAGTTTGAATTCTGCAAACACTTTTCTGATCAGTGCTGAAACCTAGAAATCAAGACTTGGAGAGGAATTTGGAAGTACACCCTTTGAAGCGTCACTGCTATTCCTCTTCTTATTTTGCTCGAGTTCTAAATTGTTATAGTCTTTGTTTCTTCTGTGATTCAATGCCTGCCTAATTTGTAATGTTCGCTGCATGTATGTACATGACATTTTTTTCCTAGATGAAGCAAAGTCCACTCTGTGGAGGGTCAAACCCAAGCTTTGTAAAATTCCTGAATTGATCCTGAAACACATTGATAAATGATAAATGAATTGGTTCCCAAAATGTAGAAACAGCCTTGTTTCATCAGACAATTATTCTTTCCAAAAGTAGCCAGTATCTCCTGTGTGTTTACAAATAGAGATTATGAATGTATTGTTATCTCCCAAGGCTAACCTGAGCCTTTAGTTCCACCACTGCATGTTGTTGTTACATGCTGTCAAACCAGAAGTAATGTATAGTGACTTTAATAGAATTTTCAAGGTAAATTATATATTTAAGGAGTGGTTTTACCAATTCCATTCAGTTTCTATGGCTGAGTGGGGATTCAGATTCAGACCTCCAGAGTCCTAGTCCATCACTTTGTACACTAGACTACACTGGGAGCCACTGTATAGGCAGGTCCTTCTAGTGATCATATGGCTAATTAAACAAAGGTTAGGTTTAATCTCTATGGATTTTAAAAATACGATAGACTTTTCATTCTCCTAAGCAAAGCAAAAAAAAAAAAATCAACAACCACAGAGTTGACTTATTAAATCAATTACATGTTGTTTAACAAAGCATTTGTTCTCCATGGTCAGTCCACCTACAAGCAGCTTCAGTGGCTAACCCAGTGGTTCTAGTTTTACGGCAGAGGGGGAAATTGTCTGGCTATCCACACTGTTTACAATTTCACGGCTTTTCCACAGAAAGAATGTATTCTAACCCCTTGATCATTTGGATTGCAATCCCTTGGGCCTCAAACAGCTGCCAAAGAATGCTGACTTTGAAACAAAAACACCATCATGAGTTTTCACATTCTTGGCAGCTGCTCTGGCCGGCCCAAGAGTCCAGCCAATTTATATGCACAGACAGACCAAGGTCCTTCCTCCAGTTGGAACTACAATGCAGGTGATCTTTGTACAAATAGTGGCAAGAGGGTTAAAATCCTTGGGTGCTTTTCTTTCATTTGGGCATAGGAAAAGGTACTTCAATCATCATCATCATCATCATCATCATCATCATCATCATCATCATCAT
>JAHTLZ010000010.1:3820285-3845354 GCA_023846285.1 Phrynocephalus versicolor
ATCATCATCATCATCATCATCATCATCATCATCATCATCATCATCATCATCATCATCATACCAAGAATGGCAGCAACCACTGCTGCTGATTGCCATCTGCCCAGACCCCAGGGAAAGTATTCCCCCCCAAGCATAAGGTTGTCATATCTGGTTAACCAGCTGTCATCCGATTCTGTTCCTAGATTTATTTGTCTCATGCTTGTTTCCATAAACAGCAGGTCTATGAACAGTTCTCCCCACCCAATGCTTGCCTGCCTGGCTTCTGTGACATCACAAGGTCTTACTCTGTGGTTTCAGGTTCAAAATCTCAGGAAGTGGAGTGCTGGTGTCCTGACAACCTTACACGTGCAAGAATAGAAACACAGTCCCCTGTTATTCCTGGCGTCATCAGATGCTGATCTATAGAATGATTCATTTGATCATGAAGCTCTAGCATTTAAATTCGCCATATTTTCATTCATGTGGCTATTCCTAATAAAGCTTGTAGGAATGCCCAGTTATTATCTCTCCTTAAGACCTGTGTTACTACAAAGCCACCTTGTAACCATATCCCTTTGAAGAAAGGGAGGCTGGTGGAGAGAACAAGTAAATGATCCTAAACTTTGGAAGAGTGGGAGCTTGGAAAGCGCGAATGGCTAGAATTTCTTTTCAAGTCCTCCCATTTTCATCCCAAATAGCTTTTTAAGTTCCCACTTATTTAAAGAGGATTTCAAGGGAAGAAAATCTCAACAACCTAAAAGCAAACAACTGGCACAGAGGCTACGCAATAAACCCAAGCCATGGGGAAAGGCTAGAGGAAGCTGCTGGTTTTGGGGTGGGGGATACAGCAGGTCAGGAAAGAAGATCAAAGTGTTAGGAAAGAGGTTTGGGCAGAGAGTGAAGGAACCCCGGGCATTCACTGGTGTCCATTCACTCCTTACAGAGCCCTGCAGACTGGAATGGCAGGCAGTTTGGGAAATGAAAGCCGTGGGGCTGCCACACATGGCTTTTATCTGAGAAGTCACATCAGCATTTGGTTTCCTTTTTCCTGATACCATACAAGGGTTGGAAGGAGGCCAGAAAATTAAAAAAAAGAAGAAGAGAGAGGCAGATGATTTGGCCAAAAATTAAGTTGCAACTTTTTCCCCTGCTAAATCACTGTATTAGTAAAGAACGTGACAACTGTCAAAAGGAAATGAGATGCAATCACTAAACTGAATAACTTGGTGCAGCTAATTGAGCAGGATGATGAGGACAGAAGATTGGAAACTGGGAAAGAACACGACACGTATCTCAGATAATGGTGGGATGGGAGCCGGAGAAGAATTTTCATGCTGGGAACTCATGGAAGGTTAGGAAAAGGAAAGCAACTTTAAAACAAAAACAAACAATGCACCAAATTCCACCTGAACAATCATAAGCTTTTCAAAGACAATCACCAGGCTCTAAAAGTCAGTACTGCAGATGTACGTTGTGTGTGTGTGGAACTCCAGACTTTAATACTGGGGAATATACTAGGGATAAAATTAAATGAGTGTATATTGTGGCAGTGTGGAGATAGCGCTGGAGCTAAAATTAACAACCCACAACATAATAGTCAGTCTAAATTATTTTGTTGACATTGTGCTTCAGGGAAATTATATCCACTCACTGAATTATTATTTGTGGCGTTTATATCCTGCCTTTCCTCTGGCAAGCGCAAGGCAGCCTTCATGGCTTCCCCCACAGCAGCCCTGTGAGTTAACTCGGGCCAAGTGAGAAGAACTGGTGCCCAGTGAGTTTCATAGCTGAGTAGTTACTAGAACCAGTATCTTCCAAGTCCCGGTCCAACATTCTAACCACTAAGCGACATGGCTTTTACAGACATCTATCTACAAGTATGAAACATTAATTTCTAAAGAGCTGGAATCGAGTTCATCTTATGTGACAAATACTGCTCTTGTGCATGTGCAGACAAACACATTAGTAATACAGTCATCATAGTCCAGGAAATGAAATTTAGAATGCTATTTCCTGCCCCTTGGGTAGGGAGAGACAGTAACTGCAGCCATGTCTCAGCAGTTCTGTTGGCAGGGCTCGTCTTTCAGAAACATGTGTGCCGGTTGCAGATGGCAGCCTGCAAAACTGATGTCATACAGAGAATGCACTTCGACTTTGATTTCTGTGTGAGAGACATTAGGCCCAGCTGCTGGAGGCAATATGTAAAACGCAGCAATATGGTAAGGATTTGGAGAAAGCTAGAATGACATCTGCTAGACATTTTGCAGCTGCTTTGAGGAGACTTGACTATAGGTGCAGGAGGAAACTAGAACAATTACAGTTCCCCATGGTGCAATCAAAACCAGAGCTACCCATGGATTGTTGTGAGTGCTCATTGTTTTCCGTTATTGAAAAGCAAAGGAAAGAAATGCTTAAAGGAGGGTCAAAGTAAGAGCAACAAACAAAGCACACACCACCAACAATGGCAGCGAGCACACATTTACTGCCTTGACAGCTAAAGACCGGGTTTGTTTCAGGGGATGGGTAAAGAACATATTGCCTTTCAGATGTTCCATTTGCTTCCAACTCCCGTTTAGCCTTAACTTGTGGTAAAGGATTACAGAAATTGCAGTCCAAACATCTGGAGGGACTAATATTCCTCATCCATTTACAAACCTAAAAGTTGACTTATATTTGCTAAATGAAGATTTTAAAAAGAGAATTGATCCCTTCACCAGCCGGCGTTGCGCCAGTGCCCTAGAGGCCTCAGCAGGAGTCACAGGCCCAAACTCAACAAAGCAAGGAGACCGAGTGGGTGCAGTGCTAGTGGAACCAGAGTCCAGACCAGCACGGATGGCCTCTATTTTAGATTTAATCGTTATACTGCTTTCAAGTTTATGAGTTAAATTAAAGAAATAAGAGCTGAAGGAGGAAAATTAAATAAGCTTGACAATTATTTAAAAGAAACAATGCAGCTTTGCAGTACTGGACAAATGAACCCTTTGATTCCCCCAAGACTAATAGTTTTCCCAGCTGGCTGAGGTGTTTAAGGAATGCATTTATCGGTCCCATGCTCCCACTGAGTTCCCATGGCCGAGCTGGGGAACTGGGTACTCTAAAGATAGGCATAAACTAGTGGTTCATGCCAGTTGGACCCGTGGCTGCCCATCTGTTCCACAGTTTGGTACCCTTAGCCCCCCCTTTGGTAGGTGCCCACTCAGAGGCAGGGCCTGGAGGAGCAAGGGCAGGGAAGCCAATGCACTGGCTCCGTGTGGATGCTCGCTTGGAGGGGGTGGGTAGGGTGCGGAATCACAGAACAAATGTGTGGCCATTGGCCAATCCAGCATGAACTGCTGAACCAGCAATTTGTGCCCATCTCTAGTACCCATATTTAATAATTTTGTTGTTGTTGTTCAGTCGTTCAGTTGTGTCCGACTCTTCGTGACCCCTTGAACCAGAGCTCACCAGGCCTTCCTATCCTCCACTGCCTCACGGAGTTTTGTCAAATCCATATTGGTTGCATCGATGACACCGTCCAACCATCTCATTATCTGACGTCCCCTTTTCCTTTTGCCTTCAATCTTTCCCAACATCAGGGACTTGTCCAAGGAGTCCTCTCTCCTCATGAGGTGGCCAAAGTATTTAATTCTAATTTATAATTCTAATTAAAAATTTATAAATTTATAATTTAATAATTACCTTCTAACAATTACTGTGATGCTGGTGATCACCATTACAGCTGTTTGAGCAAATTCAGTTGTAAGCACAGCCCTCAGAAATCCCTACATTTGCCTAAAGTGATACTTGCAAGGCCAAAATGAAAAAGAACCTACCCATCTTTTCCTTTTGCTGGAAAAAGCTAAGGATCAGAATCATATTTTCATCAGTTTAAATCTGTTGCAGGGCCTTGAATAAATGTCTCTTGCTTAAAAAAAAAAAGATCCCACTGTCCCTTTGGTTTATGTTGGCTCTCATAGATCTGTTAGACTTGAGGAATAATAAAATTTGGAGGAAAAAGAATATAATATGCTAGTGCCATCTAGTGCTCAGTCTAAAACTTTGTCAAATACAGAAACAGTGATTTGTACAAAGCTTATGGTATGCAACAACTTCTTTCTGCACTGAAAATTATTGTCTAATGTACACATAATTAATCAGATATCAATAACCACAGTTTTTTTATCCTTGGCTTGGAGACATGGCTTACAGGGAATCCGTATTGGCTTTTAATATTTCTAAAGAGCTCAAAAAGTAGTGTCTGTTTTCTGTCTCTTTAGGAATTTTTACAAGAGCTTACATGCAAATATACCTACACACAACAGCCAATGAATATTTGGTATGAAAGGTATATTCCATACACAGTATATTGCACAACTCATTCTGCCGCTGTATGTCTGAAGAAGTGGATGTGTCCATGAAATGTTATATTAAAATATGAAAGTTAGTCTTCAAGGTGCCACATGCTTTGTGTCTTTTGTTTTATTTCCCTTGATTTTTGCCTGGAATTCCTGCACAGACTTAACACAGCTACCTTCTCCAAAAGAAGTAGAAGTGCAGTGATTGGTATGACCTTACTTTTCATTGTGATCAGCACCCATTACTTGATTCATATGCAGTCTTACACTCCAAAATCTTAATCAGTCTAACTCACCTCTCAGAACCTGCTATTGCAGGCACGCATAGGACATAAATGGGGCTTTTAATCTGGCTGTGATTTCTTGTTCTCAGTGCTGATCAGCCTGCTTCTTGGAAGAGGACTCTCCTGTAGGCAGTACAGGCTGAGACACCATCCCCAGATCTCAGAAACGGCCTGGTAATCCAATCTGAAAGCCAATTCTGTGTCACTTCATGGCTGTATTGTTATTCCCCCCCCCCCCGCCGCCCGGGAGGTTGAACAGCATGTTTGCTTTTCAGTCCTCCTTAGCTCTTGAACCTGATCAATTAACATCAGATTTAGTACTTCTCAAGATAAAAGAAAAAAGATGGGGAGGATGAGTAAGAATATGGAAGACTGGGCGTGGTGCCTCAGCATCTCTTGTGAGAACCCACACATTGGCGTTCTATGATCCTGGCTGCCTTCAGAGGCTACGAAATAGTGTCACAGTAGTAATAACAGAGTTCATAGGAGGGAGGCGAATCCTTCATCTTTTTCATCTTCACATGGTAAGTGCACAAAAACACAAAAGAAGAAGGAAAGCTCTGCTCACCACAATACAGTAGGTATGTACCCATGGAGAATGTTGTCCAGTGTGCACATTTCTGTAAAATGTACATATTAGCAAAGTGTGGTGTGCGTTACTTTCTTGCATGAAGAAGCAAATGTAGGAGCACTGGATGGAATGCACTAGTTTTGGGCTACATATATATGCATGGTATAGTATGCATGGGCAAGCAAACAAACAAAAACCCACCCACTTTGTCACTATCTGGAATAGAGGACTTTCATGTGGACTGCAGCATAGCAGGGTGCCACCATGTGTCAATGGCCTGTTTCTGGTCAGAAATGAAATACAGGTGGGATGTCTTCAGATTTCTAGCTTCTGCCTTTCAAAGGGAGCTGGGTGGTAGAAGCCCTGGCAGCTCAGAATGGAAATAAGTAACCAAAGGAGAAGGTTCCATTTTTGTGACTGTGTCCAATTTTGTTGACCAAGTTTGCTGACCAGCAAGTGATGGTTCTCCTTCTGGCTGGGGCAACAGTAAGGAGGTTGCAAAAATAGGTAGAAAGAAGATGCATGTGCCCTACAAACTGTTGCACACTCCTGTATTTGTAGCTTCTTCCTGGTTATGAGAGAACCATTCTTTGCAGCTCAGTTCAGAATTAATTCTGAATTTATTTCAGAGAAGTAAAAAAAAAAAGTCTTGAGCGTTCTGTTCTGGCATGGAATGTTGATTATATTAATGTGTGTTGCTGCTTGGTCATTGCACTCTTCCACTCCACTCTCACCCCATTCTGGAACCAATGCAGCAAACAATGAAAGGGGATTTTACATTTGCGTGGGAGATCAACAAGAAACAATGGCAAGAACTGATTCAAATGAGGAGATTGCAAAAAATAAAGGAAGGGGGAGAGAGAGAAAAGACTGGATTGGGTGATCTGGTCCTGTAGCTCTGCACTGGCATAACTAGGGAGGGGCGGAGCAGTGCATTTGCCCTGGGGCATGCAGCAATTTGGGGGCACCTGGAGGGGGAGCAGGATGAGGAAGCCATGCGCCATCCCGCCAGCAGTCCCCCTTTTGCCCCGCTAAGGCTTGGAGATCCTTAGATGGAGGAAAAGGAGGAGAGGGAAGCGTGCAACAGAGGGGCTGCTTGGGAAAAGAAATCCAATCACCTGCTTCCCTCTCCTCATTTCCCCGGGCTAACGATCATCAAGCCTTAGTGGGAGGAAAGGAGGAGGGGGAAGTATGCTATGGAGATGATGCTTGGGGGGGGGTCGCCTACTTGGCACTATCCGCACGCTGTGCAGTTTACACAGGAGAGCCTTATCTGGAAAGGAGACCCACAAAGAGGCCTTGAGAAGGACATACCATTCTTCCCCTCCCCCACTGTTCCCCCAGGATCTCCCTCCTTGCTGGGTGGGTGAGATATGATTGGGGGGGAGGAGGAGAGGGTGCAAAAACTGACTTTGTCCCTGGGTGCCCCAAACTCTAACTACGCCACTGTAGCTCTGCAGCCACCAGCAGTAAAAAAAAGCATCATCTAAGCTAATGGCTACATAGAAATCATTTCTTTAGATGCAGTGGACTTTGTAATTTCAGATCAATCAATATTTTACAGTTGCAGACCCAATAAATTAATAAGAGTTTTAATTGAAAATATGAGTCTAATCTCAAGCAATCGTTGCATATGCTCCTTCAAAGCAGCCTAGTTAGCTAGAGCATTGGCATATAGGCAGAAAGTGTTGGCTGAAATCCTGTTGCACAGTTAAGAAATCTTTCGAAGCATTATCCATTTCATTCAGAGTTGCATGGTTTGGCATGCACAGATAATATCTAAGGAGATACCTTCCACCAATTGGCTTCTCAGATGACATCTTTTGTGTGAATAATATTACAGGATTTCAGCCACGGTTTTGCATGGGAATTGGCTGGGCTGAGCTGGGAAATGACTTTGTGAAGATTGCTTGTGACTTGTACTATTGCCAGGCATTATGCTGGAGTAATTATGTTTGGCAACTTCATGACTGGTTGGTGGCTAGAGTGATGCATGACTTCTCAGCTTTCCAGCATGAATTTGACTTCCCATACAAATTGTATGCTGTTATTGCAAAATGGTAATAATAAGACCTACTTTTCTGTATAGAGCATCAAGGCCTGATTTTGTGTTATCCCGACACACATTCTTGGCATGTTCTGCTCTCATTGTTTTATAATTATTTGGCTTGAATCGGACTCACATCAGCCAACCATATCAACAAACATGGTGTAGCAGCGCAGCCAATATGCATGCTTTCATCTGTTTGCTGCTTCCCTTTGGACAAGACTAAGACCAGGCTGCTAAATACTGACAACAGAGTGTGGCACATTTTCCTGGTGACCCACCCTTTGCACCTCTAATAAATGTTTCTGTGTGCAGCCATGGTTCCTTTAAAAAAACAACATGAGAAAGATCATTTTGCTAGGTGCAATATACAGAAAATGATAGAGAGGCATAAAACTTACTGAGCCAAAATGGGAACCTTGAAACCCCAAAAGGAAATTGAGAAGTGAGGGATTTTGTGGGGCCAGAATAGTTATCACCCTACTGCTATTGCCCTTGCAATGCATTGTGAGTCACATTTCTTTCTGTAGACCTTCTGCATTTTAAAAGACATTGATTGTCCCAGGTGAAGTGAAGAGTATCTTGCACCATGAAGGCTGAAGAGGGAGCCAAAGAACCATGCCACTTAAAACAGCAAGCACGGTAATGGCAAGGCTGTCTCACTGTGGACTAAACTAGATGTGATGCGAGTATTACTACTACTCGTTCTTTCAAAGCTGCATCCTCTGAGCAGTCAACTTGCAAATGAAGCCATGACTGCCTCCTGATGACGAATAACCAGTAACCTTCCAAACTAATTGATACCTTGAGTAAACAGACCAATTACCTCCGCAGGAAACATTTTTCTAATTATCACCTGATACTCAGATGCTACATAAGAAACCTGAAGAGTTAAGAAAAAGGTAAAGGTAAAGGTTCCCCCTGCACATGCATGCTAGTCATGTCCAACTCTAGGGGCAGTGCTGATCTCCGTATTCAAGCCGAAGAGCCAGTGTTGTGCAAGTCCATGGCCACGTGGCCAGCATGGTTCCAAGGAAACACTGTTTTACCTTCCCGCTTTTTACAGTGGTACCTATTTATCTACTTGCATTTAGATGCTTTCAAACTGCTAGGTTGGCAGGAGCTGGGGTTAACAGCAAGAGCTCACTCCAGGATTCAAACCGTCGAGCTGCTGACTTTGCAGCCAACAGTTTTTGGAGCCTTAGTCCGCTGAGCTACCATGTCACATGAAGAGGTACAGAAAGAATGAGTTAACCCAATGGTTCCAAAACATTTTCAACTCAAGGCTCTCTTGATTTACTGGCCAATGGCTGCAACAGCTTCCATTGCTTGGAGGGGCCATTTGGTACAGGCGAGAGTTTCTGCAGCTCAGCTGCCCCTGGAGGGGTGTGGGCCTAGCAACAGTGGGGTGTGTGGATAGGGGCACCATGTTCCTCCCACTAGTCCCACTTTCCCCAGCCTGCTAATTGATAGCCACAAGGGGTCAGGAACGAGCAGCTCCGCAGGCAGCTGAGTGAAACAGCAGAGAGCCCAGGAGACAACTCAACCCAATGATAAGTGAGCAGATGGGGTGGCACCAGAAGCCTGGTGGCTGGCAGCACCAGCCAGGGCAGCCTAGGCGGGCATAGCCAGGTGGGAGCAACATAACCTGAGGAGGAGACTGGAATTGGGACCACCAGGCACTATGGCGCAGCAGTGGCTGCAGGGCAGAGACCTTGCTCTAATTTCCCTGACCATTTCCGTGGCACCCCTGGGTAGGTTTAGCAGTGTACCCAGGCACCACAGCATACACTTTGGGAAACACTGAGTTCACGCAAAGCTATTCATGTTGGATGCCTCTCACTCCAGCAAATATCAGCCCCCTTCTGTGTTTTCGGATCTAAATGACCAGTAATCCTCTATATCAACCTTATATCAATACTATTTGCCCCAATTTATCCTGGCTTCTTGGCCATTTCAATCTCAGCAGTGTTTAATCCTGAAAAGGACCTTGCTTGCCCTGCTGGCACGTAGGGGCTAGCAATCCAACACCTAAGCCTAAGCAAATGTTCCTTGTACTAAATACACATTTCCCTCGTATTGACTCTTACTTCCATCTCTCTCTCTCCCCCTCTTTCTCTCTTTCTGACCCCAGTGTCTCCTATGTGTCAGATTTTGTACTGTAACCTTGGAGAGACCTGTGCTCTTTATTGATGATGGTCTCAGGCTGTTACACAGTAGACAAAATCCTCTTGCTGTAACTTTGGAATGGTGTAACCTGGATCAGGTGGCAGAAACATTTAATTTAAACTTCTACAGAGTGCCTTCCACCCTGCTTGAGGTTCTGATCCTCCCTAAGGCTTTCAGGAATTGAGGAGGTGGAGGGGAGAGAGAGAGAGAGAGAGAGAGAGAGAGAGAGCGTGCACACCTTATGAATTTTTCAAAAAAGAACTTTAAAGTCCTTCTCCCAGGTCTGAAGGGCTATCCTGGGGCAAAACGGAGTCTTAAGGAGCCTTGTAATTTGAAGCAGGTATGTATGTGTGGGAGGATAGGAAGCTATCATTGAGTTTAAATGAAATGTTCCTAGCACTTTATCTAGGTTGTGTGTGTGTTGCATCGTTATAATCGTGACCAACTCTCCGTGACCCCATGTCCATGGAGTTTTCTTGGCAGGAATACTGGAGTGGTTTGCCAGTTCCTACTCCAGGCACCTACAGCACCTGGTATCCCCTGATGGTCTCCCATCCAAGTACTAACCAGGGCCGACCCTGCTTAGCTTCTGAAATCAGGCGAGATCGGATGTGCTTAGGGCATCTAGGCAGCTTATCTAGGTTATGCTGGTGCAAAGTGATACAACAGAATTTTGTCCACGTATGTATTTTGCCGATCGGAGTGGATTTTTGTGCTTGTCTTCTTCTGTACTGTGTCCTGAAATATTTGCCTGAGCCTTGTAGTTTTTTAAAAAACATATTAGTGCCTTGTTCTTTCATCAGCTATTTCTTGATATGCGTCATTTATTTAAAACAGCAACAACTGTGAATGTAGTGGGTTAAAAAGAAAAGTGACACTGTGTTCCTGCCAAAATTAAGCATTTCTCACACCCTTGATTATTCTAATGAAGAGAAATAAGTCCATTTGGAAACCTATTCCCCTGCCTCAGCAGTGTTTACTTTTTCTGGATCATGTCTGTATAAAATATTTTGCAACTACCATAAAGCAATGCCAAAATAGTTCCTTTCAACCTTCTTTCACTAAGTGTGATTAACTCCAGAGGGCGGTATGGTATTAATTCTGAAGCTGGGTTCCTTTGATTTTCTTTTTTTCTGATTTTATTAACTAGAATGTTTATGAAGCTGGAAAATAAATTTTTCATCAGAGCTGGTCAAAATAAGAATGGGGTGGAGAGGAGGAATGCATCTGAAAATATATGTAATATGTAATATTTCCCTCTGCACTGTCAGAAGGAAAATATTTTAGGAGCTTACTTTGGAATGTTCTTATTTAACATAAAAGCTCTTATGGTGGAAAAATAATATATATATAAAGCTATAATTTTGAAGTCAGAAGCTTTTTAGATTTTGTTGGCAAATTCTGGACAAAAGGAAAAGTAAGTTTTAAAACCGAGTTTGATAAAAGCTACCTTTGAAAAAAGTAAATTTCTTTAAATTACATGTCTGGTGCCAGTCCTGTAATTGCTGAACAACTGATCTAAGTAAGCCTGAAAGGTTTTTCATAAGCTGGCTTACAACCCAGCATTATTGCCATTATTTAGATGTGCTGCCTTGAATTTTATCCCACATTTTGCAAATGGTGTCAGCTCTGATTGTATACACCGGAATGTTCACTTCTCAGTTTGTCCTAGAGAGCCTGAGGCTCCCCAGAATCTTATGAGAGATTCATGAATATGATCCGTGATAGTGGAGATGCTTCAGTTTGCCTATTGGGATTGAGTTGTCCTTGTACTTCACAGCCACATACTGCATTTATCCTAGTACAGTATTAGGCTTGCTAGGTCAACAGCATCCCTTTTCTTGAAATGTCAGGGCCCAGACCTGATGGTGTGTGTGTCTGCATGATGTCACAGAGGCAGGGCAGGCACTGGTTGAGAGAAGGAGCCGAACAAGTCTGCACAAGCAAAATGCACCCAGTAGCCGTCGCTTTCCTGCCATTGCCACTAGGATTCAGATCCTGCAGTACACAATCTTATGAACAGCACATATGATAGCTCTTGAGGCAGTGCTACTCTGAGTTTGGTCTCCACAGCTGGAGAGCTATGGGAACACATCAGTTCCGTGAGGGACTGGTTAATTCCATTAGACCAGGCAACCATATCTAGGACACACACTCTTTGCACAGCCAAGAAAGAGGCCCTGCATGTCCTAGATATGGTTGCCTGCTAGACCAGTGGTCTCTGTGCAATCAAGATCATATCTCAGAATCCTCTGTGATTATGCAGGTGCTCTGTGGCACAGGGATTCACCAGCAGGTTGACTGACAAAAACCCTTCAAGATTTCTTTAAGGCTGCATGCCTGAACATTGTATCGTTTTAGAGGGGGAAACGTGGAACGGGGGAAACTGTCATAAGATGTCTGGAAAGTACGAGAGAAGGGAGGAAAGAAGTGGTGCATCACAAATGATGCCTCACATCTCGAGACAGAGCCAGCCTTCAAGGGAAGCTTCCAATCTGGCACCTGGTCCTGCATGTCAACTCTTCAGTGCTTTGGGTGATTCATACATTTATGTCCACTACTACTAATGGTTTAGTCTTGTTAGTATGTTAGTGTTCCTGCTGTGAATGAAGTGAAACACGGAGAGGAGAAAAAGAGACCGGTGGCCTACCATCCTCATAGACTTCTGTCATCCTATTTATGAGGAAGATGCCTTTCTGAAAGGAAGAGATTGTTCTGTCCATGAAGCCAGCACTCAGATTTGGAGCCCGGAAGGAAAAAAAAAGATAGAGATTTTCCTGTCAGAAGGTTTTCCCATCAGGATCTGTAGGGCAATAAAGGAGGGGGAAAACCAACAGAACCTACTGTGTTTACTCCAGCTCACCCTGCTCATGCTTCTGTAGGCCAAACAGTTCAGTGAGGCTGAGGGGAAAGCTACATGTAATGTACAGGTAATGGTTTTGGTTTACAAAACCCTCCATGGCCTGGGACCTGTCTGTTTGGCGGAACGGATCTCCCAGAGATTAACCTCGTCCCGACCAAGCAGAGCTTCGTTGTCCCTCTCGCTCCAGGTGGACACACCTAGAAAGGCCCGAAGGGTGTCTAACCGGAAACAGGCCTTCTCGGTGGCTGCCCTGACATATTGGAACAAACTGCCAATGGAGATTAGGCTGGCAGATTCGCTGCTGGCCTTTAGAAGGGCACTAAAGACCTGGCTCTTCAGGGAATGCTTTGGGTGACCTCTGAGTACATTGTGGTTTTTATTTAGTCTGTATGACTGCTAGCACCAGCCCCCTTCTGTCAGATCCTAGTCTTGTCATTTGGCTGTTTGCTGTGCTATGTCCATTTCTATTTTTAATATTCTTAATACTCTCGATATTATTTTTTCCTATTATTATTTTTATCAAATTTTTTCATTATTTGTACTTTGATTGTGTTTGTCTGGGGTTTGTATGTTTGGGCAGTTGTTTTTTACAACGTGTTGTACACCACCCAGAGTTCCCACGGGAAAATTGGGCGGTTAACAAGCATAAAAATAAAAATAAATAAATGTACAGAAAATGGCTGAAAATCTTTAACAGAAAAGGCAATGTAGCACATAGGAAGGGTAGCAATGAAGGAATGACAAAAGAGGGAGTGCAAGACCAAGATCATCCACACACTCATATTTCTTGTTACCATTTAGAAGTGTAAAAGCTGGAGGGTAAAGGAATGTGGTGCAGGAAGAGAGCATTGTGCATGTCCTGGACTGCCAGAAAGATTAACAGATGGGTCCTGGATCCAATCAAGCCTTATTCATAGGGTTGCTGTAGGTAAGAGGCAACATGATGGCACATAATATCAAGAGCACCAGGACATTTACATCATCCAGAGTGTCGCACATATATTGTTTCCCTCCTATGTCACTGTCTTTATTGGAGACACTTTGTACCAAAGTAAAAAAAATGCACTACAATGCCCAGAACCCCCCATTTAGCATGCCCCCCAAAGTATAACTCTACCATTCTTGGCTTCTTCCAAACCCAACTGCAGTTTACCTCTCTGTGCAAGTTCATAATACTAATGGCTGACGGGAACGTAGGTCAGGCACGGTGTCAAGGGAGCTGTTAAAGACAGCTCCCGTTTCTCCAATACAGCTGGCTCAGGGAACAAGTTTTAAGCAAAAGCCACAAAAGAGCCAAGGGTGGCTAGCATTCATATCAGTTCGTCTCGATAGGGCAGTGCCCACACGAAGAAGTCAAAGGGAACAACAGAGATGAGATCGGAACTCTTCCAGAAATGAATGTTTATTGTGAAAATATAACAAAGTGCACAATTGAATGGTTAACAATGAAAGCTTTTCCAGAATGAGTGCAAGAAAGGCCGTTACTTCACGAGGTGCCTCGCTTCGAATCGACCTTGCCTTCGATTTGAATTCGGAGGCGGTCACGTGGTGGTCACGTGGTCTCCCTTCGCTCCCACCCCCGTTTCTCTGTACTCACGCGGGGCATTTTTGGGACTGAATCGATTACTACCTCACCTGCTCCCTTCGCATTAGAAAGCTGATTTGCAACGTCCGGTTCCACTCTCCTTTTATTTTTTAAAACAAATTTACTCGGCATATCGATGCATCAATGCTTGGCTGTCATTCACGACAGAGCGTGGTTACTGTACGATCCTGTGTTTTGTTTCCTGGCATCATTGGCAGCCCCCCGCCGCCGCCGCCGCCGCTACTCGGGGGGGAGCCCCGCATGGCACAGCCGCCCGCCCTCCGCCGCTTGCACGCTGCCTGCCCCGGGTGCCCTGCTCTGGCCGGGCGAGGCGGCAGTGGCTCCTCCTGCGCCCGCCGCCGCCACCACTGCTACTCGCGCGAGGAAGTAACAGCGCAAAGCGATGAAACAATATAGCGATGCATCGATATCCCTGTTTGAATATTTTTTAAAAAAACTTGAAATAAAAGCCAAAAACCGAGACTACACGTGACGTTGGGAGCGAAGCGAGATGCAAAGCGAAAAGATTCCCGTCCTCCGCCAGGGGAATCACTCACCCCGGTTGGAGCACGCTAAAGGGGGCGTGGTCGGGGTGACGTCGCAGCCAAAAAGGAGGAGCGTGCGGACTGAAGCGATCGGTTCGCACAGAAATGACGGCTTGCCGCGAAGCGAGCGGCTCGTGAAGTAACGGCCAAAGAGGAGTAGGCGATGGAGCAGAATGCCTGTGTGACTTGATCTTCGGAACAGAAAGCAGGGAGAGGGGGAATGTAAAGCAAGACTTAGGGTGGAAGAAGGTAACAGTCACCTTCCTTTTCCTGTTTTATTGTCGTTGTTATGTATTATGTACAACTTTACATACTTAACCTGAATAATAAAACAGTAAATTTGCATTAAAATGACCCAATAAAATGTTAAAAGGCTATAAAGTAGTTTCAAAACAATCATAAACATAATACGTATATAAAAATATTTTCAAAACCCTACAGGAACAAGCACCACCACCACATAAGGGGGCTCCAGCATAGGAACATGGAAAGCTACCTTAAACTATACTTACCCTTTGGGAGATTGTTGGTCTGCCTGGCTTCAATAATTCTTGACTGAGATTGGCAGTCCCCTTCCAGAGTTTCAGGCTGGCATTTTCCCAGCATTGCCTGGAGATGCCAATCAAGCACTGGAGGGGCAAAACCTGACTTATCCCATATCTAGAAGCACTGTCCCTTCACATATTGAATGACATTTGGTTGTATAAAAAACCTGAAGTATGATGGACCAAAAGAATGCAAACTCTGGCTGTCTTCACAGATCTTGTGGCAGAAATACACAAAGGGAGAGTACTGTACTGCATGTTCTATGTCTTCCACATGCAAAGCAATATCGTCCTCCCATAAATGTACAGGCTTGCTTCCCAGGTAAGGATGATCTCCAAGTGTACGCTAACAAGCTTTAGAGATGGATCATATACCATTTGGTAAATTGAGGACTCAGATGAAAGTACTGGAATTTTTGGAGAACTTAATCCAAGCCTAGGGAAACTTGAATATGATAAGGTGGATTGCAGGGAGGGAAAACACTTTTCTGCTTTTGAACAGAAATGGATTTCAGGCATACCTGCCCACTCATAGTGGGTGAAACCTACTATATCTCAAGCAGATAGGTTCTGGGATGTTGTATAAGGAGAGTCTTTTAAGTATAAGGATTTACAGGAAAAGATCCAAGTCTCCCTCTCATGTTTTTAGTGGATAATTGGGAATGTGTCCCCAGGGAAATAGATTGCAATCTTTGAGGAGGATAGATTATGCAAGGGAAGACTTTAAATTTGGATTGGAGAGGTTTGCTTCCCACGGCACCCTGTTCTAAGGGGTGGTGGGTGTGTGGAAGGAAATGAAATACACCACAGAGCTGCCTGTGATGGGAAGCGACCAGTACAACCTGGAGGGCCAGGTAAAGCTTGCTCAGTGGGCAGCTGTTGTTGCACGTGGCTGGACGGTCTCTCTCTGTCTCGTGGGCATCTGAACATAGGTATGCGTGGACCAAAACAGCGGTGGGAGAGAAGACAGTTGAGACAGTGAGACAAGGATCACCAATCCACCCCAGTGATCCTATCTGGCTAAATGTCATGTGCCAATGGCCAGCCTACCTAGGAATTGCCAGCAACAACGTCTTTTAACACAAAGGTGGGATGTGGTGCCCTCTGCATTGGCAGGCAGCAAAGGACAAAACAGTTCAGGGAAGTTTGACTTGGGTTGTGTGGATTCTTCCTCTAGGATTTGGGTGCAGGGTCAGAAGCAGCCACCCTCTGAATGTGTAGCCGTGACAGTGAGTACAGGCGTATCTCATTTTCAGCTGATGCTCTTGTCCCGGATGCCATCACCATCTGCAATGGAAACATGGAAGAGGCCTCAGGAGCTCCTTCTGCATCCCTCCTGAAAGCACCAGCCACTCAAAGGGTTTCATGTCTGGAAACTAGGTCACAAAGGTTTCCCTACTGCCCTGTGTCTTTCCACGGAAAGCCTTGGGAGAAACTTTTGCAGACCCTCCACCTCCTAGCCTGTGTCTCTTCTTGCATCTGAAAATGAAACTCTCCCGGTGCTTCCTTTCGGAGCAGTCCGATTTGGTTCATTCCACTTCAGAAAGCCCTGCTCCCATAGGAACATTTCCCAAATGCCTCTGGACAAGCACGGTTTAGCTTTTGGATCCAGGACTGGTCTGAGTTGGCTCGCACATCTAACGTCAGTAGAGACTTTGGCAGAAAACGTGCAATGCGATTTATAACACGAAGCAACTAGGTTCTTTATTATTTGCCCTTTCTTCAGGTGAAGTGGAATGGTCTGGATCCAAATATAGCCACGCCGGCTGGTTTAAGTTAAAGTTCTGAGAGGGAATTGAAAGGATGAAGAAGAACTTATGTGGATAGTGACAATGTTCTTTTAGACGTTGGAAATCAGTATTCATAACATTATAAACGTCCCCTTTGCCTCTACAGTCAAAACATCCCATTATCCTTTTGTATTTCTGTCACAGAGTAGTTGTACTCTCTCTGCTCTCAGCCGCGTAACCCTCAACTGTCAGTCACAGAGTCAGCCTCCAGATCTTACCCTTTGCTTACAGATGTTTTTGACCCTCAAAAGTCAGTTCAACTCCTCATCTTGGGTCAAGACAGGAACGACCTCCTGCTCCCAAGACCACAACCCTCCATTTTCCCTCTCTTCTGTCCATTCTCCTTTTCTTTTTCAACTTCCTTAAAAAAAAAGCCCTCTATCCAGTATTCCCTGCCTGTTCCCAGTGATTTCCCTTATCTCCGGGTCTTATGACTTTCCTCCTTCCCACTGTTCCACTTTCTGGCCACCACTTCCAATTTCCATAGGATATGTAAGATGCCGGTGATGGAACATTGCTGTTTGACAAAACTAGTAACATGGTTCTATTATCGCCACTGTGCAGATGTAGACATGGACAGTGGGCTGATTGTGAGACAACAATCGCTCGTTTGATGTTCCTGCTGACTCAGATAACATTTAACACAGGGCAGGGCTGCACAAGGTACGTTCCTCCAGATGTTGTACTGCAGCTCCCAGTGTCTCTCATTATCGGCTATTCTGGCTAGGGCTGATGGGAGTTGTAGTCCAGTGACATCTGGTGGGATGCTCAAGCCTAACCTTGGAACCTGCTGAAACATTAAGCTACTGTCCATAATGTGATTTAACAAGACTGGTGTGACTACACAGCATGAAAAAAATGTATGTATGTACGTATGTATGGATGGATGTATGGATGGATGTATGTACATTTCTATACTTCATGAACATTGATGCTCTCTGGGTGGTTTACATTATGCAATAAAAACATAATATATAATAAAAACACACAAAAATACAATAAAATATAATTAAATCCCACCACTAGCTGGAACTATTTTAAATAAGTACACAAACAAAAATTAAAAGCCCATTTAACCATCCCAGACAAATTCACGCTAGTGGAAGGCAGCTTTGCGTACTTCAGCCTTAATTAACTTCTAATTACCAGAGAGGAATGGTGCCTGGCAAACCCTCTGTAGGAAGCTTCTTCCAGAGGAAACGGCCTTTAACCGAGGAAGCTCTCTCGGCCTCCTTAGGTGTTACAGTGCTTAATATCAAGGACCACGAGGAGCATGTGGGAGGGGTAACTGTTTTTTGGGGGAGATATAGTCTGCCCAATTTTGAGGCCCTAAACTCTTAAGGGCTTTACAGGTTAGGACCAGCACCCATAATCATGGAAACTAACCGGAAGCTGCTGGTACCTGGTTGCCCCATTTGGACGTGCTGACGTTTCCCTGCATCAAGAACATTACAGTAGTCTGTTTTGGAGATTATCAACATATGGACCACTGTTGTTAGGCGTTTCTTATCCAGGTAGAGGTACAGCTAGGCAATCAACCAAAGATAATGAAAGGCACTCTTGGCCACAGCAGATATTTGTGCCTCTAAGTAGAGCATTAAGTTCAGAAGTACCTCCCAAGGCTGCAAACCCAGTCCTCCAAGGAGACAGGAACCCCACCAAACCAAGGACAGTATTTTCCTATGTATAAGATATTTTTGTCTGAAACCGATAGACTAAAAATTGAGGGTTGTCTTATACATGGAAGTAAGCTGAGGAGAGAACCTCAAGATTGCAAAGCTGTAATTCTGGGTTGGAAAAGTGGGGGTTGTCTTATACATTGGGGTATCTTATAGATGGATAAATAGGGTAAATATCCCTCAAATAGACCAGATGATCCTCTCAACAGTAAAAACTTTGTCTTATCTGGATTCTGTTTCAGTTTATTTCTCGTCCAGTCCTTGACTTATGCCAGGCAGAGCTCAAGAACCTGCACAGTAGAGATGGGCACGAAATGGGAAAAAAATTGGTTCCGTTATTCGTTATTCATTTTGTAACAAAACGAATAATGAAAATTGGAATGAAATTGGAATGAACCAAACAGAACCACGAAATTTAGGTTTGTTACATTTCGTTCTCGTTAATGGTGACGTGCAATGAAATGAGCTGTTTTTAAATGTTAAAAAACGTCCTGAATATCCGTAAAAACCCAGAGATAATTATTTATTCTGCCTGATAATACCTACCAGGGGGGTGGGGGGTCCTTAAAACATGCATTTATGTCTTTTCTCAGATCGCTGTATTTTTTTCCTCTAAGGGGAGTTAGGGGACATCGACCCAAAATGGCTCCTAGATGACTAATATTGATTTCTTGGGTATTAAAATGCCCTGGACATCCGTAAAAATGCAGTGATAATTATTTGAAATTATTACCTACCAGGGGTCTGGGGTCCTTAAAACGTTTGTTTTTGTCTTTCTCCCATTGCGATGTATTTTTTTCTTTTCCCTTTAAGGATGACATAAAATGGATCCCAGCCACAAGATGGATGCAAGCCGTGTGATGGGATCATGTAAATTCTTGGACAATTTCAACCAATAGCATGCCCAGGTTGCAGACTGGGTAGGTGTGGCAGCCACAGAGGGCATAAAAAGCTCCGGCAGCCCCTATTCTCCTTGCAGCCTGCGGTGGGAGTTAGGATGGGATTGCTGTCTCTGCGACTCATTACTTTAGGCCAGCCAGGCAGGTGTGTGTCTCTGTGTTCCTGCTGGCTGCAGCCTGGCTCTTAGAGGAGAGAAAGAAGAGATTTCTCTTGCAGCCTCCCTGTGTGCGTGCGTACCTCTCGGTGAATACCCTCCCCTGCCCTGCAGTGTAGTCACTCTGTGGCTGCCTTACGCCCTGGGCAACACCCACCGCTGCCTTTGCAGCCTCCCTGCGTACCTAGTCTTTCTTCTTCGTGTCCTCCGTGAATCCACACCACTGGGTTCTCGGTCGCGACGCGAGCGATGGCACCGGAAACACTTGGAAGCAAGGAAGCAGAATCATTAGTCTCCGCCCCACCACCCATGCTCCCTTGCGTTCCTGCCCAAACCGCCTCAGTTCCCTCTAACCGCCGCGTTGGATGGTTCGGAAACACCTTATCTCCTCGGATTGTTCATTTTGGATCCTTCTTCACCTTTTATGGCCCAGCGCTCTCTCTTTAAGAATTGTGTACGGTGCGGGGGAAAAATCCCTTTCTCTGACGGGCATTCCCGGTGCCTGTATTGTTTGGGGGAAGCCCACTCTCCGGACGCCTGCGTTCACTGTAAGAGCCTAAGTTCGCAGGCCCTTCGAAACCGCCGACACCGTTTGAATACTTACCTTCTTGAGAAGTCTCTGAGGCCGGCGATGGAGTCATCTGCTTCCCAGGCCACGGCGGATCCTGCTTCTCAAACCTCGGCGGATCCGGTCAAAAAATCTGCAAAAAAAAGTTAAGTCTAAAAAAGTTGCTACTGAGGCCTCGGTACCGAAAAAACCCCGCCGGGAGAAGTCCCCTTCCCGCCGGGACAGGTCCCCCTCTCGCCGGACTTCTCCATCTCTTTCTCCCAACCGAAGGAGCGTCTCACCGGTACCGCTGGATTCTTCGGACGAAGAGTCGGTAGCACTCTCGATACCTGAAAGGAGACACAACAAGTCAGAGTTGGTGAGCCTCTTCTCTAATGCTCCGCTACCACCCTCCTTTGGCCAAGCCTCTACTGCCTTTCAGCTTCCTCCATCACTGTACCAGGGCTTCCCGGGACCGGCATGGCAGGGCACGGTACCGCCCTTGCCACCGGCACAATCCGTCGGTACCCAGCCGCAATGGCAGGGCACGGTACCGCCCTTGCCTCCGGCACAGACGGCCGATACCCAGCCGCAGTCTCCTGCTCGGAAGCAGTCGACGAAGCGCAAGTCGGCAGCGGCATCGCCTCCGCCTCCGAAGAAGTCAGCTAGAGGTACCGAGACTGTTTCCACCGGTACCTTGCCACCTTCTCGCTCTGCTGCTTCGATACCGTCTCCATCCCAGCCTTGGGGATGGCCGTCGGCACCACCAACATGGCCCCCGGTACCAGCAATGCCGTCGGTACCGCAGATGCCTTCTACTTGGCCTGCCGGTCCTTCGTCGTCTATGGTACCATTTCCCTTCTCGGGTTACCCATTTTTTCCAGGGTTCCCCCCGGTACCGTACAATGCTGGACAGTTCTGGAACCGCCCTGGACCGTGGTACGAGCCTGAGGGCCCCTCGGATCCCAGATCCCCGAGCTCCATGGCCATTGAACCACCTGTATCTCGGCACCACAAGAAGGCCAAGCGCTCTTCGTCTCGACATCACTCTGGTACCAACCCGCCGTCCCCTTCGGACTCTGACTCTTCTTCCTCCCGGGATTCTGACTCAGACGAACCCGATGGTTCCGACCAAGAAAGGGCTGCGACACCAGACTCTAATGTGGCCGGTGAGAGTCCCCCTTCGTCGGCTGACTCCATTGGAAACTATTCTGAGTTTATTTCTAAAATGGCTTCGACCTTGAATATTCCTGTGCACCATCCGACTCCACAGTATTCTGATCATGTTTTTGATCAGATTTCTTCTGACACCACGTCACCCATTCATCTGGGCATCCTGCCTTCAATCCTGGACATGGCCAAAGATTCCTTCAAGAAGATCCCCTCTTCTTCCAAGTCACGGAAGCTAGAGGGGTTCTACAGGGTTTATGATGAAGGCGCTCCCTTCCTGGTCAAACACCCTGTGCCCAACTCGGTGGTGGTCTCTGCCTCCCAGCTCCAGTCTAAATCTTCTCAAGTGCCTATCCCCCCGACCAAGGAGGGTCGCAAGGTAGATACCATGGCCCGGCAGCTCTATTCCACTGCGGCTCTGTCCTTCAAGATTGCCAACTACCAGGCAGTTATGGGAGCTTACCAGCGAGCGCTCCTTAATAAGGCCAAGGCAGCCCTCGACTCCACCTCTGATGCTGCCAAGAGTGTTGCTGGTCCGGCCCTTGAGGAAGCCCTTTCCATTGCTGCTCAGCAGATGAGGTCTGGCAGGCATGCTTCAGATGCTGCCACCAAGGCCATGGGGTCCGCCATTGCCTTTCGTCGCCATGCCTGGCTGATATCCACGGGCCTGTCTGAGGATTCAAAAAACAAAATCTGTAGTCTACCCTTCGAGGGTGAAGGCCTTTTTCATGATAAAACTGATGAGATAATGAACGAGCATCAGAAGAGCCAGAACACTGCTAAACGCCTAAACCTCATCCCTGCTAAACAACATCGGTCCTTTCGTCCTTCATGGAAAAGATCCTACGGTCACGCCTCAGTCAGACAGCAACAGCGAGAGCAGTCTTTCCCCCCGGCCTCCAACACCTTTCCTGGAAAGGACAGACCTCAAAAGCCCAAGTTCCGCTCGTCTACTCGTCACCAGGACAAACGTGGGCGTAAGGATTTCTGACTCCCCCAGGCTGCAACCGTTCCTGTTGGCCTGGGCCGCCATCACCACCGACAGATGGGTTCTCTCCATCATCTCCCATGGATACAGAATAGAGTTCACTGCCCTCCCTCCCACTGGCCACCTCGTCCACACTTCCCCATCTTCAACCCTTTGGGAGGAAATTTCCACTCTCCTACGAAAGGATGCCATTTCCCCGGTACCTCCTTGGGACATCCCTTCGGGCCATTACTCACCTTATTTCACCGTCCCAAAAAAGGACGGAGGTCTTCGGCCCATCCTGGACCTCAGGTCGGTGAATTGGTTCATTCCTCCAAAAAAGTTCAAGATGGTAACCCTGGAGACCATTCTGCCCCTTCTACAGCGGGACTGCTGGTTCACGGTCATCGATCTTCGAGACGCTTATTTTCATATTTCTATCCACCCTTCCTTCCGCAAGTTTCTCCGATTTATGGTGGAGGGCCAAGCCTTCGAGTACAAGTCCCTTCCTTTTGGACTGGCAACAGCCCCCAGGGTCTTTACGAAGTGTATGGCCCCGGTTGTCGCCCACCTTCGATCACAGGGCATAGTCGTCTTTCCTTATATAGACGACTGGCTTCTGGTCTCGTCCTCCCGCGACCAGGCACTTCTACACCTCAGCCTCACCCTCGGACTCCTACGCCGTCTGGGGCTCGAAGTCAACTTCGAAAAATCCAACCTCACACCGTCTCGAAGGGTCGAGTACATTGGAGCCATTTTGGACTCTCGACGTCAAAAAGCCTTTCCTCCGCCCTCCCGACTGTCAGACATCGCCTCCATAGTCTGCCTTCTGTACCCGGGCGCCTCTTTACCCGTCTTGTTAGTGCAACGCCTGCTGGGCTTAATGGCCTCCACCACATCAGTTGTCCCTTTCGCCCGCCTTCACATGCGGCACCTTCAGTGGTCCCTTCTCTCCCAATTCGACCCGGAGCACGACTCCCAGAGCAAATTGATCCAAATCTCCACTCGGGTTTGGGAGCGCACTCGCTGGTGGCTCAACTCTTCCAACCTCCTTGTGGGCCGCTGTTTCCAGCCTCCCTCTCCGACTACCCAGATTACCTCAGATGCCAGTCTGTCGGGTTGGGGAGCATTTTGCAACACTCACCAGATTCATGGTCTCTGGTCCCCTACGGAGAAGACCCGACACATCAACGAACTCGAGTTGCTGGCCATCTTCAGGGCACTAAAAGCCTTTCTCCCTATCATCCAGAATCAGGTAGTTTTGGTGGCCACGGACAACACCACGGCCATGTATTACCTGAACAAACAGGGAGGAACCCATTCTGCTGCTCTCCTGCAACTTTCCATCGCTATATGGGACTGGTGCATCATCCACCATGTTTTCCCGATGGCCATCCATCTTTCGGGAGAAGACAACGACTTAGCGGACAGTCTCAGTCGCAGGAGCTTCGCTTCCCACGAGTGGGAGCTCCACTCTTCAGTGTTCCGTCTCCTGATCAGACGCTGGGGCCGGCCCCCTATAGATCTTTTCGCGTCGACGACCAATACCAAGTGCGACCGCTTCTGTTCCAGGGCCGGAGTGGGCAACCGTTCTCTGAGGGACGCCTTTATGTTCCGCTGGTCTCGTCATCTACTCTATGCCTTCCCCCCAATCCCGCTCCTCCACAGAGCTCTGGTCAAGATCCGACACGACAGGTCCAATGTCATCCTCATTACTCCCTGGTGGCCTCGCCAACCTTGGTTCGCCACTCTTCTTCAGATGGCCCAGGACCACTTTGCTCTGCCTCTCTTTGCATCTCTCCTGTCTCGGGACGAAGGTCAAATACTCCATCCGGATCTCCCACATCTGAAGCTGACGGCTTGGAGGATTCTGCCCTGATCTCTGCTATCTGCAGAGCGGCTAGGAAACCGTCGACTCTAAAGAACTATGGTCACAAGTGGAATCGCTTCAAGGCCTTTACGGCTGAACACTCTTACCCTCACCTCAATCCCCCTCTAGTAGTGGTGTTGCGTTTCCTCCTTCGACTTAAGCAGGCTGGTCTTTCCTTGGCGTCCCTTCGAGTCTATCTCTCGGCCATTGTGGCCCATCAGCCCCAGGATGCCCCTGCTGCAGCGTTTTTCAGACACCCTCGACTCAAACTCTTCCTAAAGGGTCTCAAGAATACCTACCCGGATAGACGCCCACTTCCTTCCCAGTGGTCCCTCAGACTGGTTCTGCGGGCCTTGGCCAGGCCCCCCTTTGAACCGCTGGCTACTACGTCGCTACATCATTTGACACTTAAAGTTGCCTTCCTAGTGGCTATCACTTCAGCCAGACGGGCCAGTGAGTTGTGTGCTCTTCGTCACGACCCACCATTTTTACAGTTTTTTCAGGATAAGGTGGTTGCCTACCCTGATATTTCCTTCCTACCCAAGGTGGTTTCCCAGTTTCACCTGTCACAGCCTATTGTCCTTCCGGTCTTTTTTCCCTCTCCGTCCACTGCTATTGAGAGAGAGCTCCACTCCCTTGATGTTCGGCGAGCTCTAGCCTTTTATATTTCCAGGACTGCGTCCTTTCGAAGGACCACTCGTCTGTTTGTTGCTTATGCTCCTCAGTCTAGTGGTCTACCTATTTCTACTCAACGTTTCTCCAAGTGGGTTATTTCTACTATTAAACTGTGCTACCAGTTATCTAATCAGCCTCTCCCTCCGGGTGTTCGGGCCCATTCTACAAGAGCTGTCGCTTCATCGACCGCCTTTCTTCGGGGAGTTCCTATGGAGGAAGTCTGTAGAGCAGCGACCTGGTCTCAAGCCTCCACCTTCGTTCGCCACTACAGCCTCGACACCAGGGCTAGGTCTAATGCCTCGTTTGGCAGGGCTGTGCTCTCTAGTGTGCTGCCGTGACTTCCCTCCTCCTTCTCAGGTAGCTTGGTACTCACCCAGTGGTGTGGATTCACGGAG
>JAHTLZ010000010.1:3845364-3889184 GCA_023846285.1 Phrynocephalus versicolor
CCTGTAATGGTAGTTCTTCGAGTGTCCTCCGTGAATCCACACCAACCCGCCCGCCTCCCCTCTAGTCACGTTGTCTGGGGACTGTTTCCTCACAGCGGCGTGCAGAGGGAACTGAGGCGGTTTGGGCGGGAACGCAAGGGAGCATGGGTGGTGGGGCGGAGACTAATGATTCTGCTTCCTTGCTTCCAAGTGTTTCCGGTGCCATCGCTCGCGTCGCGACCGAGAACCCAGTGGTGTGGATTCACGGAGGACACTCGAAGAACTACCATTACAGGTAAGCAACCGGTTCATACTGTGTCTCTGCCAGCATCATTTTTTTAGTGTTTTCTGGGGCATTGGGGGACGCCCGCATGTGGAAATGCTTTAAATCGTGCAAAAAGGAGGTAAAAATAAAAAACAAAAAACAAAAAACATTTTTTTTCAAAAATTTCACAAAAAACAAAACCAAACCGAAATGGACCTGTAACGAAAAACAAAAAACTAAAATGTAATTTTTTCAATTCGTGCCCATCTCTACTGCACAGCAACAGTGGCAGAGAAGGAGAAGGAGACACAGAGCTGGGTGTCATCTGTGTATCGATGGTAGTGAACTCAAAATCTCTGTATGACTTCTCCCAGCAGCTTCCTATAGGTATTAAAAAGCATAGTTATAAATATTTTTCAATGAGAAGTGATCCACAGTGGATGTACACCTGAGAAGTTGGGGTTTCCCTGGGTGATTTCACTTTGGAACAACATACATTCACTTTGGAACAACATACAAGATTGAGCAAAGAGAGAAGAGGAGATTGCAGATCTGTTCTTGTTAGTACCTTGTTTTAGCACCCCTATGGTGGGCATCTAGATTTCCAGGAGGCACAGCTATAGCAGAGATACCTTAACAGGCCGCAAACAAGAGCTAGTTGCCTAGCTTCCTCCTCTCTGCTTACTACATCCTCACTCTCTCCTTTTTTTCTTTTACGCAATACAAAAGCCTCAGGCCTTCATTTTTTTTTCAAATTAATAAATGATTTACGGACAAGAGGAACTGGCACCACCCCAGTAGTACCTTTGTGTTCTCTCTCTGGACCTTACTTCACGAAACACATGGCTTCGAACCGAAAGTGCCTTCGGTTTGAATGCGGTTGCGGTCACGTGACTTCCATTCATTTCCACCCCTCTTTCAGTGTACTCACGTGAAGCATTTCTGGGTGTGAATCGATGGCAACCTCACGACCTCCATTCGCATTGTTGTGCCACTTCTAAAACATTGGTAAACCACTAATTATTTATGCCTCGATGGCGGCGGTGGCGGCTGGGGCTGGGGCTCGCCTGCTCCATGCTCCCCGCTCCCTCTGCCGAGGGGTGGCCGTATAAGAGAGGCAGAGAAGCCAGCCAGCCAGGCGGGGGGAGGAAGAGGAGGAGGAGGAGGAGGAGAGGTGGCGGCAGAGGCAGAGGCAGCAGCGGACGGACAGAGGGACGGGCGGACGGACGCGCATTGGGGATTGCAGCTTGCGGAAGCCTCCTGCGCTGGATCGCGCCCATCCCCGATCGCAACCAACCCTTGATCTTCTTCTTCTTCTTCTCTCCCACCGCCTCCCTTGCAATGCTTGAGCGATTGGGGTGGCCGAGGGTACTAGGAAATCAATGAAAAAAAACAGCGAAACATCGACGCATTGATGTATCGACGGATCAGGAGTGGTATAAAAAAAAAAGAAAATTAATAAAAAACCGAGGCCACACGCCCCTTTTGGGAGCGAAGCGGATGCGAAGCTAAAAGATTCCCGGGCTCTGGCAGGGGCACCACTCGCCCCGGTTGGAGCACGGTTAAGGGGGCGTGGTCGGGGTGGCATCGCAGCCAAAAAGGAGGGGCGTGCGGACTGAAATGATCGATTCGCACAGAAAGGAGGGGTTGCCGTGAAGCGAGCGGTTCGTGAAGTAACATCCTCTTTCTCTTGGGCAAGGAAACCAGGAAAGCCAGCTTCGGGTCCCCCACTGCATCAGTTCCAGCGATCACACTGTATTCAAATGGGTGGGTGGGTGGGTGGGAAGTGAAAGCCCGAGATGCTAGAAGACAAGAAAAAAAAAATCCAAGACTGGTGCTGAAAACTCTGGGCTGATTTGCACTGACTGGTGCTTGGTGGAATTAACGGGAAATGATGCAAATCTTATTCTCAGTTGTGGAGACCATTCCTCACATGACTTGCTAATGCAATCATTCCTGAGTTATAGACCAGAAATCCAGAACCGTGGGAGGTATGTATAAAACGTGACCATCATTTGGTGAGGCTGAATCATAGAGTATTCCTAGCACGGCATTTTGTTTGTCACACAGACTCAAGCAGCCAGAGGGAATGTATGCTTCTCCAGAATATCAGCTCTCTCTCCCCACACCCACCCCTCCAGCCATCCCATTGATTGTGCTGGGTAGGTCTAATGGGAACTGTAGTACAGCAACATCCGAAGAGCTCAGTATTCTCCAGACTTGATTTAAGGCAAACCTTTATCTGGCTCATCAAAAGAACATTAGTACACTGAAGTCCAAGCCAGAACAACAGCAACAACAATTTAAACGAAGGGTAGGTGAACCCAGCACAAATAACCACTAGAAGTAATACGAAATCTGTGTGCGCGTGTGGTCTTGTAGTGTGACAGTCACTTGCATACTGTGGTTGTAGAAGCACCAGTTGTGAAAGGCTCATGGGGTGGGTTCCACTTCCATTTTTATAGTTATCTTTTTCTTTAGTGTGTTGGTTGTGCCTAGGAAGGTTGGACAACTGGAATTCTCCTCCTCCTTGCTGTTGTTACCGCAGTTGTTAATTTTCAGGATTACAAATTCCATCCACTAGCCAGCAGAGTCAGCTGCCGAAGGTTTACTGAGAGCTGAAACCCATGAACATTGGCAAGGCCACCTCCCCAACCCCCAACCCCCAACCCTGGTAAGTGACGTTCACTGCTTTGTTCTGGTCCCTGAGGCGTTACAGTCTAAAAGGGTGAAGAGGCAGATATTGCGTGTCAGAGAAAGTATCCCCATTTCAGCTTTACATGCAGGAAACGGGGAAGGGATGCCCAGAGATGAAACAAGTCATCCACATTGAGGCTAAAAATCTGCAGTAGACCTGGGAGCAGAGCCCAAGCATTCTGGATTCTAATCCAATGCTTTCACCACAATGCTTTTATAGGAATATTCAACCTTGAAACTCCTTGCCAAGTGGGGAATTAAAAAAACACCCCCCTTCCCAGACCCCCATATGAAATGACACCCTTTCCCAAACCATGGCCGTTTAGATTTTGCTGAGGCTCTTTTCAAATCATTGGGCACTCAAAACATTTGTCCCAGGTGTCAGTCTTCCAAATGGAGCCAGTACTGAACCGGTGAGTCGTAAGATTGTTTAGCAGAACATTCTTCACCTTCTGTCTCGCACACACAAACCGTTCCCTCAAGCCCAACAAAATAATAAGCAGAAGAGACTTGGTGGAAGAGGCCACCATGTGGGTCATGGGTGCAAATAAACAAGGAGCGGAGGCTGTGTGATCATGGCGATGGAAAGAATCGTGGAGAGGCACAGAGCCAGAACTTACAAGGATGAGAGCAAGAGGCCATGCGTTTTCATCAAAAAATTGGAGACCTCATTCTGTTGTTGGAAGGGTGCTGAACAGTTCTTGCTTGAGCTTAAAAAAACAAACCAGGGTTTTATAACTGGCTTGTAATTAGTTGAAAGAGAGGGGGGAAAGGGTGCCCGATGGAGAACAAATGATTAATCCATGTGTCTCTGTTGTGGGGGCCACCTGCAATGGCCTTTTTTTTCATGGCTCTCGTTCCTGTTTGGAATCCTTGTATTTCACTTGCCAGTCCACTTTTGGGAATGGGTTGGCCTACGCCAGGTATTGTACCCAAGAAGGGGGAAGGTTGCTTTGACTCACACTGCGTCTGGCATGAGGCATTTTACTTAATGCCTTTAATGTGTGTCACCAAATGAGACTTATACAAATGGAATTTTCTGTTAGCCCCCTCCTGTGCATCTCAGGCTGAGCTCCAACCGCTAGTATACAGTATGTGGATTTCACTCAAGTAAGATCCAGACCTTGAGGGGTTGAGGCCTTTGTAGGACAACCCAGGCATACTATTATCATAACAGACCACCACCACCACCACCACCCGTTTCTGAGCAGGTCGCTGACCTCTTTCAACAAAGCTGCTAGACACAAATATTCAATCAGCTAATAAGAATATTTGTGTGACTGGTGGGAGGGAGGGGATTTATAATGAGTCAGCCCTTCTTTTGGGAAAGTCACATGCTGATAATATTGGTTTATATCTATTTGACCAGTTTATCCAAACCTTGACTCAACACTACATGATTAAAATTGGATGCATATATCAGTACAGTCAGAAAGCACAGGCGGATGAATTTTTTAAAAACCTGTTTCTATCCAGATTTGTTAAACTACAACCCCAATTATCTTTTTAAAAAAGGGGAGGGGGTATAGCCAACAGGCTATGAAAGTGTTGGCTAGAATTGTTGTGCAACATATTTTGATGGCCCTGGGTTAGCTGGGGAAGGCTGGTTTAGACCAGTCTTGTCAAGTCATATTTCTATCAAGCTCTGCTTGTGACCTCTCAGGTTTAGAACTGGCTCTGTTCTCTGCCATCACTCAGCAGCCAGCAGTTTTGAAATCAGACATTGGCAGCTTCAGCCCCAACACCATGTTGCACCATATTATTAGAAATGGAGGTCTAGCAAACACGTTGTTAAGTAGGTTACTGGCCAACGGCCCAGAACAGCCAGGAAAATGCCTCTTAATGGCGGGTACCTGGCGATTTCTGTGAAATGTTCTAAGTGGAGGGACGGTTTGGGAAAAGTAACACTCACTCAGGCTGAAGGGGAAGTGCGTTTGTGCAGTATCAACAAAGCAAGTTTTGAACAGACTTGAGCAACAGAGGAAGGCAGGGCCACAGTTGGATATCTTACTGACTGGTGGTGAAGCAACAAATCTTGCCCTGATCCCCTCAGCTACCAAGATAAGTTGCATAACATCTAAGACCAGCCATATTATTTTGCTCCTTGTGGCAGAAAAATCTATGAAGCCTCTCTCTCCCTCCCTGATAGCAAAAATACAAAAGCAATAAATTCAATAACACACACACATGGCTGACTGTCCTTGCCCATCACCCCAAATCAGCTGGCTACTTAATGGTAGGGGCTGGTCATGGCAGAGAGCTGACCTTTTGCCAGAATCATAGAATCAATGAGTCTTCAGGGTGTAGGGAGATGGTTTGCATGCCTTTATTGATAGAGTCTTGCCATCTCTGTTTTGGTCATGAACATGACTGCTGGTCATCGATTATCACGTGGTAAGAGGTTTTGGCAATGATGGAAGGTGTCATATGTCCATACTCATGAAGATGGCTTTCTCCCATCTTCTGTGTAACTGATATCACACCCATAAACAAGTATTATATTAAAATGGTAAATAGAATCAATATTAAAACACATTTAAAACAATAGAGTGCAACAATTTCTTTTTAAAACCCCTCTCATTAAGAAAAAGCTTGCCTGAAGAGAAAGTTATTGGCCTGTTTGCAGAAGGGCAGCAAAGATGGGACCAGCTTGGCCTCCAGTGGGAGGGAGTTCCAAAGTCTGGGAGCAGCAACAGAGGAGGCCCTCTCCCATGTACCCACTAAGCACACCTGTGAAGGCAGCGGGACTGAAAGGAAGGCCTCTTTTGATGATCTCATAAAGGGAGATGTGGTCCTTGACATATACGGGGGCCAAGCCAATTAGCGCTTTTTAAGGATAGAACCAGCATCTTGAATTGTGTCATTAAAGACAGGCATTTAAAGTCTGACATACTGTATAGGGGAAAGAAAAATGAATGAAGTGAACAAGACATGTTATAAATTCCCACTTGGCTTTGAAGGAGGAGTTTACTGTTTTTATGGTGCTCAGTTTTTGCTGAGTACGTTACCTGCTGTTCAGAGATCACTACAGAAACCACTACTGGATTCAGAGAGGGAGGGGAGGCAGCCAGTCATAGGCAGAAAGGAAAATGGGTCTGTCTGATGTTGAAAGTACACTTGAATTTTGATGAAAATGTGTAGATTCTAAGAGGGATCGTCTGTTTTTTCTGCCACACATCTTTGTTACAGCACTGGTTAAATTTAGTTTGAAAACAGCAGTAAAACCCAAGGTGTTGCTGGCCCAGGGTAGGTGTCTTGCGTTCCAGGGGTCTTGTTTTACATGGCAAGTCGGTGACATTTAATGACTTCTACACTAAGTGTCTATTATTTCCCAATTTTAAGAGCAGTCCTGACATCCAAGAGGACGTTCATTGCTGGGTTGTGGAAGAGGCAGCTGTTCTCTTGTGTCACAGATTGGCTGAAAAAGAGCTTGTTCTTTACTACATGAGAAGCAGGTGCTTGTAATGCAGCTGGGCCCAGGGCCTCCCTCCTCCGGCTCCACTCCTTGACCAGCGGCTGTTTGCAAGGGACTGCCTCCCACAGCAGTGCGTGTGGCTGTCACCTGCACAGCAGTTTGTGCAGTTGGACAAAGGGAAAGGTTAGCTTTCTGGAGTGCACTTGCATGGGGGGGCAGTTGACACAAACATCGTTGGAATTGTCTCTCTCCGTGAAACCATAAGCTTCTGTTAGGAAGAGAGAGATTTCATGTGGTAAAGTGGAGAGAATGATAGACTAAGAGACTTGGGTTCAATTCCCGTTCTCTTCCATGGAGACTCACCGGAGCAGTGGAACTAGCAAAACCACTTCTCAAATACCATGTTTTTCCACCTTTAATATGCCCCCATGTATAAAACTTTTCCAACCCCAAATTACCGTTTCGCGACCACACTGGTTTTTCCTCAGCTTACTTCTGTGTATGAGAGGACCTTCAATTTTAAGTCTAACAATTTTTAGACAAAAAAATATAGTCTTATACATGAAAAAACCCATACCCCTCTCACCTTGAAAGTCCTATCAGAGCTGCTACAACCGAGTTTTGACTTGAGGCCACAGAATACAACAAGAAGAGAGATAGGCATCTTATGGCCTTCGGGGGTAATTGTCAGCTAAGCAGCCATAGTTGATGATTGTAGCTCCCTAGTAGGGATTCCCTATGTGTCACCAAGTGCCCACCTTCCATGCACGCCATCTTTATCACACATCGATCTCATGATAAATATTTTACATATTTATTCTCTTGCTGTCATATTAACCCAGGTGCAGCAGGCTCAGCTGTCCACAAAACGTAAGCAGCTCTCATTCAGCTGCTAGGGTGCTGGGAAAGGGTGGTCTCTTCCCTTCCATCCATAAGCACGTAGCAAAGACACACCTTAAGTCAGATGTATACATATATGCATGCCGAAGGTAGCAGCCTCACCTTGCTGTTATTCTCCACCAGATCTCTTGCAGCTTCACCCCCACCTCAGTGTTTTATCTGCCGTGCTTCTGAGAACACATGCTGACAACTTCTGCAATAACACCACCTACTGTATTTTACTTAGCCGTTAGCATGTGTCAGATCGGTTCTGTACAGCAGTGTTTTCTCCCTCAAAGGTTAACGGTGTGTTTAATAACAGCTCCTTAGTCTGCAGGATGAAAAGAAGCGATCAAGGCGCTCCCAGCAGTTGTACATTTGTTCCTTGCTCGACTAGGGAGAAAAAAAAGGTGTCTGGGAGGGGCTGGGTGGGAGGATGTAATTGTGTCAAGCTCTTTGATGAGTGGGGGGGCGGCAGCACATTCTCTCGACCCCGGTTTGTATTGCTTTTTGTTATTGGAAGGGAAGGAATGGAATTGTGCCATTCTGCTGGGCTGCTCGGCATCTCCTCCACAGATGCCATTGCGTGACATATTTCTACCCACGGCTGCACGCGTCTGTGATGGTTGTAGAAACAGAACTGTGGGTGGACTTAGGGCAGTGTTGGCGAACCTATGGCAGGGGTGCCAAAGGTGGCACTCGGAGCCCTTTCTGTGTGCATCCAACATTGCCCCTTCACAGCCTCCTGCATTCAGGTTAAATTGCTGTATTGGCCCTCTGCAAATAATTAGTGGCTTTTGAATCACAGATTGGGGACTCGGTCTCTAAAAGGTTTGCCATCACGGACTTAGGGCCTCATTGGTAGAGAGGACCTGTGGGCCAAGCCAGGGGAAGGAGAAGGCCTTCTCCCCACTCCGTCTCTATGGGGTTCTTCTTTATAGGTAATTGGCTGGCTTTTTGTTTGATTTCCTTTATAGGCTGTTGGCTGGCTTTTTTGTTTGTTTGTTTGGCCTTAGAAAGCCTGCAGACACTTGATGCTGAATCTCACACCTTGGGAAAAATCAGAGAGGCCATCTGAGTACAGCCTAGGAGGCTAGACAGCTGCCTATCTGTAGTGTGCCCAACAGGGTGCTGATTCTCATAATTTGTTGTCATTACCAGAATATTGACAAGACATACTTTTGTACAGTTTACACAGTTGCACAAAATGCCCATAGCCGCTGCCTTATTGTGTAGACTTTTAAAAATTAGAAGGACTGGATGGTTCTACATTTGTGATGCTTCATCTTACTCCCATCCACCCTACCCAACACAGGCCATGGGGTGGGGGGAATGATGCAGCGCAACAACCTACCGAGGGCCATATATTTGGTCAAACGAGGACAGGCAATTGAATCCATAAGCTGCATTCATCACATGCAACAAACTTAACCAGAGGTTACAGGCTCTTCTAAGGTAGAGTGGGAATTTACTAGAGTTGAAAATGTGTTATCATTGGAGTGGGTGACAGGTACAAAAAAAGGAGAGAGATAATAATATCCCCAGAGATTTTTGTGGTACATGTAGAGGATTATGGTAAGAAGGAATAATGTAAACCCTCTTTGATTTGCATCCTAGGCAGATGAATTTGTAGTACATATGAAAAACAGGAATATTGATCTCAGGCTTTTCCAAATCTTTCTGTCTTGTTAAAAATAGCAATGCTGACCTCGACTCAGGATCTAGAGAGACCGGGGTAAAAACAGAATCTATCCTGAGTCCAGGCACCTAGTCTCTTGTTTGTTTCTTAACCTGCAGAGAAAGGCACTTTTTAGCCCCTGGCCTAAACAAAACAAAATTAAAAAATTACATCTAGCTGACAGCTTGCATGCCAAACTTCAGCCCAATTAAATTTCAGAACAGCTGTATAATACTTTTTTTTTTAATTTTTATTTTATTTTATTATATACAAGGGGGGCATGGGGGGTGGTTGAGTGGAAGCAATTGGGTTAAATACAAGTTAATACATAGGTTGAAGCTTACCATCATCTCTTTGTCTAACCCACCATTACAGTAGTTCATCAGATTGTCCTTAGTGATCCAAAGAAAATTAATAGCAGATCATATTTCGGATCTTTTAGATATATCCTAAAAATCAAAGCCACAAACCAACAAATTATCATTTCCTTTTTTTAGCACAAAATCTAATAGAGGTTTCCAGACACTCTTGAACTTGTTCATTGATCCATCTTCAATTAGAGCTGTCAGTTTTGCCATTTCTGCCAGTTCCAATACCTTAATTAACCAGTCTTCTACTGAGGGTAATTTATCCGTCTTCCAATATTGTGCATAGAGAAGCCTGGCAGCTGTCGTAAGATATCTGATAAGGATCACTATGTTCTTTTCTATCTGATTGTCTATCAAGCCTAGTAAAAACAGCTCTGGTTTAAAGTGGATATTGGAATTCAGTATCTCATGCATTACAGAATAAATTTGTTTCCAAAATTTAACTGCCAGTCCACATGTCCACCACATGTGGTAAAAAGTACCTTCCTTCTCTTGGCATTTCCAACACCTGTTGGAGATTCCCTTGTACATCCTGGACAATTTGTCTGGCGTTAAATACCACCTATACATCATTTTGTAAAAATTTTCTTTCAAATTATAACTCCTTGTGAATTTCAGTCCATACTTCCACATTCCCTCCCACTGTTCTATTTGAATATTGTGCCCAAAATTTTTGGCCCATTTGATCATACACTCTTTAACCTGTTCATCTTCAGTGTCAAATTTCAATAACATTTTATATATTCTTGAGATCATATGGTCCTTATTGGTACAGAGTTCCATCTCAAAAATAGATTTTCCCTGTTCAAATTCAAATACTTGTTTATCTATTTTGAATCTTTCTAATAATTGCAAGTAAGAGAACCATTGACAGACAAAACCTTCCTGGTTCAATTCCTCTCTGGATTTCATCTTATATTCCCCTTGGCTCCGTTTTAAAATATCTTTGTATGTTAACCAGCTATCTCTCTGCGATGTTTCTGACTTAAACAAAGCCTCCTGAGGTGATACCCAGAGCGGCATTTTGGATGCCAATCTTGGTTTGTAAGTGTTCCAGATTCTTAAAATGGATTGCCGAATATAATGGTTGTTGAATTCTACATTTGCTTTGGCTTTGTTGTACCAAAGATACCCGTGCCAACCAAATCTCAAGTCATGCCCTTCTAGGTTTAACAATCTTTTATTCCTCAACATTATCCAGTCTTTGAGCCAAATTAAACAACTAGCAGCATAGTACGTTTTTAAATTTGGAAGTCCCAATCCTCCTCTCTCTTTAGCATCTATCAAACATTTATGTTTTATCCGAGGTCTTTTCCTTTGCCATATAAAGTTTGCTATGTCTTTTTGCCAGTGTTTAAAAGGAGTTTCTGACTTCAATATTGGGATTGTCTGGAATAAAAAAAGCATTCTTGGAAGGATATTCATCTTTATTGTGGAGATTCTTCCTAGTAAGGAAAGTTGAAGGTTTTCCCACTTTTCTAAGTCTTTTTTAATTTCATTCCAGACCTTTAAATAATTATTTTCAAAAAGCATAGAGTTTTTATTGGTTAGAGTGATCCCTAAATATTTCACTTTTTTCTCTATTTTAAATCCTGTTTTCTCAATAAGCTGTGATTGAATTTCTGCAGGTATATTCTTTACTATCATTTTAGTTTTTTCCCTGTTTATTTTGAAACCTGCTAAGGACCCAAATTCTTTTATTTTAGACATTAACACTTCTATACCTTTTAAAGGGTCTTCCAAAGTCAAGACTAGATCATCTGCAAATGCTCTTAATTTATATCTTTCTTTCTTAATTCTTACTCCTCCTATTTGTTCGTCTTTTCTTATATCTCTATTTAGTACTTCCAGTATTAAGATAAATAACAGAGGTGACAACGGGCAACCTTGCCTTACCCCCTTTTGGATATTGCAGGGTTTGGTCAAATGATCATTGACTATAATGTAAGCCTTTTGGGAATTATATATTGAACTCACCCAGTTTATAAAATTATCTCCAAACCTCATTTCTTGTAGTGTCTTTATCATAAAGGACCAGTTCAAGTTATCGAAAGCCTTCTCTGCATCTAAGAAAATCATGGCCATCTGTTTTTCATTATGTTTCTCAAAATACTCAATGATGTTCAACACATTTCTAACATTATCTTTTAATTGCCTTTTAGGTAGGAAGCCGCATTGATCTTCGTGGATAAGGTCTTTAAGAACCAATTTCAATCTTTGAGCCAAGATATTTGCAAATATTTTATAATCATTATTTAACAGCGAAATTGGCCTATAATTTTCAATTAGATTTAGATTCTTATCCTCTTTTGGAATTAATGTTATATTTGCCTCCTTCCAGGATTCTGGTAATTTTCCTTCTTTTAAAATCGAATTCATTGTTGTTTGCAGTGGTATTAGCAATTCTGTTTCAAACAATTTATAAAAGATAATAGGCAAACCATCAGGGCCAGGGGCTTTACCTGTTTTGGCCATCTTAATTGCTTCTACAACTTCTCTTACTGTGATTGGTCCATTCAATGTGGACCTTTGCTCTTCAGAAAGTCTGGGTAGCTCTTGTCTCCTAATATAATCATCTATCACCCCCAAGGGGGTGTCCAATTTCTTATAGAGATGAGAATAGTAGCTATGTATTACGTTTTGGATTCCTCTTTTATCAGTAATCATTCGATCTTGTGCCTGTAGTTGGGAAATCCATCTCTTTTCCCTCTCTTTTCTCAGTTTGTGGGCCAGCCATCTACCTGGCTTGTTTGCATGTTCAAAGTACCTCTGTTTCGCATATTTAAGCTTCTTAACCATTTCTGAAACTGTCAGCATTGAAAGCTGTTGTTGTAATATTTTTAATTCATGTAATATTTTTTTATCAGCACCTGAATTCTTTAGTTCCTCCTCTTTACTTCTGATTTTGCACTCCAACTGATGGGTCTTTTCTAGTCTCTTTTTTTTCAATATTGACCCCGCCCTGATGAATTCTCCCCTTATAAATGCCTTTCCTGCGTCCCAAACAACTCTTGTATCTGTATCTTTACCCAAGTTTAAATTAAAAAACTCTCTTATTTTCTTTTTACATTCCTTGAGAGTGCTTTCATCTTGTAAAAGCCCCTCATTTAGTCTCCATCTGAACATATGTGTTTTTCCTTTTACATTAACTGATATTGGGTTATGATCAGAAAAGGATCTTGGCAATATCTCTGCCTTTACAACTTTAGTAGCCAGATCTCCTGTTACCCAAAACATGTCTAATCTGGAAAAGGATTTATGTCTTTCTGAGAAGAATGTGTATTCTCTGGAATTCCCATTTTTTTGTCTCCAAATATCAACCAGTCCTAGTTCCTCAGTTAAATCAAAACATGCATTTGGTAGTTTCCCTTGTGTGTCTTTAATCCCTTTATCTGACTGCCTGTCTAATGTGGGATTGACTACACCATTCCAATCACCCACTAAAAGCAAACTAGAATAGGAAAAATCCAATAATGTATCCAACAAGTACTTAAAGAAGGACGCTTTCCCTTCATTTGGTACATATAACCCCAGTACGAGTGTTTTAACTCCATTGAATTCTACCTCTACCCCCACAAATCTCCCTTGTTCATCTGAGATTATTAATTTTGGATTTAATTTGTCTTTAATGTACAACACAACACCATTTCTTTTTTTATCACTTGCCGAAATAAACTCTTGACCCAGTGCCTTTTGGGTTAAGAATTTCCTGTCCTTATTCGTAATATGCGTCTCCTGCAATGTGATGATATCCCAATATTGTTTTCTCAGATAATGGAAAATGCGACGTCTCTTCAATGGTGAGTTACATCCATTAATATTCCACGACAAACATTTGAGATGCATTATATTTCAGTGGTTGAAAAGTCCAGACTGGAACCTCCCTTCAGTGGCTCTTGCTTTTGTAAGTCCACTTTTTCCAGAAATTTCTGAGCATCCTCAACTGTGGTTATTCTGTAATTCCTCCTTTGGTAATTCAGGTTAAGTCCATACAAGTTCTCCCACTTGAAAGATATGTTGTTTTCTTTCAGTTTTTGAACAAAGAAGGTAAAATCCTTTCTCCTCTGAAGTATTCTATGTGGGATTTCTTTTAACACAATCACATCCTTATTATCAATCTTAAACTTATTCTTGGAATGCAGCTGTAAAATTCTATCCCTTGTGTTTTTCTTCACAAAAAAAATTAGTATATCCCTTGGTACTTTATTCTGAGTAGCAAATCTGGAGTTAACTCTGATGACTTTGTCAATTTCACTATCTAAGAGTTGTCTATCTTCTTGCAAGAATTTTGAAAGTTCAATCACCATTTTCTCTCGGATATGTTCTTTTGAAGTCTCTTGAATTGACCTAAACCTCAGAATGTGTTCTTTAGCTTTTAATTCCAAAAAATCAAGTTGGTCGGCCTGACTCATCAGTTGCTTATCCAAATCACCCACTTTGACTCCCAAAGCATCTGTCTTAGCTTTCACACTAGAAGACTGGTCCCTGAGTTGATTAATAGACAGTCGGAGGTTTTTTATGTCTCCAGTTATCCCATTCGCAAAATTGCTCAGTTGGTCTTGTAAGCTCTGAAATCTGGCCTCCATCCTCTTCTCAAAATTATTCAGAAGCACTTCCATATCCACTTGTACCACCTGAGCTGGTGATTTGGGTGGGTCAGGTGCTTTCCCCCGGGCTCGTGAAGCCATTGTTGAGAAGAAGTTGAATTTAGCAGAAAGGAAAGGACCACTAAATGTCACTAGAATGTCTCTAGGAGCTCAATTCAACTCTAATTTAACTCTAATTTGGAGACCTCTAAAGTTGCAGTTAGGTTTCAAATTCCCCTAAAAGCAAATGCAATCTTCAAGAAACCACCTTAAGAGTTGAGGTGCTACTCCACCTTAACAATTGACGTATTACACCAGTGTGTTTCTTATCTTCTCTCCAAGCCGGAGGTTGCTAAACAGTCCCGGGAAAGTTAGAGAACACTGGCTTACCGGTGGGTTTTATATTCTCTTGCTTCAGATTCATCTGTTTACCAAACAGTTCTTTTATCTTTTGCTTCAGCTTTTCGTTCCCGTAGCTTCCACTCGGCAGCTGCTGGAGGAATCCCTGAGGGGGGATGGGCCGGTTGGACCCAGCCACGCTGCTCAACTCTGGCTGCTTTCTGAGGTCACCACCCCCGAAATTTGCTCAGAGGAGCCAGCGTAAAGGGGCTGTTTTGGCAGTCCCACGCACCTCTCTTTTCCCAGAGGGTAGACAGCCCAGAAAGGCTGTTTTCCCTCCTCAGGGACTGACCCGAAGTACTCAGATCAGCGTGCACAGCGCCATACTTGGAAGGATAGTTTGAAGTTTTCCAGAACAGCTGTATAATAGATCAGTGGTGTTTGACCGAAAAAGACAGCCTTTACTTAAGACGACTGTTGTGGCCGGGCTGTATATTATCCCTCTCTGCATCACATCTGGCTTGCTTGAGCAGATTTTCTTGAGGCCATAAGGCTGTTTTTGGCTTTGTCTGTTTGGCCGACTGCTATTCTGGGGCTCTCTTTTAGACTAAGAGGTCCATGTAGAAGATACGCAATCCAGTTGCTATAAGGATGGCTTAAGACAGGCATGTCCAAACGTTGGCCCTCTTGATGTTTTGGACCACAACTCCCAGAATTCCAAGCCCGTATTTCCAGTGGAAAAGGACTGTGGGAGTTGTGGTCCAAAACATCTGGAGGGCCAAAGTTCGGACATGCCTGGCTTAAGACTTCGGAGGCCATATATGCCTTATCCCGAATGCTGGAGACAAACAATCAAGGATAGTTATCTGCATTCCATGGTCTTTGGGGACTTCTTATGATGATCAATCAACATTACTCATGCTTCTTGGAAACACTTTCGGCAGACTTTAAAGAGGCCTCCCCTTGGACAGCTGATGCTTTCCTTCCCTGCTTGTGTGTGTGTGTTGCTCCACTCCCTCTGAACCTCCATGATTTCACTGAAGTGCTGAATCTGACGGGAATAGAGTCAGCTGGGGATTATAAAGGTTGCATTGGTGCTCTCATTGCAAGGTTGCTGTCAGTTTGCTTTCAGAGAAGTCTGCTCCCATCTTTCCTAAGGCCCACCACTGGAGATGGATTGTGGGAACTGTTTTTTACTAGACATTTTCTATTCTTGTTGTATGACATGATATAAGGGAACCAGGAGATCTGTGCATTGGTTAGTAGATGCCCTTGTGGCAAATCAAGGAAAGTAGCAGACCACACCTGGCTAGAAGTTCAGCAAGGACATCCAAACATATCTCCAGCAAGTCCATTTAGTGCCTGGAAGCCCAGGTGATTTGGGGGTACCTCCTCCAAATCCAAAAGATCAGCCCTTATTTAACTCAATAGTGCAGGGTTAATTGTTTTCTTTTGCCATATGGTTTGTTTATGATGCAAGCATAGTTCAGCTCCATCATTCTACTGCCCAGAAGAGATCAAATGCCTATATTTTGTGCCAGGAGGTGTCCTAGTTGTTCAACAAAAGAAGAAGAAAGAAACGAGAAAGGGGACTCCCCATGACTGCACTGAATCCCCCTCCCCAGCCTGTTTTATTCCTTATAAAGCACTATATTTCTTTTTGATATATCCCATCAATAAGAATCTTGAACAATGTTGCTAGACTTGTAGCATCAAGAGGAACGAGAAGATTAAATTAAATGGCACATGCTTCTTGGCAAAAGCACTGTGCACTCCCTGCTTATTCTTGTTTTGTTTTGTTTTTTAGAGCAAACCGAAATTAATTTCTGTCTGGATATGCCAGCTGTTCCTACAGGTTCCTGAAATTTGAAGTAACCTGTCATGATATCACCTTGATCACTCATACTTCACATAGAATCAGACTGCTGGGTGTACAAAATTTGGCAGTTGCTGAATATTCTATTGGTGTACCCCCCCCCACCCTGCTGCGTACCTGCCTGAGGTGATAGAGGTCATCTCAGACCTGGTGTTGAGGAGCCTCAGATGGTTGGTGCTGGGGGACCTCAACATCTATGCCAAGGCTGCCTTGACTGGGGCAGCTCAGGAATTCATGGCTGCCATGACAACCATAGGACTGTCTCAATATGTCAACGGCCCGACACATGAGAAGGGACATACTCTAGACCTGGTCTTCTCAACTGGATTGGAGGATGGTGGTTTGGAGGTGGAGGGATTGGTTCTGACCTCATTGTCATGGTCAGAACACGTTCTGGTAAAGTTTAGGCTATTAGCTTCTTCTAGCCTCTGCAAGGGTGGGGGAATCTATTAAGATGATCTACCCTCAGACACTAATGGATCTGGATGGTTTTCTGAAACCTCTGGGGGATTATCTGTCTAATATGGTCGGGGCTCATGTCAAAGCTCAGGTCACCCTATGGAAGAGGGAAATGAACCAGGCAGTTGACATGATCGTGCCTAAGTGTCCTCTCCCTATTTGCAGAGCCCAGACGGCTCCTTGGTATACATCTGAGCTACGGGAGATGAAGCAGGAGGGGAAACGGCTGGAGTGCAGGTGGAGAAAATACCACTGTGAAGTCTGACCAAACACAGCTTAGAGCTGATTATCAGGTCTATTCCGTGGTGATACAGTTGGCAGAAAGGCAATATTTTGCCAACTGTATTGCTTCCTCAGAGTGCCATCCCGTGGAGCTGTTTTGGGTGGTCTGGTTCCTTCTTAGACTTCTCCTCAAAAAACCTAACCTGGACCCAGGGCTGGTGGTTAACTACCGACCAGTAGCGAAACTCCCTTATTTTGGCAAGGTGTTGGAGTGGGTGGTGGCCAGGCAATTCCAGACGCTGCTGGATGAAACTGATCTTCTGGATCCATTTCAATTGGATTTCGGGCCGGGGTTTTATACAGTGACTGCCTTGGTCCTTTGCTGGGAGAGAGACAGGGGGAGGTGCAGTTCCCAGAATTCCAAGCCTAGATTGCCAATGACAAAGGAATGTGGGATTTGTGGTCCAGAACATTCTAGAGTACCAGGGGTTCGCCACCACTGTACTATATCATTGGTCTGATTTCCTTTTAACTGTCTTGGGAGCTACTTAGCTTCTTTTCATCAAATGAAACAAATTGTCTCATTGCTGGTAACTGCTCCTAGGAAGGAAAGAGCAGAGAGAGAGAGAGTAGCAGATATGTTCATTCCTTTGGGTATATATGGCTGAGATGCTGAAGGAATGTGAATATCAGCAGACAAGTTATCCTTGCAGCTTTTGCATAATCTTTTCGGTATCATTATTTCCTTTCTTTCTTGAATGTATTAAATATCCAGATATCAAGAATATTATTGCATATAAGGCGGGTGAATGTAGAACATCTTCAAGATGTTAAATAGACTGCATTCCCTGATGGGTCATAGGATGATAATGACGTCTCACAAAGTTAATTGGGAAATGTTCTCTTTTCCTGTTTAGTGTCCTTTTCCTATCAAACCATATCTTTTGAGGGATACTGGTGCAATCAAAGCTTAGTAATGGACATATTGTCACACATAACACTGACACCACTGCATGTATGTTCCTTATCCACAACACAGCAATGATTTACTGATGATTTATATGTTTACATTACTAATGTAAACATATAACAAAACTACAGTAGTCAACTAATAAAGCCTCACACAAAAACAAATCTCTGACAATAAACTAATAATATAATAATGGACGAGCATATGTCTGTGAAGATTCTGTCATCCTGGTGAGATTATCTGGAAGTTGAGTCATGGCAACTGGACTTCTTTTCTTGCGAGATCGGGTACACTTATATTGTTAATTGTAGTTTGTTATTTCTTTATGTTGTTTGTATGTAGTTTAAAATTTAATAAAAAATATTTTAAAAAAAGACAAAGAAACATTCCACTACTCAGCCAAGCAGCTTCATCAGATGCACGAACATTTTTCTAGGGTAGCTAGAGATGGAAGTTCAGTATCTGCATAAGCACACTGTGGAAAACATAATTAATAATACTAATGTGTCAGTTATGACTTGTTGATTTCCCTGAGCATCCTGTTATTTACTCCCCTCTGTGTTCTTCTGTGAATCACAAAAGAACATAAGAACAGCCATGCTGGATCAGGCCAAGGGCCCATCTAGTCCAGCTTCCTGCATCTCACAGTGGCCCCACCAAATTCCTCTGGGAGCGCATAAGACTGGATTTCACTCTCCTGCTATCACTCCCCTGCATCTGGCCCTTGAGGTACCCTGGTTTTAAGCCTGGAGATTACATATCTCCATCATGGCTTGTAACCTGTGATGGACTTTTCCTCCAGGAATCTGTCCAATCCCCTTTTGAAGGCATCCAGGCCAGATGCCATCACCACATTCTGTGGCAGGGAGCTCCACAGACTAACAACATACTGGGTAAAAAAATCATATCCCCCCTCAAGCGCCTTTTTCCAGACTAAAGAGCCCCAAATGTTTTAGCCTTTCCTCATAAGGGAGGTCCCCCAGCCCAGTAATCACACACTTGGGTGAGTGTGCCTGCGCAAAGCATCATCAGAATCCTCTAGAGCAGTGGCTCCCATCCTTAGGTAACCCAGGTATTTTTGGACTGCTACTCCAAAGACTCCCAGCCAGCACAGCTGTTGGTGAAAGCAGTCTAGAGGTGGAGACAAGGTTTAGAACCACTGCTGTAGCACCCACAAATCCAGAGCTTTCTCCTCCTCCCGCACCTAGTGTGCCTTTTCCTTCTCTGTCACCCCAGGCTGTTTTGGTTTACCACAACAGCAGCCCGTCCAAACCTAGAGTCTCTTCTAAATTACAATGGACCCTCGTATAACAAACGGTTTGTATAACATAAAATCTGTACAGCACAAAAAATTCCGGAGATAGGGGAAATTTGCTTAACAGAATTGCCTATGGGGCAAATCCGTACAACATAAATATAGTCACGATTAGGGATTACTCTGTTTTCAATGCATTCCTATGGGAAATTTTTATAAAGCAAAAATTGCTTAACATAATTTCATTTGGAACGAATTAACTCCTTTATACAAGGTACCACTGTACTATTTTACACCCAGATGTATTTGTTTCTTTGCCATTTTCCTTACCTTCTCTTCACATTTTCTCCTCCTTGTTGCCTAAAAAGAAAAAAGAAAAGATTATTTTTCATCATTTAAAATTTTCTCCCTTCCTTTCATTCTCTTTAGCAATTTCCCCACCACTGTTTTAATGGCTGCTTCCACCTGAATGAAAAGTCTCTTGACTGCAGAGTGACAGTCCTTCCAGTTCATACACAGACTAAATGTCTCTATTGCCTTTGTGCGGGACATTTAGGGAAAACCTGGTCTGTCTCTAAGGAATTAACAAGAGTACTGCTCCACAATTGTAAGTCTTAACTAAAGTAGTACTTGTGGGAGAAATCACTGAATGCTGTTCACTAGATTTCAGCTGATTCTCAACATAAGGTCTCTGTCCACTAAAGGTGTGGACACGGTGTAAGCTTACCTCTGTCTTCCTGTTCAGGACAAGGCCAATCAATTTTTGCTTCCCTTGTTGTTCCATCAGATCCAGCCATGGAAACTTTATCTTTGAAACTGATTTTGGCACCTATGGAACAGAAGGATTTCATTAGTCACAAGTTTTCCACATTGATGAAATTGCAGGATTTTAATTAACTGAAAAAGAGGAAGCACACTGAAAAGTCATCAATGGATAAACCCAAGAGACTTAAGAAGAAAAACAAAGCCCATTCAAAAATCATTAATTTCAGCAATGGTTATTTGCTCTGTCTCTGCTCAAACTATCAGACAGAAAAGTGATTTAACTGCCGAGGGATCTGTCTCTGAAAGGGAGCCAAGGGAAGAATCCCCTTAGACTGTGACATGATTAGTAAGTGAAACTGCTCCATAATTCCAAAAGCCTGTGACGTCAGCTTCCAGACTTGAGATTGCACTTAGGGTCTTTGATACCTCATGCACAATCTAGCAAACCTGGAGGAAAAAGTCCATCACAGGTTACAAACCATGATGGAGATGTGTAATCTGCAGTCTTAAAACCAAAGTACTTCAAGGGCCAGATGCAAGGGAGTGGTATCAGGAGACAGATATCTAGTCTCGTGCGCTCCCAGATGCATTTGGTGGGTCCACTGTGAGATACAGGAAGCTGGACTAGATGGACCTTTGTACTGATCCAGCATGGCTCTTCTTATGTTCTTATGTTATGTAACCTCCCACCACACAGAGGATCTCAAAAAGTTTCAGGATCCAAATTCTGATTCTTCTGAAGGAGAAGTTGCATTCAAGGTTGACATCAAGAAATTGATGTGAATGCAGATCTCTATTCAGGTCAAGATCATGGTTCAAAACTTCTGTTCACTGACATCGGCAGTTTCCTTCTCCATCTTGAAAGGCATGGCACCATAGGTTATTCTTTACCTCCCTGGTTCAGTAGTCTGGCCCTCACCAGTGGTGCCCATTTAAGCAGAAGATTGTTGGTGTCTTATTCCTATTCTTGGTCACTACTGCAGTTTACTTGTAAGGAACAATTTATTGTTCAAAACTGAAGAGGGTGCTTGGGTAACCAGCAATTTTCACATACTAAAATATGTACCTTGAAGGGCTCTTTTGATCTAGTTATAGTACTGAACAGTTCAACTCACAGGACATCTAAGTCTGTTGAGGAGACCACTCAACTCGGTTATTAAATTAATAGGACATCTGCTTCTGTTGAGAACACCAACAGATAGTACGTCTCCAAAAGGCAGTTTGTCATCTCTTTCAAACTTACTTTGTACTACAGAGTCTTCTGATGTTCAATTTCTAACTCCTCCAGATCCATCTCTCTTGTCCTGTTTTGATTTCAGTGACACCAAAACACACACAGGTTTCCCAATTACCACCCCCAGAGGCACCACTGCAGAGCACTTCTCCACCTGTTGGTTCTGGTGACTCTGATTTCGATGGTGACTGACAACAAGGCATCACCTTCATCACCTTCTCTGTCTCCTCACCTGACTCTGATGTGGGCAATATTTCACTATTACTTCCTTCTAAGGATATTTGGATTGGTTTTGATTTAATTATGAAAATGGCTAAGAACATCTGATAAGAGATGCAGAATTTCCAGAAATACTGAGAGGGAAAATAGAGGAAAATCTGTTTTTTTCCCAATTTTCCCATTTTTCTCCCCCCCCCCCACAAAAAATCAAGAAATTCTACATCTCTAAGTCCTATAAAGAAGTCAAAACGAAATGCCTCTGACCTAGTCTGCTGGTAGTAGTCCATTACAAATATCTGTGTTGCCTACCATGAAAAACCTTATTGCACAATCATGGGAGAAGCCTTCTCCAGTACTTCCAACATGGAGATGCACAGAAAATCTTTATAGAGTGCATGAAGAAGGGGTCTTTTTTTAATTCAAGAACCTGTTTCCAAATTCCATAATTGTAGAGACATCACAAATGAAGGCCAAAGGTTACTAGTCTACTACTCCAGCCAATGGAGAGGCCTTCAAATTAGATACTTTGGATAGGAAAATCTACTCCATGGCAGCATTCGGCATAAGCATTTCTAATTAGCAAGCCACTATTGGCTACCTATCATCAATTTACTTGGGAGAAATTCTAGCCTCTAATGGCCTGTCTGCCTGAGGACAAAATATCTTAGTGGCATCCTTTCAGCTAGAAGCTTACTCCTTAGTGGTGCATCAAATCCAGTCAGGCATGGATTATACCGAAAAGAGTGTGGCAGTAATGATAACACTCTATAGCAGTGGTTCTCAACCTGTGAGTCCCCAGATGTTCCTGGACTGCAACTCCCAGAAACCCCTTCCAGCACAGTGAGTGATGGAAGCTTCTGGGAGTTACAGTCCAGGAACATGGGGACCCACAGGTTGAGAAGCATTGCTCTGGCATGCTTGGTTAAGATTAGCCAGAATTTCAGAGGATTCAAGGTTTAAAACCCAAGACCTCCCTTTTGAAGGAGAAGGGGTCTTTTCAACTGTTAAACAGATGACATGATGGACGATTTATTTTTTGACAAGAAAACAAAAGCAAAACAAATGGGGAATCAATAATCAATACACCTACCAAAGTCAGTTCAAACAACCTTGGAGGAGATATTTGCCCTATAATAGGAACAAATAATTATCTGAAATGCCCCTTATCAGAGAGAAAAGTGGTTTCTCTTTGTGGCCCCAATATATACCTGACCACAGCTACAAGGTATCCGGTATACTCCTGCAGTGGCGAGTGGGTTCCTTTTGTCCTTTGCTGACCGTAGCATCTGTTGTATTTTTGTCTGTGTGTGTGTGGGGGGGGGTCTAAATACTGTTTGTAGGTTGTGTTTTTTCAACTCTTTTTCCATTCAGTCCATGACTTCTTTTATGTATGACAGAAATACTTGGTTTGTTGGAGGCTGTTTTTCTTCTTCAGATTGGTGTTGTTTTTTCAGTTTGTTGGCTCTTTTGATTTCATCCTTGGAGTAGCAATTTGTCTGAAGTTAATTGCATGGAATATTCCTCACCCATAAGAATACTTATTCAGTCCAAGACTTCTATGAAAGGTGCTTGTGAGTAGACATGGGCACGACTTAGCGGAATTCCCGTTTCCGTTTCCGTTCCTCGTTTCCGTTACGGAACGGAAACGGTAACGGGAATTACTCCGCCAGAACTCGAACTCGAACCGACTAAAGAATAATTGGGTCTGATTTGTCATTGTCGTTCCTGGCATCGCAGTGATCCCGCGATGCCAAGCGGCACAGAAAAAAAGTTTTAAAAATAAATTTAAAAAAACCAATTCCCGGCCAAAAAGCAGGCGAAAATATGCCTGCCTGAGTGAGGGCTCAGGGCACCTACCAAAGGGGTGGTTTCTGGGGGGGGGGGGTCCCCGGCCTCCCCCCTTCTCCTGTCCTGGGCTGCTCTGGTGGGGATTCGCACCTCGCAAGCAACAAGCCGGACTCGCCATGCCATGCGGTGCGGGCGGGGGATCGAAAATGGGGCGGCGACCACAATATTTTTTTTTAAATCTTGGAGTTGTCCAAAAACACACAAGCACCACACAGAAACATGCGAAAATTGGTATTTTAAAACTGCCAAAATTTTTACAGTAGCAGTGGGTTTTTCTTGCAACAAAATGTCTCCTCTTTCCTCTCTCCATTGATTTTATTTTATTTTATTTTATTTTATTTTATTTACACCTGCGCAATGATGGGCTGGCCATGTGGCCATGGGAGTGGACCATGCAAATTTTTGGAGCCATTCCACCAATTGCATGGCCACTTGGCCACTGAGACTTCTGGGATGTGCCAAAAAGTCCACTAACCCTGCCCTAGCCCTAACCCTAACCCTAACCCTTACCCATACGCCACACTGGGCCACAGTACACTGTCCTCTTAGTGGGTCAGAGAGGCACCCAGAGGTGCACCCCACTACCCCACCCTAACCTCACCAGTAACTAGCCTAACCCTAGCCCTTGCGCTAACCCTGCCCCCTAAGCCAGATCTGTACTTGCATTGCACTACTACACGCAAGTACGCTTCCCTTCTTAGTGAGACACACCGGATGCAGAGAGTCTTCCAGTTTGTCACTTGTGGCTCTGGCTGACTCCTGCAGGCTCGGCTCGGCAGCATTTGTGTGCCATGCAAACCATGCCCATTGAGGCCTGACTGATGCAGGGAAGGCACCCCAAAAAGAGGGGTGCCTCTGCCAGTCTGCTGTGTCTGCAACTTGGTATGCATATCCATATGGCTATGCATGCCATTTTGCAGCAGGCGAGGAGAGGAGGCCCCCATGCCATGAGGGGTCTCCAGGAGCCTGCTTTCCCTTCCTAGCGGGTGAGGAGAGGAGGCACCCACCCCCCAGAAAGAGGTGCCTCCAGGAGCCCGCTTCCCTTCATAGCGGGCCAGAGGAGGCACCCACCCACAGAGGTGCCTCCAGGAGCCCGCTACCCCCCCTAAACCAGTATAACAACAGATGAAAAAACGAAAAACGAAACGACTATTTTTTGCGAAGTTTCGCGAAAAACGGAAACGAGCCAACACGGGCCACCTCCGACACACGACAACTCGAAAACGTCATTTTCCCTAGTCGTGCCCATCTCTACTTGTGAGTGTAAATGGCATAGGTTTCTTCAGTTTGCAGAATCTATTGCAGGCCCGACCCATTTTCTGAAGGCTCCTGCTGGGCTGTCAATTGCTGGACCACTTTAAACCTGGCCCAGTCTGTACCAGGGGACTCCCCCTGGTACTGACTGGGTTGGGTTTAAAGCAGTGCAGCGACTAACAGCCCGGCAGGAGTCCTGTGAAAATGCTAGTGAGGGCTGTTCCAGGGATCGACCTGCCCTCCCTAGCATTTGCAGATGGGTCCTGCCAAGCTGTCAATCGCTGGACCCCTTTAAACTGAGCCAGGTTGAAAGGGGTCCAGTGATTGACAGCTTGGCACGAGCCCTCAGAACACGGGTCGGGAGGACAGCGTGAATGCTGCAACGTTCCTCCTCCCAACCCTTTTTCTGAAGGCTTCTGCCGGGCTGTCAATTGCTGGACCGCTTTAAACCTAGCCCAGTCCATACCAGGGGGTCCCCCTGGTACCAACTGGGCTGGGTTTAAAGGGGGTCCAGGAACTGAGTGCCTGACAGGAGCCTTCAGAAAATGGTGGAGGAAAGGGCAGGCTTTTAAAATCCTTTTCCCGCCAAAGCCAGCGCTACAGCTGATCGGCGGTGCTGGCTTCTGGCGGGGAAAAAAGGCAGTGGTTTCCCCACACCAATGGCAAGGAAAACCTTTCCCATAGGAATGCTTTGCTTCAGTGCATTCCTATGGGAAAACGACAAACGAAAGGAACGAAGCGGAAATTTCCCTTTCGTTTCATTTCCTGGTTCTTTGATGGGTCAGTGTGTTATTCGTTTCATTAGGTAACGGAACGAATAGCAATTAACAAAACGAATAAAAAATTCATTTCGTGCCCATCTCTAATTGCAGCAGAACTGGTACCCATCACTCTAAACACAATTTTGTCTTTATTTCATTTGAGGAATTGAGATGTTCAATGTCATCTTTAAGGATCTACTTATCTCTCTGAAGGGTTTGATTAATAGTCTTCCTGATGTTAAGATGCCAGCAAATCCATAGTCTTTGTCTTTACTGCTATTCAAGTTCACACGGGTCCTCTGTTTGTGCCTATGGCTTCTGTAGATGTAAGATTAGATCTAAGACATTCTGTACATGGGAAACTATATTTCTTGTTTTGATTACATCAGCTAAGAGGGCAAGTGAGTTGTGTGCTCTAAGGCCTAATGCATCAATTTAGTAAGGACAAAATGACATTATGTCCAGACATTACTTTTCTCCGGAACATGCCTTTCTTTGCTTCACAAGCTACAGTATACTCTTACCACAATTTCCCCCCACACTCCACAGTCATAACTAGAAAGGTCTTTGCATAACTTACATGTCAGGACGGCACTAGCATTTTAGATTTCAAGGATAAAGGAATGTGGGGAAACAACTTTTCATTTGCTATCAGGGGCATCATAAGAATCTTCTTGTCTCATTTCAAATATTAACTAAATGGGTGGCTAATTCAATCCAATTGGCTTGCAAGATTGCTCAAGTACCTTTACCTGGAAAGCCAAAAACTCATTCAGCAAGGACAGAGGCAGCATCAACTTGAAAGGAATATCATTGCAATATCTCTGTAAAGCTGCTTTCTGGTTTCAGCCTGTGATGTTTGTTAAGCATCAGAGGCTGGATCTTTGTGCCCAGTAGGATGCTTCTTTCAGAGGAGTAGGTCTGCTATCAGTGATGGCATGACAGCCAGGCTCCAACAGATGTATTTCCTAGTCAAGCAAATGTGTGAATCACAGAAGACCATGAGAAGATGTACAGGTTTCTCACCTGTAACTTAGGTCTTTCTGTGCTTTGCTTTCATACAATCCTCCCACCTCCCTGCTTGGTCACATTTTCTCTATAGTGGCTTTGCAGTGGACAGGTTGGGATGGAGGTGACCCGGAAATGACCTGAGCAGTAGCAGTCGGAGGAGAAGAAAGCTCATAAAGATGAGAATGTGAGATCGAGAAAATCTAGAGGTTCCTAACATCAGTGGAAGAAGTCCTTAGGGCTGAAGACAATTTCCTGTGTTTGGTCAGAAAAGAACAGGAATTGCATAGTTCATCCTTCTGTAGGGTCAGGAGTCATGATTTTTGTAAAAGCCTAATGAACCAAAGTGAAGCCACCTTGAACTTGTTAAAATGCTCATGGCTTGTCAAAATGCTTATGCCTTGATGAAAAGCTTTGTTGTTGTTCAGTTGTTCAGTCGTGTCCGACTCTTCATGACCCCATGGACCAGAGCTCGCCAGGCCTTCCTATCTTCTACTGCCTCCCGGAGTTTGGTCAAATCCATATTGGTTGCATCGATGACACCGTTCAACCATCTCATTCCCTGCCATTTTCTTTTCTTTTTGCCTTCAATCTTTCCCAACATCAGGGACTTTTCCAAGGACTCCTCTCTCCTCATGAGGTGGCCAAAGTACTTATGCCTTCACAAAGGAGAAAGGAGAAATTTCAGCAGCATAGTTGGGCCAAGGACATATATAAGAGAGAAAAATGGGGAGGACCTGTGGTGGGAATGAGTTCCAGTTAATTTGCAAACCTGTTCTGGAATGTTGTGATTGATGAAGGACACAAACATGCTTTATACCTAAGACTGTGCAGAACAAAGGTGTGTGTGTGTGGGGGGCAATTTCCCTCTCTTGCATGTGGGGGAGATTTGACCAGTCACTTGCTCAGCTGAATAAATGAACCAATTTTGAATCCCTCCCTTGTGTCAGATGTTTTTGGCAAAGTTATTCCGATCCAGAGTGTTCAGGGATTAGCCTGAACTCAAGGGTTTTGGTATCCCTGGGTGGGCTCAAACGGTTGGCCCTTCTGAGCCCCACAGGGTTGAGTCTAAATTCTCAACAAACATTTTCACTGTCCCCAAGGATTCTTTGTCCCCATAGGAGCTTCCTGAGGCTTGTCGACACTTTCACGGCGTCTTACAATACATCTTTCATTGCATTTGCATCAGTCCATCAGAGGTGGGATTAATGTTCAGGACTTGGACAAGAGTGGCATTTAAACTAAAAGTACGTTCCGTGTATGGTCAGAATTTCATTTTGCTCCTTAAGCTGTCAAAGTACTTCTCCGGGAAACAATGTTTTTCTGAAAGCAAGGCAATGTCGAGTTGCACTGAAAGCATGGAAAGGCAGGGCAATTAGCCACTTTAGGCATCTTTGACATTGCTTGCAATAGTTGAAGCAGCCCAAACTTATATAAAAAATTGTGTGTGTGTGTGTGTGTGTGTGTGTGTGTTGGCCTCCCTCGCCACAATGGCTTTGTGCTGTTTGAGTTTAGCTTAGCTTGACTTACCTAAGAGGGCAAGTCTGTTGGATTTTAAATTGAACTGTTATTGCACAGCTTGTGCCAGCCTTGCTCTTCAGGAATGTGCCATTGTGAAATGAGATTTCCACACACCTAAAGGAATGAGCAGAAACAGCATTTATTAGCCTAATAAAAATATGGTCTTATATCAATAACACCCAGACTTTGTCTCCATTTCCTCCTGTTTGCTCTGTCTGTACCTTGCTCTGAGTCAGCGTTGCCAAACCTACTGGCCAAGGCCTATTCAGCAGGGGCTACCAAAACCCTGTTGGCGTTGATGAATTGCTCCTTCGGGTGGTTCTGGGAGTTTGGAGAGAATATGCAGATTGCTGGCTACTCCTTTGGTGCGCCCATCCAAGATGACCTGAAGGTGGAACAGATTTTTCTCCCCAAGAGCTGATGATGTGAACGTAGGACAAAGGCTAGCCTGCTTTATAACAGGACAGGCCCTTTGGTCAAGAAACATTCAGTACTGTTAGAGCTGCCTAGCAGAGACCCTCTGTGTATTCAGGCACACATTGCTCCCTCAATACAACATGGAGGTGCTAGGAATTCCTGGAGGAAAAGTCCATCACAGGTTACAAACCATGATGAAGATGTGTAATTTCCAGGCTTAAAACCGGGGTACTTCAAGGGGCAGATGCAGGGGAGTGGTATCAGAAGATAGATATCTAGTCTTGTGCGCTCCCAAAGACATCTGGTGGGGCCATTGTGAGATACAGGAAGCTGGACTAGATGGGCCTTTGGCCTGATCCAGCATGGCTCTTCTGATGTTCTTATGAATTGGCCTGTGGCCTTTTGCATAGAAAATATATACTTGGGACACCGGCTATTGACCTTTCCTTTTGGAAGATGTGGTGGGTGCTGAAGCTGGAAGCACATTGGCATTCTCAGATAAACAGTGACCTATGATTTGATGTATGGTAGGACTGCATAAGGAAGCAGGGTCGGTTGGGCTTTTTTGGCAGTGGGATTCTGGTGCTTTCAGACTACAAAAATAAAATCTCCAGGATCTAAAACAAAGAGGATAAATATAGTGAAGGCTTTATGGGATTTATGGAGGGAAAACAGATTAGATGAAGAATGAAAACAAGAAGCGACAAAGTAAAAGGTAGAATAGACAGGCAAAATAGAAATACTGTACTGTAAGGGAAAGTCAATGGGAAACTTTAAATCAAATAGTTGTGGGTTTTTAAATGCTTCCCATCCACACCCCAGTACAACTCCCATCCTTGCTAACCACGGCCCATGATGTTTGGGGCTAATAGATGAAGCCCAACAATATCTGGAAGGTCACAGATTCTCTAGGAAAGGGAGAGATACACTGGAAAATGGAAGCAAGAAATTGTTGTCTCAGTACTACTTGAGATCTTAAGTGTATGCATCTTTATACTTGTACAATATACTGTTGCTAACCAATACAGTATAAAGTACTGTTACCACTATTTTTTCACACTGCACAGTCGTAACTAGAAAGGTCTTTGCATTACTTGCATGTCAGGTGGGCACTAGCATTTTAGATTTCAAGGATAAAAGAATGTGAGAAAACTACTTTCATTTGCTATCACTATTATTTCTTGAATGTCCTTAAAAATCAGTGTCCATTCCTTCTTTCTTATTTCACACAACCATCATAAATGGAAATGTGTCCCTTTTTCTTTTTTACACCTTCAACATACTGGGGAGTGGGGATATATTTTCATTTATTTTATTCATCTTTACCAGCATTGTACACAATTTCTGTTACACCTTACAATACTTACTCTTATTAACTTATTTTCATTATTCTTTTATTCTGCATTTTATTCAATTTTCCCTTTTTAATTTCTTTATTAATATTTACTTAAAATATCTCTTTTAATCTGCTCTCTTAATATTCCCCTTGAGTTAGTAGTTCATAAATCTTGTTCACATTCCTTTTCATAGAATCATAGAGTTGGAAGAGACCTCGAAGGCCATCCAGTCCAACCACCTGCCTGCAGGAACCCCCATCACAGTACTCCCGACAGATGGCCATCCAGCCTCTGCTTAAAAACCTCCAAAGAAGGAGACTCCACCACCCTCCGTGGCAGCATATTCCACTGCCGAACAGGTCTAACAATGACGAAGTTCTTCTGAATGTTCAAATGGAATCTCTTTTCCTGTACTTTGAAACCATTGCCGCGAGTCCTAGTCTCTGAAACCATGGAAGACAAACCAGTCCCATCTTCAATATGACATCCTTTCTAATATTTAAACATGGCTATCATATCCCCTCTCAGCCTTCTTTTTTTAAGGCTAAACATTCCCAGCTCCCTAAGCCGTTCCTCGTATGACATCTCTCCCACATCTTTAACCATCCTGGTTGCCCTCTTCTGGACCTGTTCAAAGTTGTCAACATCCTTTTTAAATTGAGGCGCGCAGAACTGGACACAGTACTCCAGGTGGGGTCTGACCGGAGCAGAATAGAGTGCTACTACCACTTCCCTTTCTCTAACTGTTATAGTTTCTTTCTTCTCTATTTTGCTTCTCTTTTCTATAACTTCTTCCAATTTGGTCAATTTTCAACATTCTCTTACTTTGGTTTTCTATTCTTTAGTTCATTTTTCCAATTATACAATATTTATCCAAAACATTTCCTCTCCTGAAGATACCTTGGACAGGCAGAGTCACTACTGTGGCTATATTGAAACACATGAATAAAAAAGCCATAAAGAGAAGAAAATTGCAATATTTTGGACCCATAATGTGCAATAAGAAATGCCGTCTGCTCTAGGTTATCTTTTAAGGAAAAATAGATGGGAAGCATGGCCTGGGGTGTAGAAGAACATTCTGGCTTAAGAACTTAAGCCAATGGTCCGCAATGAGCACAGCTGCTCTGTTAGAATAGCTTTAGATAGAAACCAGTTCAGGCTACTGATCGCCTGCGTTCTACAAGGACATGGCACTTGAAGAAGAATTTCTTCTCCTAGATTGACTTTTATATTTTCCTTTATTTTGCACTTGTTTCATCCTATCCGGTAAATTTAGAAGTCTTTTAATAATATCTTAATTAATTTGCCTTTTACATTATTTAGGAAATAATTATTTCTATTACTTGAATCAAAAGAGACCTGGTGGGTATCATCTCCCCCAATATTTATTCCATCATTTCCCCCCTGCCAAATGGATTATCTCCTTTAATCAGCTTCTGTTTAATATTTTCCTTAGATAATATATTTTTCATCGCGTTCTCCTTCCCCAAAGTTCTGAATCTCTCCCAATTAAATTATCGTTTTTGACAATTATATCTGAAATATACAGTATGTATTAATGGTTAGCTGTGTAATATAACTTTATATTAGGTAGACCTAAGCCTCCCTGTTTTAGCAGTAGATACCACAAACTCTTATTGATTCTAGCTTTTTTATTGTCATTGCAAAACACCTATTGGTTTATTTCATTATTTTCTATCCGAATGTATTATATTGTTAAAAAGCATTATATAACACGTTCTTATTATGGCTTGCATCCTTTTATATTTTTCATTCATGAATCGTGAGTGACTTCAGATGTGCTGTTCTCGTAAAATGAAAAATACCAGAAAAAAGTAATTCACAGAAAAATTCAGAACAAATCAAAATGAGACCCAACTCTGTAGTAGATGTAAAGATGGATGTGTGTGCTAATTAACCTCTTATGTTGTCAGTTTACATTGAGTTAAAAATACTAGAGCCTTTAAAAAAGACCTTAACATTTAGTTAATTATTCTTGCTTTCAAACATTAATAATAATGCACCATTTTTGGGGGTTGTCAAGAAGTTGGAAGACTTTGTGGCGAAGAGGGCTTTTGAAGCAGGAAACTTTCATATTTGTCAGACTGAGGGTGAAAAGACTAGAATACTAGTTTCTCAATATTTGCTTCCTTAAAGTCCATGCTGCAGCTTAATACAGCTACTTGATAGCTGCTGGATGCAATACAAACTACTATCATACTGCCCAAATTACTATTAAGCAAGTTTGTAATTTTTTTAAAAAAAAAAAAATGTCTACAGGAGTACAAAAGACAAAAGGATCCAGTGGTTTGCCTGGTAACTATATTTGGAAAAGAGACTTGCTGTGAATAAATTCTGAGTTGGCTCTCTGTCCTCATAGATTCTAGATCAGTGTTTACCAACCTGGGTGTCATGACCCCCCAAGGGGGTCACTAAGTATTTTCTGGGGGTGGATGATGTGACAGGTCATTTTATGCACGTTGTAGCCCTTGTTAAATAACTTCTTCTTTGACTTTCAAAGTAAGATATTAAAGTTTGTGTCTATGTGTAATGTGTATGCATGAGAAACAGGCCCTTTAGGAGAAAAGAAATCCCTACTTTCTGAGAAGTGAAGACTTAACCCCATAAAAATACCCTTTTATTCAAATGTGGCAGGGGGACACAGGTTAAAGCTAGCATAAAAGGGGGTTTGGGAACCACTTATCTAGATGGTTCCCCATTAATTATCACACCCACCGAGAGTTATTCAAAGCATCTCAGATCTACAGCACCCTGAAAAAGTTGATTTTAAAGAAAACCAAATGGAATCCAAAGAGTTCTGAAAGGACAAGACAGAAGTCTGAGGCTTTAAGGATGGTTCCTAATATTTCTGGAATTAAGATGAAATAATATGCCTTCCTCCCTGACAGGAAGCAACATATACTCTTGGTTTTTTTAAAAATGTTTTAGAAGGAGGAATATTTGTTTTATATATAGTCCAAATGTGTTTAAAGCTTTTCAGCTTTTAAATGTGCTTGGTGAACTTCTTATTACAACACACACACACACACACACACACACACACACACAGAGAGAGAGAGAGAGAGAGAGAGAGAGAGAGAGAGAGAGAGCTTTCAAATCTCTGCAACTGAAGGGATTTGTAATTTGCATTTTAAAGAGGCAAAATAACTAGAAAGCTGCGACTAGGCAGATGACAAATCCTTTTATGTACAATGGAGTATTAACTGACTAATGGCACATGTACAACAAATTATTGTATTATTTTGTTAAGCAGCAAAATAATCCAGCATGGTGGAGGATGTAGACTGATGAATAATATCCCTTGCTGGTGCAAGATGCGGGCGTATTTTACAAACAGCAACATAAGAATTTAGCTATGTTTCAAAAGACAAGAAGTGAGTTCTAATATGCACAATAAGAACTGAGCCCGTCAGTTCATGACATTTTGCTGCCGGAGATCTCCCCAGAACAGAAGCTGACTTGATTGAAAGCAGATCCTTATACTGTATCTTGCACCATACAAAGATAATTACAGTTGTGTAATGACTTGGTGGTTCTTCTTCTTCTTCTTCTTCTTCTTCTTCTTCTTCTTCTTCTTCTTCTTCTTCTTCTTCAGGGAGCGGCGGATGGCGGGGGACGGCGACAGGCACGGGGGGCGGACGGCGACAGGCACGGGGGGCGGACGGCGACAGGCACGGGGGGATGGGCACGGGGGGGCGGGCGGACGGCGATGGGCAGCAATGGGCAGACGGCGACGGGCGGCTGGCGGGCGGTGGGGGGAACGGAGGCTAGCCAGCGCCCTCTCTCCATTTTGGCGCCCTAGGCAACTGCCTAGTCCACCTTAATGGAAGCACCGGCCCTGCCTAAAGCTATTCTAACTACAGAAGTTGTGCTCACTGCAAACCATCAGCTTAAATTCTTGGTTGTTCAACAGAGTGAAGAGCTGAGAAATTCAGGAGTTGCAGCTGGGATAATGGTGGCCTCACTCCACTTGAATGAAAGACCAACTTTATACCAGGAGAAGGTGTGGAAGGCTCAAAATATGTCCCCCTAAGAAACACCCATGGCACCAGCCCAGACATGGCAAGAGTAAGGTAGTTGCATTTAAGAGGGGCCATAACATTATCAAAACCATGTGTGTTATGTAAACCCAGAGCTTTAGTTTCAAAAAATGGGTGTTGTTTTTTGGACTTAGAAGACTCTTATAACCAAGTCCTAAAAATGTACCTTCCTGAATTTGTGGGTAAATTCACCATTGAACTCTGATGATTCAAGCATGTTCCAGCACCACTCAGTCTAGAAGAAGATTTAAAAACAACCCAACCAGTATTTCAGGCCAGGTAAGCTGGCAAGAGATGAATTCCCAGTTTTTCATCCTTTCTTTGTCACACAGTTGAATATTACACTTCTCCCACCCCTGGAATCAGATTTAGTTGCTTTTAATGGAACTTGTTCCCAGATGAACGTACACTTTCCTTTCCTTTTACCTTATTTAGCATTTATATACTGCCAGCTTGTACAAAGACAACAAGATGGTGCACAAAAAAACACCCATAAACAAGCATAAAAGTAGCAAATAAGCTATAAAATACAGTTTAAACAAAATACCGAATAAAAAGGGAAAACATAAGCACAAAAATAAAGGCGTCAACACAGGGCTTTAATCATACCATGCAAACTTGAAGCGAATCTAGGATTGGGATTCACATTACGTTTTCTGGTCGACTTCTTACATCACTGAGCACTCATCCTATCTAAAATGACTCGTCGGTGAAGGATTTAACACTCATAAGCCACAGGGTGTTGAATTAATGAAAGGTCCACAAGCTTTTCTAATCTGTGGATACCTCAGGAAAGTGGGCGGTGGCCATGGTGAGAAGATCACTTCCTTCTTCATTGACTATGTGGAGCCTCCACTGCTCGTGGAACATGCAGACACATCCCACTAAAATCCCATGCAATCCATCTAACAGGGCCAAAGTGACTGCAACTTGAATCGTTTAAAACAGAGCCTCTGATTTTTGGAACCAAAGATGTTTTATTCCTTCCCTTTTTACACAGTCCCAATGGTTGCTGGAGTAACTCTTTGACTATACAGTATAGTCATTTGTCAACGTAAAGAATCTGTGTTTATAGCCTTGATCTCCTGTTTTCTTAGGACCAAACTGGATGGGAAACTGTTCACACATTTAGGGGCAGAGTGTTGCTTTGCTTCTGAATTAAACAGCAAGTACTAAGAGGGGGAAATTGTTGCATTCCATTGCAATCTTTATTCACAGTGGCATGGAGTTGCTTGAGTCTTTTCCTTTCTTTTTTAAAATCATAGAATCATAGAGTTGGAAGAGACCTCAAGGGCCATACAGTCCAACCCCCTGCCATGCAGGAACCCCCATCACAGTATTTCCGACAGATGGCCATCCAGCCTCTGCTTAAAAACCTCCAAAGAAGGAAATGTACCCAGTTGCTCATCGTGTGGATGCTATTTTATCTAGTTTGGTGTCTTGTTTGAATGGTGTAGCATCTAAGTTGTTTTCGGAAACATCAAACTGTATTGCAGCACGGTATATACAGAATCTCTAAATTTGCCATATGAGGCTAAATCCAGAGGTAACATGTTACCATTAACTTTTTGGCTAAAATTCTGTTAGGCTGTACAGTGGAAGTGATGACACTGCAACTCAAGACTTGTATGCAATGTGTGACAAGATAATCCCATGCTACATGTTACACGTGAGCTGTGTGGATCCTGAAACTGAAAAAGGAAGTCTTTAATCAGCAGCAATCTGCTGCTGCTCTTGCCGCTGTCATTCCATTGTGCAGGTGAAGCTGTACAAAATGACTCCTGCCATTCCTTTTTTGTAATAAGGGTTGATGTCATTGTTTTTCAGAACAACAATATAATGATAACCTGTAACATCATTAATGCTTTTCCCGCCGTAAATAATATTTACTCATTGGCTGAAATCTAATGGCAAAACCTATGCCACATATGGCTGATGTCATCAGTCATATTGGTTTTTCAGAAATTAATTATGTTTTTCTCATCTCAGAGGTCCCAAGGCTTATTTAGGATCTCTCATTGGGAGGAAGCCATCGAGAGACAAAGGACAGAAATTTTTAATCTCTAGCCACCAAGAAGTTCTTCCTAATGTTCAAATGGAATCTCTTTTCCAGTAGTTTGAAATCATTGCCCTGAGTCCTAAGCTCTGAAGCCATGGAAAACAAACCAGTCCCCTCTTCAATATGACATTCTTTCAAATATGTAAACATTGGCCATCATAAAGCAAAGCAAAGCAAAGTCTTCTGCTTATATACCACCCCAAAGCACTTCAAGCACCTTCTGGGTGGTTTACAATTTAATTATGCAGGCTGGGTACTCATTTTACTGACCTCAGAAGGACAGAAGGATGAGTCAGCCATGAGCCTGCTACCTGGGATTGAACCCCAGGTCGAGAGCACAGTGGTTAAATGCAGTACAGGCATTTAACCACTGCACCATGGGGCTCATATCCCCTCTCAGCCTTCTTTTTGTAAGGCTAAATATTCCCAGCTTCCTAAGCCACTCCTTGTAAGACATTTCTCCCAGAACTTGAGCCATCCTGGTCACCCTCCTCTGGACCTGCTCGAGGTTGTAAACATCCTTTTTAAATTGGGGTGCACTTTGACATGACATATCCTGAGTCTGACTGACCAACAATAAGGAGGGAAATTCTCACGGTTGGTCCTCCTCTGTGGTCAGCAAAGACTGCCAGGAAAACAATGCCTGGGAAATAGGGGCAGTTCTCACATGCTTTGTAAGCACTCAACTATCGTGTTTGCAGCCAATTCCCCTCTTTATAGCCAGTCCAAAGGTATGTAGTTAAGGCTCATCACCTTTTGACTGCTATGATACCAAGGCAAGGAATTCTTCCCCCATATGAGGCGTGGTTTGAGGGTCCATTTGTTAAATGCTTGTTTTGAGTTTTGATTTCTCTCTCCTGCCCTTTCTTTGTAAAACCTCCATTCAGAGAAGGAGTCCATATTTACTGTACAGCTAAAAAAAGGCATTCTGTATGGAGAGTGCAGATGTGACATCCCCCAAAAAGGTTACCTCAACCAAAGTCCTCTTAGGAACCAAATGGTATTCCATTTGAGAAGGAAGGAAGGAAGGAAGGAAGGAAGGAAGGAATTGCTTTGAATCTAAGGTTGGCTGGCTAATATAAGCAAATATACTGTGTAACACAAGGAATTCAGTTTTGGGCACAGTATTGGGGTCTCAGGAAATAGGAATACATTTCCTCGCCAAAAGCCATTCCAAAATGGTGAAAATAAAAATATAACTCCATCTCATAAAAGCTAAGTATTTTGGCTACTCAGATATCTGTAATTTTAGTTATTCCCAAAGCAAAGCTGTCACTAGATTACTCTTGGCTTCACATTTGGGCTCCAGCAATTATATCTCTTTCTTCCAAAACCCAGTTCAGAGAGGAAAGGCAAGTTGAAGCTCTTGACTCACCAAAATGAATTCTCCTCTATAGAAAATAGTAAATATCCTACCTTTTTCATATTTCATAGTCCCTTTTCCCTCTTAATCTCCTCAATCCTGAAACAGAAATTCTTCAAATCTATAATCTCTTTTGGCCCATTTGAAAGTTGTGGTAGAAAGGCATATCAGCCACACAGATACTCTTTTTGTAGGAGATTTGTCAAAGTAGTTTGTGAGGGTCTTTTTTATATTCCAAAGGAGAATGGTCAAATATGAATGAACTCTTGTCTTTGGAAAAAATTGCTGAAGGCAATGGATTCACTGGAGATATATTTTGAATTGACTCTAGCCTTCTTGAACTCTCTAACAGCACTTGATGCCTATTGTTACAATAGGGCCATTCTGGGTCAATTTTGCAGCTGGACACATAGAGGCTAGCAGAACCCAGTGGGAACAGTTCATGGTTTCCAGAAGACAGGTCTCATGCTACCAGTCTGGACTTGATGGTTCTACCCATGGGAAGCACTGGACATGCAGAGATCACTTTAGCAACCACAATGAGAGTACATCCCCAAATCAAAATCCAGTTCACTCACAGTAATATGATCAATGCATCAGAATCAAAGAACAACAACATGTAATTCTGGCAGCTCTTCCAATACTGAAGTTGTCCTCAGATCCATTGGCTTTCATGGAATTAAGACTGCCTTCAGATGCAACAGCTGGTAGAATCGAAGTCATATTTTAATCTGACGACTTTCATGAACCAAGATCCAAGTCATCCTTGGATCCAATGGCTTTCATGCAACCAAGATCCAATTTGAGTCTGACAGCTCTTCTGATATCAAGATAGTCCTAACATTTGCCAGTTTCCTTGGAACCAAGATCCTCTTTGAATCCAACAATTCTTCTTGAATGGAAGTCATCTTTGGATTCCACAGTTCTTGTATGGAGCCAAACCATCATTAAGTCCAACCAATTGGTCACTTTCTACACAGAAGGACTATAGGAGCCTCTGGTGTCAGCATGTTCCCCTGTTGGAATTGGAGGATGATTGGTGATCCTCACCTGCAACACTTTCCCTTTTGGGCTTCTCACCATATTCTGTGGTGAGAGCTATGGTTCTGCAGGCTCAGATCTTTAGGAACATCTGATGACTATTTAAGTACAGATTTCATTGTTTTTTCTTTGATGGCAAAGGGCTATTCAACAGCATGACCAATGAGATGATGGATTACCTATTTTAAAAAAGACCTGGAACCACATGTATGGGAATACCCAAACAATTCCATCAGAGCCAAATATAATATAAAATGCCATAGAAACAATCCTATTCTTATTTGAGGAGCATATTGCCTATAGATAAATCATACATTTTGGACAATACAGCATCACACTACTAGAGACCTTTGGGTAGTGGGCGGCATATAAGTTGAATAAATAAATAAAATAAAATAAATAAATAGATATAGGAGTCACAATCAGACATGGGCACGGAGCGGCAAAATTGTTGTTTCTGTTTTCGGTTATCGTTTCCGTTACGTAACGGAAACAGTAACAATAATTACGCCCGCCGCTCCAGCTCGAACCCGACCCGAAAAAAGAAAAATTGGCTCGGGTTTTTCGTTGTCGTTAATGGCATCATGGCGATTGTGCGATGCCAAGCAGCACAGAAAAAAGTTTTAAAAAGTAAAAAAAAAAAAACCCGACTCCCAGCCAAAAAAGCAGGCGAAAATATGCCTGCCTGAGGACACCTACCAGAGGGGTGGTTTCTGGGGGGGGGGGGGTCCCCGGCCTTCCCCCCCTCCTGTCCTGGGCTGCTTGCACCAGGCTGGGGGGGTCATCCTCGTCGTCTGTCTCGCATGCCATGCAGTGGGGGGGGATCCAAAATGGCGACCACAATTTTTCTTTAGAAATCGTGGTCAAAAAACACACCAAATCACCACAGAAACATGTGAAATTTATTTATTTTAAATGCCTGATTTTTAATAGTAGCAGCAGTGGGTGTTTTATAGCGATAAAACGTCACATTGATTTTATTTTATTGTATTTTATTTTTATTTATTTTAGACCTGCCCATTTGGGCTGGGCATGGGATGGGACCATGCAAATTTTTTGAACCATTTCACCAATAGCATGGCCAGGTTTTGACTGACACTTCTGGATGTCTCGGAGGGCATAAAAAGCCGAGGCACCTTCCAGAAGTCGCAGTCAGGTATTGGATGTGGAGGGTGGAGGGCTGTGTGGCTGGCTGCTGCTGGCTATTCGAATTTGGAGGAAGGCTGGAGGCTTTAGGATTTAAGTTAGGCAGGCAGGGAGGGAATTGAATTTAGAAAATAATTTCTTTGATTCTGTGCAGCTTTGTCTGCTGAAGGGAATAGCAGTTTATTCTTTTTTTTCCCTCTGGCAGTTTGTGAGGATTTTTTTTCTGATATTGGGTAAAGGGGGAGATTCGACTGGGAGGAGGTGTGAATTTATTTTAAAAGTATATTACATTGGGACGTCAAATCGCGCTAAATCGCAGTGGAAATGACAAACGACAAACAAAATGACGAAACATCAAATTTTTGAAAAATTTCGCAAAAAACGGAAACGACCTGAAACGGACCCGTTCCGACAAACGAAAACTTGAAACGTCATTTTTTTCTGGTCGTGCCCATGTCTAGTCACAATAAGCACAGGTCCACAAATTATATTAAAAACCTAATGAAAAGATGATGCAAGATCTTAGACTCCTACATGGCAAAGTTGACAGCATCTTAATTTATTTACACAATTTATTAAAACCTGGTGCATAATTGCCACCAATAAACATTGTTGCCTATGGTTACACAACGGAGCCCAACAAATATCATACAGCGGGTTGCCTTCAGAAAACAGAAACTTCAGAAGTATTATCGGAAGAAGTAGAATACTATAGACCCAATAAACCCAATTAGGATCCTTTTCAAAATGCTTCATAGTTCTGAAGAAGGATGGAGACCTTTGACCATTTCTGAACATTAGTGGCATGGCATTATAATCAGTTATCCTGTTACTATGGAAAAGAGACTGTTTTGCTGTTGTAGACCTAATGGACATGAACTTTAACACTTCTATCAGGCCAGATTCTTAAGATCTGCAATAAGAGACAACATCTAAGTGTTTGATGTACTGTCCTTCAGTCTATCAATACCACCCAGAGTATTCAAAGAATGCATGACACCATTTGCAGCCTTATTTCAAGTCTGAGAGACTGGACTTTTCCTTACACTGATGACTGGTTCTTGGCAGCAGAAACTCAGGCTGAAGTCATAGAATCATAGAATCATAGAGTTGGCAGAGACCTCAAGGGCCATCTAGTCCAACCCACTGCCATGCAGGAACCCCCATCACAGTACTCCCGACAGATGGGCATCCAGCCTCTGCTTAAAAACCTCCAAAGGAGACTCCACCACCCTTCGTGGCAGTCTATTCCACTGCTGAAGAGCTCTAACTATCATGAAGTTCTTCCTAATGTTTGAATTGAATCTCTTTTCCTGTAGTTTGAGACCATTGCCCCGCATCCTAGTCTCTGAAGCCACGGAAAACACACTAGTCCCTTAATCAATGTGACATCCTTTCAAATATTTAAGCATAGTTATCATACTCCATCTCAGCCTTCATTTTGTAAGGCTAAACATTCCCAGTTCCCTAAGCCACTCCTCATAAGACATTTCTTCCAGACCCTAAATCATCTTGGTTGCCCTCCTCTGGACCCATTCAAGATTGTCAACATCCTTTTTAAAATTGAGACACAGTACTCCAGGTGGGGTCTGACCAGAGCAGAGTAGAGTGGTACTATCACTTCCCTTGATCTAGACACCTGCAGTGGGAGTCAGCGGTTACATCAAAGGTTAACACCTCATAATGAGCTGATAGCCTTTGATCGCTGGATTGGGAGGCTGTTCCGAATTCAGAACCGATAAACTGCTGCTGTCTTTTCAAGTGTCATTTGCTTCAAAGTTCTGGATAAAAGTGTATGAAATTGTGTCATGATTCCAGCTTTTTAAAAATTTACCAGAGGAATATAAAAACCCTGCCATTCAAAAGGATGAGAGCTTCATTTTGAGCCAAATGATTTATTTCCCACATACTTTTGTTGAATGCAGCACAAACTCTGGGAGATTTGATTGGTCTTTGAATAAACATGGCTAAGCTAAGACAAGGTCACCCAGTCACTAAATAACCCAGCTGGTGCCCTGCATGGGGCTCAATGAATCCCTAGAGCATGGAGAAACCAGCCATCATTTTAGGATCCTTCACCCAAGTGTCAATACCTGCCTGGGAGGCTAGAGGGAAATCATGCAAGGGCCATCCAAATGGGAATGGCCAGATAGAGATATGGGCAGAGCTCCCCACCCCCATGGGACGAGAATGCTGTGGTTTTCACTCTGGCATATTGAGAGACTATTCAAAGAGCACTCCAGGCTCCTTGGCAGCAAGCTTCTCTTGGGCATTGCCTACCCACTTGTAATGGCTTCCAGAGTGCCTGTCCTGGCTTTTATTGGTTGGTTGCACTTTTGAGGTTGACACTTGTGCACAGGAGCAGATCGGCAGGGTGGGGAATGGGCATGTTGCCTGTCCCAGGCATGGAATCTTCTACCTTTTTGAGGATCAGGGTATGGGGTCTGTTGAGAGCTAGACCCATCTTGGAAGGGCCAGTATCACCCCCACAGCTGGTACCAGTGGTCTTCCTTCTACTGCAGACCTAGCTTTGGTTGCCAAGCCTTAGCTAGCCAGGAAGAGGGCTCAGGAAAATGGACATTGGATGATTGTCTCAGGCCATCCAATGTAGGGATTTGCTCCTTTATGCTGTGCCAATACTTTCTTCTGCAAACAATCCAAACAGTGACCTTTTTATATCCAACATCAGTTCCTTATAAGTTGCTAAACCGTGGCATGTGCTGTGTGCTTTTTTGGCAGGTAGGAATAGCTCTGGGCTATCTTGCCTGGGTCTGCCAGCTCTGTTATTCTTAAACAAAAAGCTCTAGGACTGAAGAAAAAACATTGCTTTTGTTGCACTGAATTGAACCATCACTCCACAAAACATTAAAAGGTCACTGCATCAAACTTGCAATGCCCTTGATGAGAATGTTTATTAATAATTAAAATTTAAGCTACAGAAGCCAATAAAATCTATATGGCATTCCTAATAAATCCCATTGTGCTGCAGGAAGACTTGGGTGTCCCAGTGTTAGTCCTTCAGCCTTTGGGGCAGTGGAGGGTTGCTGTTTTGTTTTTTTGTAAATGAAGAACAAGTGTGGGCATGTTCACTAACAAGTACTCAAGTAAACAATAGGACAAGATTCCCCCAGCAATGGTATAATTCTGCCAACAGTTAGCAGGTTATTGCTGGCATTACTCTGCAGTGGTTCTTCTCTGACTTGGATGGCCAATTCCAGAAGGTGGTGCTGCAAGATTATTGCTGGTAATTATGTTACAGGGTTCTGCAAGGATCTATTTTATTCTCCATACTTTTCAACAACTACATGAAACCACTGGATGAAGTCACTTGGGGACTTGGGCCGAAGTGTCATCAATATGAAGCGGTTCCACGCTCCGTCTCTCTGTCTATCAAATCCAGGTGAGTCACAAAGCATGTACTGAGTTAGTGCTGGGGAAAATATTGAATTGGACACAGCCCAATCAAATGAGATCCAGCCTGGAAAAGATGCAGATGCGGTGGGTGGTTTCAATGCCCACCTGAGCAGTTGTCAATCTGTTTTAGAATTGGTTCAAGTCCCCTTTCTAGTTTGGGTGAACGTTCAAATCCAGCAGGATCACTGGAAGAGCTTATCATTTATCAAAGATGAAAAAAGGTTCAGTGTGTCTTTCATCACCATTGGCTAATATCTCCCTTCTATATCAGGAACGTTGAACATCATATCCCGTCAGAGATGGGCATTTCCAAGTGACGTTAATTTTAAAAATCCATTTCAGTTCAAGTTTAGGTCTGATATGGGTACAAAGACTGCTTTCACTTTCCTACCCTATAAGATGAAGGAGAGGGTGCAAGGAGAAGAAGACTGATGCATTTTATTGGATTTTATTGGATTTTATTGACTTTTCATAATATTAAGCATAAGGGTGTTTGTGTGTTGTCCTGTCCTGTCTGACTTATAGCAACCCTAATAGGGCTTTCGATGTTAAGTGAGATATTTTGAAAGGGTGTTCCTAATTCTACTCCCCAGTGAGTTTTGATGGCTGAGCAGAGATTCAAACCCTGTTCTGTAGAGTCCTAAGCCACTCTATCCATTACACAGGGAATCAATTAACCATAGGTGAGGGTGTGGGAAAAAATCTCACCCATTATTGAGATCCAAGGTGAGACTGGCTTTCTTGGTGCAGTGAGACAGCATCTTGAGAATTCTCCAGACACCCTTGAGAAATCTAATCTCCAACATAAAGACCAAGACACCCAATTTTTCCCGTTGAGGTTCCCGAGGCACGTGCAAAATCCAGTCTCTGTGCATAACTGGTTTATTGCCCTTTGTGAAACGAAGCACATATTGATGCCTGTGTGCACACACAGATGCAGGAAGGTGAAAAAGACAAGTTGATGGATCACAAAGTCTTGAGTAATTCACCCAGTGTATTTATTAGTACATGCAACAAGGCAACAAGTATCACATATTCCTTTCTTGGAAGTTTTGTAGAAATGTGGGAAAACTAGCCTTTAAAATGCTTAAAAATCTCTCCAGGACAAGAAATAAATAAATAATGTTTATGTTTTATTTCTACTGTTGGCCTTGCAACATTTATCAAGTACTGTAAGTAGAAACCAAGTCAAGATTTTCATCCTTAAATATTATCCTTCTGGAAACATCTCGGATTTCAGAACTGCTGGTGTGGCATTGCTTTGATCTTCATATCTGCATCTCTGTTTGTTTGTTTGTCTTTCTGTCTGTCTGTTCATATTAATGCATGCATGCATGCATACATACATACATACATACATACATACATACATACATACATACAT
>JAHTLZ010000010.1:3889194-3920460 GCA_023846285.1 Phrynocephalus versicolor
ACATACATACATACATACATACATACATACATACATACATACATACACACACTGCCTTTCTCCTTGGAGAAGACCTAAGGTAGCTTACAACACAATATATAAACTTGGAAGCAATGATAGTGCTACACACTAAAGACAATATTTAAAGTTTACAACAATGAGTGTAAAGAGTTATCTGATATTATTAACAAGGCAATATTAAAGCAAAGAACAATAAACAAACATATTTAGGGCAAATGCCACTGATTCCATTTTTTTGGTCCTATGTGTAAATCATCTACAGTGGTACCTTGTATAAAGGAATTAGTTTGTTCCAAATGAAATTCTGCTAAGCAAATTTTCCGTTGTACAAATTTCCCATAGGAATGCATTGAAAACAGAGTCATCCCTAATCACGACCATTTTTCTGTTGTACAGATTCATCCCATAGGCGATTCTGTTAAGTGATTTTCTCCTATCTCCGGAATTTTTTTCCCTTTAAGTGAATTTTCTGTTAAACAGACCACTGTACATGGAATCGCTGAGGTTGTCTGAAAACCTAGAAGAGCAGTTTTATATACCTATAAAGTTGGTACGTTACAGTTTAGGCAGAAATGACATCAAAATAGCTTTCATGAATTATAAGATAGTGTGTTTGCATTTTGTTATAACTGTGTGCTAGCATTGTTTGACTTTGTTCAGAATGGAATAGAATTAACTTTTTTAAAGAGTCAAATACATTAAGCTTAGGTAATGTGTGCCTTGGGAAAATTCAATTTCCAGAATATTGTCAAGGCGGACAGCTTTCATAGCAACAGGCAAATTATGTTGGCAAACTTAAGGAGCAAAGAGAAGGAAGATATCCAAAGTGAAGGCAGCAAAACAATTCCACCAATAGCTCTCATTCACACAGAAAGAGATGGTATAGGGTCCCGATCCAGTTGTACTACCACCTTCCTGCTCTTGTTGGGCCTGGACTAGCTTTGATCCCATCAATGTTTGACAGTTCCAGAACAATCTCCTTTAAAACAGCACTTTATAGTTACACTCCTCTCATCCTTGCAGGTTTTTAAAAAATGAATGTTAACTCTTTACTTTCCAGTTGGTAAAATAATTATGTTTAGATACAGTACTTCAAATGCACTCGTGAAAAAACAGAGGACAAGTGACCGCTTGAACCCTATGATAGATGTCATCTACCATTTTGGGAGGGCCCATGATTAAGACTGTAACTGTAACTAAAACTTTGTAGTTATCTTTTTTCAAGTGATACCTGTTACATAACTGAGCTAGAGAATCAGTATGCGCAACAGGAGTTAATTACAAGTTAATTGCTATTTGTAACCAATTCCTTCCTGTTTTAGGCTCTCCTGTTGCGAGGGCTCTCTTGTATGTTGCTCCATAAGCCCAGATCTCTCCCTGGCCAGGTTTGCCCTTCTTCCTCTAGTTAATGCCGTGCAGCTCTTGCTCTTCATGAGCTCCCTCCAACCCAGGCCATGACTTCTGCTTCCCAAGAAATGGTGCTAAACTTGCTTTAGTAAAATGGTTTGTCTGGGATCTGCGAGCCAAAGCTTCCTCTTGGGGTTGTTGTTGATTAAAAAGTGTCGAGGAAGAGAACCCATGGAGCTGCCGGGAAATTGGGATATAACCCAGAGGAAGATGGCAAGATTGTGTGTTTGCATCTGTCAGCTTCTATCCACAAGTGAGCAGAGGACATCCTCCCTGTAACGACAGAATAAACCCACACCACCGCTGCATCGAGGTTTATTCATGCAGCTACAAATTCATAAATAATTCCTCGAAGGCTTCCCAGGGTTCAAAATGCCAACAGGAGGCAGATGATACCCCATTCCACATTATTGCAATTGAGAGCGGCTTGCCTCTTCATCTCAGGTTGCTGTCTCCAGAGTACTCAGAGGCTATCAATTGCCTTCTTCATCTAGTGTTAATCTGGGAGATGACATCGTCAAGCCTTTGCCTGCTTTAAGGGAGCAACAGAATTCCAGCACTGGCATCAACATTAGCGCGCATCAGGGAATCGCAAATAAAGCAGCAGCCCTTAGTAATTGGAATGGGGGCATAATATGTAAGAGGGCTTACTTCATAGGCAGACTGAAAAGCGGCAGAGCCTGAAGGCACACTGAGGAAGGAAGACGAGCAGAAACCACTGTGTGTAAGTAACAGTGCATGATTATAACATATTAGACTCGGGGGTGTTGGTCTTAAGATAAGCTCCTGGGGTTTGAAATGGCACATTTAGGTAAAGGAAAGCATGAAATGCAGATTATACCTTAAACTGTGTTGTTTGCTACCAGGCAATTTTAAAAAGAGAATCTTAGAGTGGAGTTGTCTTCGCATCATTTTCACTGGAGCATTCCATGTTGTCCTTTGGTAGGTCTTGATAATCAAGCAGATGTTTCTGTTCAGGCCAGGAGATATTTGCAGATATTTGCAGATCTGCAGATTTGTGGTGTACTTCTATTGGAGGTTTCCAGTATGAAAACCAGTAAGGGAATCTTGTCCAGATGACTATTGTGATTACTCCCGGCTCTTGGATTAGTTATATTTTAATTGTTCATATATATCCAATAGAGCAATGGGTTAGGGCAGAATGATATGTGGTGTTGGGGATCCTTCCATCAGTGCCATGGTCTCATCTAGAACAGGACCTCCCCAATCAAACATGTTTTTAACCAAAGAAAAAGATGTAGAAGAGCTAATCCCAGATCAACAATGGTAGGTTTAGCCTGCAGTCCTAAACAGAGATAGGAAAAAAGTGGGCATTCCTTCCTTCCTTCCTTCCTTCCTTCCTTCCTTCCTTACTTACTTACTTACTTACTTACTTACTTACTTACTTACTGTAAAAGCAAATACCTGAGGAATCCTAGTCTGGACTGTAGCATGCTTACCCCTGTGGATACGTTGTGGTACCTGTTTAGATTGTCTCTCTCTTGGAGCTATTGTTTACTAGGGATGGAAAGACTACTCACTAATTCGGGTACCTGGCTACAGAACCAGATGTCAAGATATCTGTTGATAAGAACTGATAAGGATGAGAACAGTCAAATTATTATTTGATTTAAGCATTGTGTTATTAAAATATTAACAGATCCTGACTGTGACACTTCCCTGAAAAAAACAGGAGGTCTCACTGAGTTGGCATGACCCCAGAAAGATAAGTTTCCTGAGAGCCAATATTTTGTGGTTAGCTCGGAGTGAGTGGCAAGCAAAAGGCCAGGTCATTCTGGCTTTTGACGGTCAACTGGGTATGAGCGAAGAAAATGTGAGGGGGATGGCACGTGTAGGATACGTAAGTTTGATATCATAGGGAAGGGTGTATAACAATGATGAAAGGCCATTTGGCGTCCTGTCCAGGACAGCAGGCTTATGCTGTCGTGAATCCTTAAGGGGCCCTTGGTCCCTTGAGCTGGGGGGCTTGGAATTTCTACCACTGAGTCTACTAACCTTTATCTGTGCTCTGTGTTTTCAAATACTTTTTGTACTGCTGCAAGTCTATCTTTAATAAACCTTTTACTATTTGACTACCTCTGAGTGTGTCATTGGCACCAAGAACAAGATGATGCAGAGAGAGTTATTTTTTTAAACAAATTTCAACTTGTCACTGTGAAGATTATCCGTCATCCAGGTGAGTTTACCTGGAAGTTGAGTCATGGCAACTGGACGTCTTTTCTTGAGAGACTGAAACATTTTGCTGCTCAGCCAAACAGCTTTGTCAGTCTGAGGAAAGCTACTCGTCGTGAGTCCTCTATTTTGTAGTTCACTTTGACCTCATGTCACCCTGGTCTGGAATAGTCTCATAATATGAGCAATGGCCTGAATAGGCTTGTTAGGTGGACAATAGTCTCAATTCCAAAATAACTCTGGAATTCCTCACGCTGTACAAGAATTTCTGTCCTGACTAGTTACCATTGTAGGGAAACTGTTCCCCCTGCCAGAATAAAACAGAAGAGGGATCTTTTTCTGGATTTGGGCTAAAATCATATGGGCTTTACCCTGAATCCAAAAGTCTTAGGTCAGTGCGTGCATCCTCGCCAGTGCCACCCCCTCCTCCTCTCCTACTCCACTCCCTGCCCCCCCAGGCAGTGTGGCACCTGCTCAGCACCAGGGACCTGCCTTCCCTGCTGCCAAGAAGCCAACTGAGAGGAGCTGTGGCAGTAAAGCTGTGTCACTGCCCCTGAGTGGGTGCTGACCCACTGATCCAGGCAGTGAAGTCCAGTGCTGCCTTCTAGGACATACCACTGAGCTCTGCTTCCTGGATCAGCTGGGCAGTGTGGCATTCACTCAGTGCCTTACAATTGCTATTTACATCATCATTGCTACTAATATGATATGATGGAATTGCTGATTACATGAATAGTGCTTCCTTCTTAGTGCCATTGAACTCTGGAGGACTCACCCCTTTTGCAAATGCAGCTTAACCAACACTACTAAGAGGAAAGAGAATTGTCACTGCAGGAGAACTCTAATAAAATCTGGATATGGGTTGATAAATCAAAAGTATTCTTGGAATGACAAGCCTCCATTGCTTTCCATGCGTTCAGACACTTACTGCAATGGACTCACTGGATCCTGCGGTGGCTTGGTATCTCAATCCTGACATATTTACACAACCTTAATCTGTAAAGGATTTGTCAGTGCTCAATCATATGATGTCCAGACAGAACTAGGTGTACCATAAGATTCAATTATGTAAATTACAGTGATCCAGGAGGGGTTTAATTGCTCTTAAGGACAGCCACTGCTTCCATATGTACAGTAGCGCTGTTTGTTTCCAAATGCTGACCAGGCTTCTTCACAGCAGCCCACTTCTAATGCCTGCCTCTAAAGGAAGGTTGTTCGGAGCTTACATTTGAGAACTCATTGGGCCTGCAGAAAGTTTAGGACAGCCTTTTGGCTTTTTACAGAAGCCCACCCCCATCAAGATTTGTGAATGGAAAACACAGTGATCAGCGCTAGCAGAGGGAGGGCAAAGTGACATAATCAAGTGGCCATAGTGACATTAGTAATGGTATTGGAAACCAAGGGCAGAACCTCTCTTCCTGCCTCAGGCAGCAGGGGAAGTCACCACAAATTGGGATAAATGAATGAATAAATGAATAAATAATCCCCCCGCCTCTCTGTGTGTATTTATGCATTCTCTCTGTGTGTGTGTCTCTTACACACACACACACACACACACACTCACACACACACACTCACACACACACACGACTACTTTGCAAATATAATTTGAGAAGATAAATTATAAGAGAAATGGGCACCCCCTTGAGATGCATAGCAGCTTTATGCAATTTTTAAAAAGGTGCCCATATTAGTCTGCTGCGCTGAAAAAGGAAGGAAATGTCAGTGGTGAGGAGAGATTTTTCCAGCAAATGGATTTATTTTAACATGAGTTTTTGTGTGGATTATCTTTCATTTCCTCTGATCTCTGCTTGTCAGGCTGTAGGCTGATGAAATCCTGTTGTGGTAGTGGGGGAAGGTAAACATAAGGAATGCATTTTCCTCTTAATGCATAGTTTGACACTGTCTGAAAGATAGCATGATTTAACACTTAACCAGCTATGCATACCCATTACTTGCGTGCTTGGAAGATAGTGGATTCATAGAATCACAGAGTTGGAAGAGACCTCAGGGGCCACCTAGTCCAACTCCCTGCCATGCAGGAACCCCCATCACAGGACTCCCGACAGATGGCCATCCAGCCTCTGCTTAAAAACCTCCAAAGAAGGAGACTCCAGTCACCCTCTGTGAGTTGCTCAGAGTGATGAAGCTATATCCACTGAAGAGTGGAAACATGCTGGTCATGATCACATTACTTTCAACTATATCCTCATTTCTTTTTGGCTGTGATTCCCACCATAACCTGTCACAGAGTCTTAAAGGTACCTCAAAACTCCTGCGGCCTTGGAAGCCCCCCAAGGAGAGCAACAGTGGTGGCACCGGGCACCGGAAGGCCACCCCACAGCCTCAGGGGCCTCCCCATGGGGGCTTATTGGCACCAGCAGTGGCACCATACGCTGGGAGGACTCCCTGCGGCCTCGGAATCCCTCCATGTGGGGGCTTGACAGTGGCAGTGGCGGGCACCGGGCAGCCTCAGGTAGGGAGTCCCATTTTAAAGATGCACCTGATGGGGGAACAAAAAACAAAAGGAAACAAACCGAAAATTTCCATTTTATTTCATTTAGTTTTTCCTTTAAAATAGTTCATTTTTCATTTCATTCTGAAACAAAACAAAAAATGAAAAAAAAATTGTTTTGTGCCCATCTCTAATTAGAAATGGGCACAAAACAAATGTTTTATTTCATTTTTCATTTCGTTTCCTAATGAAATGAAAATGAAGTGCCTTTAAAAATGAAATGAAATGAAATAGAAATTTTCATTTTGTTCTGTTTCATTTTTCATTTTTCAAATTTTATTATTATTTATTTTGACAAGTGCCAATCTCGGCACTTGTCAAAATAAATAATCAAAATAAGTGCCAATAATAAATAATAATAAATAAGTGACAATAATAAATAATCAAAATAAGTGCCAATCGGCTGGCAGGGCCCCAACTAGTTGTCAAAAAAGGAAAAAGGAAAAATGAAAAACGAACCAAAATGAAAAATGAAATGATTATTTTTTAAAAAATATTTCAAACAAAATGGAAAAACAAAAACAAAACAAAACACAATTTCTGCATTTCGTGCCCATTTTTACTAATTAAAATCTACAAAATACTGACATTGAGATTGTTTTAAGGTTAAAGGTGCACTTTTTGTTGCTTGGAGTTGTATTTATGCTAGGCCTGAAATAAACCAGAAAAATAAGTCAGGATGTGACCCTGTTCTTTCTGGTTAGTAAAGAGATACTAATAATTTTCAAAAAAAAAAATGAGAGCTACCTTGTGATTGGGAAAAGGGAAATTAATGAAAGCAACTGAATGTCACAGCCCAGCCTTCTGCAACCTCTGGGAGTGTGCAAATTGTCTTCCTTTGTTTGGTGATTAGTCCTCAGGAGTTAATTTCAGGATTCCTTTGCAGTCTGATTTCTCAGGCAAACAATTGCCTCAGTCACTTCTCTATAATATTTATGTGCTTTCTGATCTCAGATGATGGGCTGTTTTAGGATCTGTCTCACTTCAGCATAACAGGGAACTCCAAACAGGACAAGAAAGATTCTGTTTGCAAATGCAAAAAACACACACAAAAACTCTGCTCAAGAGGAACACAAACAAATCTTCCCATCCATGTTGTGTGATCTGCCTAGTACATTCCCCCCCCGCCATTTCGCTGTTCAGGTACTGCGGTCCCACTATATCGCAGGATCGCAGTACCGGGGGGCGGTGGCGGGGAGCAATCCGATCACTCCCCGCCCCCGCCCCTTCCAGGAGGCCTCAGAGCCGCACAGGGGGTGCTCCCTGCCGCCCCTCCCAGAAGGCCTCGGAACCACGGGGGCGGCGGGGAGTGATCTGATCGCTCCCCGCCGCCCGCCACCCCTTCCGGGAGGCTTCGGAGCCACATGGTGGGGCGGTGGGGAGTAATCTGATTGCTCCCCACCGCCCCCACCCCTCTGATCGCTTCCGCCCCCACCCGACCTGCTTCCGCATATCACAGATTTTTATGTATCACAGGTCGGATGGGTCCCTAACCCCTGCGATAGGTGGGGGGGGTGACTGCACAATGTATTTATTTATTATTTATTTATTTTAGAGTATTTTTACCCTGCCTTTCTCCTTGGAAAAGTACCCAAGGGATGTTCTTGTGTTGTCTTATGTTCTTGTATAGATGCACATTATTGTTTTGAAACTCTACTGTATGAACAATGTAACTTCTGCAGCATTTTCTCAGCCAAGGAGGCCATGACTTCAGACAACATCTCCTCATTTGAAACGGATAGCATAGCATGAAAATGTAGAAGGGTACTTGACAACGTTAACCCCTATTCCACACAGTATCTGATTTGGTATAATGTACACATTTGGAGGAGAACACCTAGCCCCACCCCCTCCCTCATTATTTTTACAACACAAAGGGCAATGAGTCTGAAGAGAAGAGACACATGTTCCCATGTAGGCTCATGGTTCCTACTTGTATGCAGCACTAAAAGCAAGCCAGGCACCTCTTCTTAACATTTATTACTGCTTGCATGGAGAAATCAACTACAGAGAGTATGGAGTTAGGAGCTCCTCCTCAGCTCTAATGACAGCACAGGGCAGGGCTATATATACCCCAATAGGGCTATAGGGACACATGTGGGCTATATAGTCTGTGGATGCGTATGCCAAATAAAACATGTGAGTCTTTGAGGTATATTTGGCTGGTTATTCTTTATCTTCTTCTTCCTCTATTCATCTGCCCATGTTTTTTTTTCCATTTATTAGCGGCTCTGCATTTATTTTATGAACTATTCTCCTTATCTGCTTTGTTAGATAGCCACTTACATTTGACTACGCCAAAATGAGAAATATCCAGTCAAAAAAGGGAATACAAATATATTGATCAATCAATCAATCAACTGTATGCCATGAAGGCAATTCTAACTTACGGTGGTGGGTGACTCTTCTCGAGAGTTTCTAGCTATAGACATATAAAATGTTCATAAGGTAATATATGCATACACTGTAGATGCAAATATAGATATAATACTTGGGCCAGGATACTACTTATGAAGCCACATCTGCATGCAACATTTTCTGTGCTCATGTAGTGAGGTATGCAGGACTTTGTTGTGCAAGTGAAAATCTCATGTCCTCTCTGTGGTGCAGTAGGAAGCACTGCATTACTATGCCAGCAGGACTTGCACTCTAACAGCATTCAGTAGGATCTTGGCCACAGATTCAGCAAGTTTCCTTCTTATAGGAGCCAAGTCTTCAACCTTGGCTAACTCAGGTGTTCTTGGACTGCAACTCCCAGAAACCCCAGGCAGTGCAGCTAGTAGAGATGCTTCTGGGAGTTGCAGTCCAAGGACACCTGAGATAACCCAGGTTGGGAACCACTAGGGGAAATTGTGACCTGTTTGCCTACTTAATCTGCTCTCCAGGTGTGAACTCTAGAGGGATAACTTCAATAAGTCTTATTTATCTTCTTGTGATAATCTCTTTAAACTGGATTTGGCTTGAGTACCTTAAAAGTGTTCTTTGCAAGTGGTGTTATCTAATAGTTTGGGGCACCCCACCGATAGTAAGGTGAAGCATACATTTAAAACAAAGAAAAACAGCAGTCAGGAAGAGGTTTACACTAACGTGGAATTCTGTGGGGCTTAAGCAGCAAGTCTTGTATGAAAACAAGAGTGGAACTAGTCCAGCTTTAAATGTTAGCAGTGAGAAACATTGGGTAAAGCCAATACCACCTCTAAAGGATTGCAATGCTGAGAGCCAAGAAGAGTGGAGGGCAGTGTCTATTTTAGACAGAATATCTGAGATTGTTTATAATACTGGTTAATTGTCTGTTTACATGGCTGGCCATTTTCAGATTAAGGGGTTTTTAGGCTGCCACAACTACAGATGCAAAATTTTCAGTAATGTTAAAGCCATGGGGAGGGGGGACTTTAGGGGGAAAAAATGGAAAACTGGGAGAAAACCAGGTTTTTTCCCCCTGTCTTCCTCCCCAAAAAAGTTTCTGGAAGTTTTACATCTCCAATGTCCCCCAGCATTCTAAGTGCAACAACACCTGCACAACTAAGATAATTTAGTTATAAGTTGCAAGGATTTTGTCCCTTATTTGTAAGTATCTCATCAAGAGAGCTAGGTCAGAGGCAAGTGGAGCTCAGGCACTCAAACACCTGGCTTGAGATTGCTCCCCACATGCTGCTTTCTGCTTTCTCATAGAGAGATTTCTAAAGTCTATTTAGTTGGGGTTACCTTCTGGGTCTTGCCTGCTGTTCAGCAGGCTGTAGGAGAACTTTGTGATAAAATCACAGTCTTTTCTTCCTTTTGAATATATCTTATGCAATCAATGTACAGTTCGTGAATGCATTTTCTAGTAGCAGGTCTGTTTATTAACCTTCAACTTTGGATAAAGCACAAGGGAGACTCCCTGGTGGTATAACCAACAAGGAGTCTGCAATCCACAGATTTCTTTTGTATGTATTTGTTATTGTAACTCTATAATGGAAGAAAGAGCTAATCTTTTAAAGCAAGTAGGTCTGCAAGAGAAAATGCTTGGTGGGATTTAATTGCACTGTAGTTCCATCACGAATATCAATAGGAACCCAGAAGAATGCATTTAAACAGCAATTCATGGGAAGCCCTTTTTAACTAAAGGGTTCAGTGTGTTTCTTGGCCTTGGTGCCATCATTAAACTTGCCCCCTTTTGAATTGATGTTTCATAGGGCCTTTTCACACGACACCTAAAATCCGTGGCAAATGGCTCCCAGATCTGGAGCTTAAAATTGTTTTTCCACCAGCTCCGGAGTTTACAAAAAATTGTGACCATGCGCACCTAAGCGCATCCCAGTGCACTTTTCAAGTACCTGCTCTCCGGGGGTGAAAAATTCCTGATGCGGATATAACGTAGTGAGTGCCGGGCTCTCCTCGCTTCTGTTTGTTGTTGTTTTTTGCCCCCCGCCCCTTTAAGACTGGAATGCTGCCAGGAGCAGAGTGAGACGGCAGAACGGAGGTGAGTCGGCATTCTTTTCTTTCTTTTTTTCTCCATCCCCTCACGCAGATAGCAGCCAGGAGTGCGGAGGGGGTGGGAACACAGGAACAGCAACAAACCCCCAAGGTCTCTGGTCCGAATTTAAGTGGCCTGCGGATCTTAGGGGTCATGTGAAAAGGCTCACAGTATATTTTAATGTGAGCTTCATAATATAATAGTTAGTCTTTAAGGTGCCACAAAGCTTTCGTCGTTTTTGTTTTAATTCTTCTTTTCTTTGAATATTTCCTGATATGTTTACATAGACTAACATGGATACCTCTTCTAAAACTGGGTTTTGTTTTGTTTTTGGTTGCCTTCATTTTTAAAAAAGGATTCCAGTATATTGCTAAAGGCGTTTAGAATAGAATGCCTATACAGAACTGAGCATAAAACAGTCCTAAAACACTTAACACTTATTTCCTAAACTCTGACTATTAATGAACATTTGGTCCGTGAGAAGAAAGGTGGCCAGCCTGTTCAAACCCTGCTGTTATGTACCATCAAGTCAACTCTGACTTAGAATGGATGACCTTCAGAATGTCCTATCCCTAATAGTCCAGTTCAGCTCCTGCAAAGTCAAAGCCATAGATTTTTTGATCAGTCATTCCAACTCTTATTTGGTCTTCTTCCTTTCCTGTTATCTTCAACTTTCCCCAGCATTAATGTTCTTTCAAGTGACTCTTACCTTTTTGTTGCGTGCCCAAACTACAACCATCTCACTTTAATCATTTTTCTTGTCCTGTATAAGATATTTCAGGTTTGATTCGATCCAGGGCCCACTTGTTTATGTTTCTTCTGGTCCAGGGTATCCTCACAGCACCTCTTCATTTTTAAAATAAATCAATCATTGTCCTGTTGGCCTTCCTTTCTGTCCAGTTTTCATATCTGTACACAGTAACTAGGAATAAATTAGTGTAGTTGATCTTGGCCTCGGTCTTCAGTAACACATACTAATTATACCTGATCATCTTGTCTTCTTCATTCATAGCTGCCTCTCATAGGTAGCATTCTTCTGTTTTTTTGACTTCAGTCTTCATTTGGTTTGCTAACAGAAAGTATGCAAAATATTTGATAATAGAGATGGGCATGAATAGAAAAAATTGAGTTTTGTTTGTCGTTTGTCGTTAAGAGGTCCGTTTCGGTTCGTTTCCGTTGTTCATGATTTTTTTTGCAAAAAAATCATTTTTGTTTTGTTACCGTTTTGTTACCATTTTGTTACCATTTATTCCAATTTTATGTGTTTTTTTAGCATTTAAAGCAGCTCACTTCATTGCTGTAATAGAAACGAAACGCATGGCAAAAATTCCTGTGTTTCTGTTCATTTTGTTTCATTTTGGAGACAAATTTCGTTTGTCGTTTCACTGCATAATGAAACAAAAAACGAAAAATGAAAATGAAAAATTGTTCGTTCCATGCCCATCTCTATTTGATAATGTAAATTTATTAATTGTCAAGATGAAAGTCATGTAGTTCTTCTCTAGCATAATTTTGGTCAATTTAACGCTCAGTGATAGTCCTGCTTTTGCATTTTTGTCTTTCACTTTCATTTCAAGTCATTTGTCTTTCGCTTCCATTTCAAGTCACTGCTGCTTTCTGCCCATAACTTCATGCTGTCTAGGTATCTTAAAATACTGATGTTCCTTTCACCAAATTTCACTCCTCCATCTGAATCTATTCTAGCTTAATTTAATCTAATACTATCTTCTGTGTACAGATGAGAAGATAAATTATACCCTTGTCTGAGACTTTTAGGATATCCAGTGTAATATAATAGAAAGAGGGACATAGTAAGACTCAGGAGACCTGGGTTTGAATCCTTTGGCCATGGGAATTCTCCGAGTGGAAGGGCTGGAAACAGTACAACCATGTCTTAAATGTCTCTGTTGAAAAGTTTATTAGTGTTGCTATAAATTGGTTATAACTTGATGAAACTTAATGCAACACATACACTAACATCTTTGCATGGTAACTCATTTTGTTTCTCTGTTCTATTAGTAGCTTCTTGGGGGAAATAGGACATTGTATGAATATCAGGACAATCAAGTGCTGAGTTGCACCCATTTCTTTTAGACCGATCCATAGCTTTTCATGATGCCCACAGTCAAAGACTTTAGTGCAGTTTGTAAACATAGACTATTCCTCCTCTGAAAATCTTTGGTGCATTCCAGTAGCCAATGTATGTTCAGTGTATGATCTCTAACACCTATTCCTTTTCAGAAAATAGCTTGAATATTGGGCATTTCTTTCTCCATATATGGCAGACGTGTTTGTTGTAAGTCCTTGGGCACAACCAGTCCAAACCTTAGGCTTGCCATGTGTTAGAGGCACCTGTTTATAAATCTAGTTGAACTATCTGTGACTATGCCCCTGTGAAGAAATGGTAACATTGGTTGATAGTGTAATTGATCACATACACATTCTCTCACAACCACTTACCCCCACCCCAAAAATCCTCAAATGGTATAACTTTACATAAAATGTGCACATATTAATGTCTAGGTATAGAACTAAATCCTGTAATTCACATAGAAACACAATCTATCCTTTTCTAGTTGGAAAACTATATCTCAGGGGTCCTCAAACTTTTTAAACAGGGGGCCAGCTGCTGCTGCTGCACAGTGAATTTTTGGCTCAAGTGGGGGAGAATGGGGGGTTTTGCAATGGCCAGCAGGCTGAATTCAGGGCCTTGGTGGGCCGTATCTGGACCACGGACCATAGTTTGAGGACCTCTCCTATATCTGATTGTTCTCATGCCAACTATTGATGGGTAGCTTCAAGACCCCTTCTCTCCTATCTTCTGGAAGCTGGATAGCTATCTGTCAGGGATGCCCTAGACATAAATTTCCTGAATTGAGGACTGGTTAGAAGATCTTGTTGATACTTTACAGCTCTACAATTCCATGATGCTCCCAGATGTGGACTAAACAGCCTGGCAGATAGAGGATGACTTTCAAGCGAAGGATTGTTCATGCTGAGAGAGTCCTTGGGCTCTCTCGCGGTTGACACTGTGACTGAAAGGCATGTTTGAAGAAAAGAGTGTATCAATGAAAATAAATATTGGCCTGTACAAAGTTGTATCACTTTAGCCAGAAAATTGAGTCAAAATCATCAGATGTTTTGTCTCTTCCCAAACCGGAATCTGCTAATGAGAGTTCTTCACAAAGATTTCAGTAGGAGTTATTACAGTTCTTTACAGATGCGTTGTCATTTATTGTCCTTCAAATCCACGTAGTATAAGGTACAGAAGGACAAGCCCTGCCCTACAGTGCTGAGTTTCTCAAATTGTTAGTCAAAATGATTGCTGTAGTTCATCAATTTAATTTAAATTTAGAGTTGAAAAGGATCCTCAGAGTAAAATTTCAAGAATAAAATTCAGCAGATTCGAAGATCATTACATTTGGAAATCTTGATGAATTTCACATGTATGCCCCATCCCGATTTCTCATTCTCATGCCTGGTCTTTTTGAGATTCCAAACCGTTGTTTTCAAATGTAGCCACAATTGAAACTATTATAATATGTCAAATTACACATTGGTTAGCAAAGTATCAGAAAAAGCAACAGCTCCCCCAGGATAAAACCAGGTATATTTTGATTACATATTGCAGGTGGAAATTTGGTACACCATTAGCACCTGACAGCAGGAAAACTGGGTCCTTTAAAGGGGATAAAAACCATTCTCGTTGGTTAAAACCCAAATAAATTTGTGGCCAAAGAAAACCACAACCTGTGTTTTTAGTTCAACTTTTCTTTCTTTCTTCCCTATTTGACTAAAATGTTAATAACCCTTAACATATACAGTGGCTAACCACATTCTTCACCTATGACCTACTCTGGCAAAGCAACAGCCAAAATCTAGCAGGGCTTTGGCCTAGTTTCTCCAGACTCATTTCGGCAGTTAGAAAGAAAGACAGCTGAATAAACAGGGTCAATATTTATGGCCTCCGTAGTTTTTACAATGGAGAAGTTTTATTGTGTGTGTGCAAAATGAAACTACTGTATCTTATTATCAGGGAGGGATACTACTTATCCATGTAACAGACCCTGCATTTATTTTAAGAATGCAACTGGGCAAAAGACTTGCTAGTCATGAATCTGTGTTCGGAAAGGGCCCTTAATTTCAGAATGGATTTATCAGAAAGAGAAAGCTGTGGCAGAAACAACTATTCTTGAATGCCAGGTTTACAGTGGCTTATCACCTGGCTGGTGGGCAGTAAAGCAGGTTGTAAGAAAAAGAAATTCAAAGAGACTGCTTACGTTTAGAAGTAAGTAAATTGCAGCATATCTGAGGTTACTATATAAAGTTAACAAATTCATGATATATTCATGGCAGACAGGATACAGAACCCGCTCAGAGTAGGGACAGAGTTTGCCTACAATAGGGACCAGCAAAGTGCCACCACCAATTTTGCTAGACTGCAGTTCTCAAAATTCCTCATCTTTGCAAATGCTTTCTAGGGCTACTGAGACTCTCCTTTCAAAAAACATCTAGGGAGTAGACATGGGCACGACTCGGCGAAATTTTCGTTTCCATTTCCGTTTTCCGTTTCCGTTACGTAACGGAAATGGTAACGATAATTAAGCCGTCAGAACTCGAACTCGAACCGAAAAAAGAAAAATTTGGTCGGGTTTTTCGTTTTCGTTTGTGGCATCGCAGCAATCGCGTAATGTGAAGCACAGAAAAAGTTTTTAAAAGTTTTTTTTTAAAAAAACTGACTCCCGGCCAAAAAAGCAGGTGAAAATATGCCTGCCTGAGGCTTTGGCACCTACCAGAGGGGTGGTTTCTGGGGGGTCCCCAGCCTTTCCCCCCTCTTCTCCTGTCCTGGGCTGCTTGCACCAGGCTGAGGGGGGGGTTATCCTCGTCGTCTCGCCATGCCATGCGGTTGGGGGGGGGATCCAAAATGGTGACCACAATTTTTCTTTAGAAATCGTGGTCAAAAAACACACCAAATCACCACAGAAACATGTGAAATTTATTTATTTTAAATGCCTGAATTTTAATAGTAGCAGCAGTGGGTTTTTTTATAGCAATAAAATGTTGTATTGATTTTATTTTATTTTATTTTATTTTTAATTTTTTTAGACCTGCCCATTTGGGCTGGGCATGGGATGAGACCATGCAAATTTTTTGAACCATTCCACCAATGGCATGGCCAGGTTTTGACTGACACTTCTGGATGTGCCAGAGGGCATAAAAAGCCGAGGCACCTTCCAGAAATCGCAGTTGGGTGTATGGTTGTGGTTGAGGGAGGAGGGCTGGCTGCTGGTGCTGGTGTGATCCGATCGAGATTGAGGAGGGAGGCTGGAGGCTTTAGGATTTAAGTTAGGCAGGCAGGGAGGGAATTGAATTTAGAAAATAATTTCTTTGATTCCCTGCAGCTTTTTCTGCTGAAGGGAATAGCAGTTTATTCTTTATTTCTTCTCTGGCAGTTTGTGAGGATTTTTTTCTGATATTGGATAAAGGGGGAGGTTCGACTGGGAGTGGGAGGTGTGGATTTATTTTAAAAATATATTATATACTACCATTTATTTTCTATTTTCCCAACTTCAATTTGCTTGCACACACACACATTTGGGGTGGAAGCCAAGAACAGAACCTCTATCCTAAGTGATATCCTAACTGCCCACTCGCCCGCCCACGCCTCCCGCCTGCCACTGTTGTCGCCCGCCCATGGCCCCCCGCCACCGCCACCGCCACCGCCCCGCCCGCGGTCTAGGGCGCAAAAACACCAAGCGCCGGCCCTGATTGCGGGACGACCCTATGCTCTAGGAAGTCAAACCGCACTAAATCACGGTGGAAATGACAAACGACAAACAAAACGACAAAATGACAAATTTTTGAAAAAATTCGCGACAAACGGAAACGACCCGAAACAGACCTGTTCCGACAAACGGAAACTCGAAACGTTATTTTTTCTGGTCATGCCCATGTCTACTAGGGAGCTGTTCTTTGCCCATGCCAGGATTAGGGGGAGCAGGGACCTGTCTGGTGAAGTGACAGAAATACAAAACTGCTTGGGATTAATAGATCAGAAATGGAGTATGATAAATAAGGTCTTAGTAGACAAAGTTAGGATGGTCACTTAGGAAGCGCTTTAAAAACAAAGCACATCAGCAAACCTTTGGGAGAAAAACATGTACATTTGCTGTGTATGTGTGGGTTTGTGTTTGTGGAAAGAAGGCAAGAAGGCAACATGGGCAAAAATGAGAACCTGAAATGTATGCCGGGGTAGATTACATAAAAGAGAAATCAATGCAATTCAAGGACCACTGCTAGTATCTCAAAAACGAACCCATTCTTTTTTAAACAGGAAAGCAGCATGACCTGCTACTGATGAGATGTTCTAAACACGGAAAAGAGCCATGCCCCCTTTTAATTTTATGACGAATGTGACTTAGAAACAATCTTTGCATTAGTTATGAAATTCAAGCAATTGTGTGATTTCTCGGAGGCTGAGAATTCTCTGTTAGCAATTCAGAAGCTTCCCTCCTTGAACCAATTCTTTAGGCTGCCTGGGAAAAGAAGATAACTATTCTTGAGCTTCATTATAGCTATAGCTTCATAGCTTCATTATAGGTGCTCATTATAGATGGCTATAAAGTAGGGGTTCCTAGCCCATGGGTCCATGGGTGGGTTTCAAGGAGCCATGAAATGATTGAAAGCTTTTACGTGTATGTGATTATGTGCACTCTTATGGGCAGAAGATATTCATAGTTTTCATCAGTTCCCTGAGGTTAAGAGACACAATTATAAATATTTTCCTCTTATATTTGTCTCTTAAGCCAATGAGAGTGTACGCCTGGGTGATGTCTCTGAAATTTCACAAAATGGAGTGTTACCAAGCGTCATTGCCAACCCTCAGGGGATCCTATTGCCTGTTCCATTCAAGCAACAAAATGTCTTGACCTGCCCACCTCCACCCAATATATCATCGGTGATGATAACTCATTAGAAGAATTTTCTTTAATTAACTGGCAACCTTTTAAAAAACCTCAAATCACCAAAACAATCAACACTTGTTGAACTCCTCACATCAGGAGACCCCTGTTAACTCCTTCACTGATAGCATTCTGCAACTTTCTTTGAATATTTTCACTTTACACTGTATATGTTCAGAACTTCAGATAGATCTTGAGCTGCAACATGCTTCCATATTAGAATTCAGGCCTCAAAGTGAAAATCATTCCTTACCCTTGGATTAGTGGGTCATTCATAATCTCCTCCATAAAGAGGAATGAAATTGGCTTGCAATGGAAGGTAAATCTGAAAGCAGCTTGTAATATAGTACAATATAAAGATATGCAGACCATATAAAATGCTTATTAGTAACAGTACTAGTAGTAGCAGTAGTAGACTATTAAATATCTATCTATCTATCTATGCCTGCCTGCCTGCCACCCACTTTTCTATCAGGGACAGGATACATACAACTTAATTGCATATTTAAAAGCACAGTAAGCTTCACCCTCCCAAAGCAAAGGATGGCAGGAATGGCCATTTCAGAAGTTGCCAAGGTGCTTCCAGACACAGGAGGGAGGCCAATTTGCCATAGGCCCTCAAGGTAGGTGTGTGTGTGTGTGTGTGTGTGTGTGTGTGTTAAAAGTCTTCCGAGAGGGAAGTACTGTAGAAGTGAACTAAAAGGACTGAACACCTGACCCCAAGATAAATAGATAAAAGCACCATTGGTGTAGTGTTTCCATGGGACAGGGCTGACTTGGGAAGGAATCCCCACTGATTTTGGTGGGACTTGGAAAGGCATAGGATTCAGCTCCAGCTGATCTCACTGATCCAAACATGCGCATCACAATCCTTTCAGAGTTTGAAAAAAGTTTTGTTTTTATTTGAGACTGCACGGGCCAGAATCTGTCATCCAGAATGACTACTGCCGGAGGCTCAGAGGGCTAGAGCGCTGAAACTGTCAGCTGCAAAGTCAGCAGCTCAGTGGTTCGAATGCCAGGTGCCACACGGTGGAGCGAACACCCACTGTTAAACCCAAGTAGAGATGGGCACGACTTAGCGGTATTCCCGTTTCCGTTTCGGTTACTCGGTTCCGTTACTCTACGGAAACGGTAACGGGAATTACTGCCCCAGACTTCGAGCTCGAACCGACGAACGAACAATTTTGGTCTGATTTGTCGTGCTCGTTACTTGCGTCACGCGATCGCGCGATGCCAAGCGGCACAGAAAAAAAGTTTTTAAAAGTAAAAAAAACCCGATTCCCGGCCCTAAAAGCAGGCGAAAACTGTCTGAGGGCACCTACCAGGCCAGAAGGGTGTTTTTTTTGGGGGGGTGGGGGTTTCCTCGCCCCCCTCTCCTTGGCTACTGCTACTGCTGCGCTGCTGGTACCAGGCGGGGGGGGACCGCAATTTTTTTTTAAATCGTGGTCCAAAACCCCACCAAAGCACCACAGAAACATGTGAAAATTAGCTATTTTAAATGCTTGAATTTTTACAGTAGCAGCAGTGGGTTTGTCTTGCAAAAAAACGTCTCCGTTGATTTTATTTTATTTCATTTTATTTTATTTTTTTACACCTGCGCATTTGCAAAGATGGGCTCACCCATGGGAGTGGACCATGCAAAGTCTTGGAGCCATTCCACCAATCGCATGGCCAGGTTTTGCTGACTGAACCAGGCTGGGAGGGCGTCTCCATTTGCCATGCTGTGCGGGGGGATCCAAAATGCCGACCGCAATATTATTTTTAAATCGTGGTCCAACACCCCACCAAAGCACCACAGAAACATGTGAAAATTAGCTATTTAAAATGCTTGAATTTTTACAGTAGCAGCAGTGGGTTTGTCTTGCAAAAAAGTCTCCGTTGATTTTATTTTATTTTATTTTATTTTATTTTTTTACACCTGTGCATTCGCAATGATGGGCTCGCCCATGAGAGTGGACCATGCAAATTTTCCACCAATCGCAAGGCCACTTGGCCAGGTTGACCACAGAGACTTCTGGGATGTGCCAATCGGGCATAAACAGCCCACTAATCGTAGCCCGAACCTGAACCCTAAGCCTAAGCCTAACCCATACGCCAGTACACTGTCCTTCTAAGTGGGTCAGAGAGGCACCCAGAGGTGCACCCCAATACTCACCCTAACCTCACCCGTCACTAGCCTAACCCTAGCCCTTGCGCTAACCCATCTTAACCCTAAGCCAGATCTACTTGCATTGCACTACATGCAAGTACGTGAAACGCAGCACGTGCAAAGAGTCTGCCAGTCCGTCACTTGTGGCTCTGGCTGACTCCTGCAGCTGCCTCCAGGAGCCCGCTACCCCCCAAACCAGTACTAACGACAACGAAAAAATGAAAAAAACGAACCGACTAATTTTTGCAAATTTTCACAAAAAACGGAAACGAGCCAAAACAGGCTGCCTCCGACACACGACAACTCGAAAACGTCATTTTCCCTAGTCGTGCCCATCTCTAAACCCAAGTTCTGCCAACCTAGCAGTTTGAAAGCTTGTACAGTAATGCCTTGTAAGACAAATTTAATTTGTTCTAACAGACAAAAATTCATCTTGTGAAACACAGTTTCCCATAGGAATGAACGGGCCCACCTGGAGTATTGTGTACAATTCTGGTCACCGCATCTCAAGAAAGACATAGTGGAACTGGAAAAGGTGCAGAAGAGAGCGAATAAAATGATTACTGGGCTGGGGCACCTCCCTTATGAAGAAAGGCTAAAACATTTGGGCCTCTTTAGTCTGGAAAAAAGGTGCTTGAGGGGGGATATGATTGAGACATACAAAATAATGCAGGGTATGAGTAAAGTGGATAGAGGGAAGCTCTTCTCCCTCTCCCAAAATACCAGAACTAGGGGACATACACTCAAATTGAGGGCTGGGAGAGTAAAAACTGACAAAAGAAAATATTTTTTCACCCAGCGCGTTGTAAGTCTATGGAATTCCCTGCCACACAATGTGGTGATGGCATCTGACCTGGATGCCTTCAAAAGGGGATTGAACAGATTCCTGGAGGAAAAGTCCATCACAGGTTACAAACCATGATGGAGATGTGTAGTCTCCAGGCTTTAAACCAGGGTACTTCAAGGGCCAGATGCAGGAGAGTGGTATCAGGAGACAGATATCTAGTCTCATGCGCTCCCAAACACATCTGGTGGGGCCGCTGTGAGATACAGGAAGCTGGACTAGATGGGCCTTTGGCCTGATCCAGCATGGCTCTTCTTATGTTCTTATGTTCTTAAACTGATTAATTCATTCCAAAGCCTAGAAAAAGATATAAACACCCTTTTTGTTTCGGTAAAAAACCAAATCTCTTTATAAAGTGCACTTTAAAGACGTAAACACTGTGGAAGAACATTATTAATCAATAATAAACGTTCCAAATATCACAGATTAATTTTTCAAACATGGTACAGTATCCTACAGTACAGGATACTTCAGTGACATTTCAAGCATACACAACTGCAAGCTTTAAAACATCACATAGCAGCTTTTAAAACATTGCAAAATTCAACTGTTAAACAGAACACAACATTTTCAAACCTACAAACAAAATTTGAGAAAAACATTTTTAGGAGGAGGAAGAGGAAGGCTGGGCAGCAGCATCAGAAGGATTTTCCCTTGGCCTTTTCACAAGGAAGCTGTCCATTGTCTGTTGCTTCTGGCACCTTTTCAGCATTCCTTGGAATTGTGACATGATGTCACTGTCAAAAGTCTTTGCCCTGTCATGGGCCAAAGATGGGTCATCGTGGTGCTGCTCCACAAAAGTCTTTACTTCTGCCCACTTTTTGCAAATCTCCTTCACTTCTTCAGTGGAGACAGGTTCCTTTGATATTTCCTCCACCTCAGAGGAGACCTGCTCCACCACAGTCACCTCCTTCTGCATCCCTACCAGTTCCTCAGTGGTCAGTTCAACATCATGTCCCTCCACTAGTTTGCTGGCGTCCTCCTCAATGACCTCCAACCCCATGGTCCTCCCCAAAGAAACAGTCTCCTTCAACACTGCTGACTGCTGCATGTGCAGAAGCATCAGAGGCTGGGGCCACAATACAGTCTGACGACAGGTTGTGCCAGGCAGAATTCAGGTTCTGTTGGCTCACCCCGTCCCTTGTAATTTTGATGAGCTGCAAGCAGCTCATGATGTTGAAGTTTTCATTCCAGTAGTCCCACAGGCTGATGCCTGCCCCGTCAGTCATCTTGCAGTATCGACGGAAGAGCTCCCTGGTGTAAAGTTTCTTAAAATTTGAGATGACCTGCTGGTCCGTGGGCTAGATAAGTGGGGTGATGTTAGGGGGGAGGAACATCACCCTGATGAATTTGAACCCCTCCAGCAAGTCATCCTAAAGGCCTGGAGGATGAGCAGGGGCATTGTCTATCACCAGCAAGGTCTTCAGTGGCAGGCCCTTGTACACCAGGTAACACTTCACAGCAGGACCAAAAATCTGGTTGATCCAGTCAACAAACAAGACACATGTCACCCACGCCTTGTTGTTGAATTGCCAAAAAAAATGCCCAACCAGCTCTTGTCCACCTTGTGCTTCTTGAATGCCCGTGGGTTCTCAGAGTGGTACACAAGCATGGGCTTGATCTTCAAGTCCCCACTGTAGTTGGTGCAGAACAGCAGGCTCAGGTGGTCCTGCATCGGCTTGCTGAGGAGGACCTCCTCCTGCATGATGAAGGCCCTCCTCAGCATCTTCTTCTAGAACAGGCTTGTCTTGTTGTAGTTGAAGGCCTGCTCTGGAAGGTAGCCCTCTGCATTTATGGACTCGAGGAACTCCATCGCAAAGTCCTCAGCTGCTGGAAAATCCGAACTCGCAGCATCTCCATGCCTCACCACACAATGGATGCCAAATCTGGCCTTGAACTTCTCAAACCAGCCTTTTCTCGCCTTGAAGTCGTCTGCTTCATCCAACATTCCTGGCTGTTGGGCAATGAGGTCCGTGTACAAGGCCTTGGTTTTTGGACAGATCATCGCCTCGCTCACTCACCTGATCCTCCAGATGTTGTTGAACTACATGTCCCATCACTCCTATTTAATATAGGCACTAGTAAGGGATGTTGGAAGTGGAAGTCCAACAGCATCTGTAATGCCACATTTCTTGTCCCTACTGTACACTCCCCTGTAGCAAGCCATTCCGCCCAAAGCCGTTCTTCCTGCACCTTGTGCGTTTCACTTCTCTGCATGGTTTATCCAGATTGCCTGGACTTGATATACTATCTTATCCCTGTTGGATCCCCAATTACATTTTGAGCAGGCACATCACTAGGGTCTGTGTCACCTGGGGCAAACATGGATTCTGCACTCCCCAAGCTGGGGGAGCGAAAAATAGTACAAAAAACTATTTTCTCATTTTGCTACCACCACCCCACCAGCATGGTGCCCAGGGCAAATGACACACTTGCCCCGTTTCCATTGCGGCCCTGATTTTGAACAACAAATTGTCATACCACAAGTGTTTATTTTGACATTGCAATATGAGACTGCACTTTAGCCTTTTGACACTGCAGGGTGTTTCTTTGGATACATTTTTTGTTTTTGTTTTCTAGTGCTGAAGGCTTCCTTACGGCATAATCTTCTAGATTTCATTTTCATTGTTATGCTGTTCATTGACCTTAGCATGTTTTGGTGACCTATTTAGATGGGAGTTCCTTGAATTGGCTGTGAGGCCATCACTGAAACCCAGGCTCAGGAATGAATCCAAGAGAACACACAAACTGCAAACCTGAGTTTTGAGGGACATGCACCCATGTATTTCCACTCCTCTTGCTAAGGTCATCTCTGGGGCTGAGGTGGTGCCAGCTGCCAGGGTGTTGCACTGCCACCATGCCATGGTGAATCCAGTTTTAGCCTTCTGGACTGCTCTTCTCTGCCTGCCCCCTGATCCTGCAGTACTCTGTATCACGTTAAATAGAATGCATCCCCTAGGCTAGGATCAGGATGGAAGCTACAGCACAACTCTTAAAGGGGAAGGGTGGATTCTTCTAAGTACACACACAAGCAGACATGCTATCTTTTTTTTCATGCTAAACGGTGTCACCAAGTTTCCATACATCATAACTACATTGCCAGTGTGGACAGGCTCTAAATCCATCTAACACAGGATGGATTCCTGTTGTCTAATCTGCTTTATGGCTGACCAGAAGAACCCCTGTCTTGCCAGTATTGGGTTTTAATTTGTTTGGTGTCACAGAGTGCATTACAGTTATCAGAGTAGATATCCTTTTCCACAGTACTTTGTGTAATTAGCTCAGTAGTGGATCAATGTTATCTCTGTGCTATCCATATGGAGAAGATAGCTTACATAACCTATTACATGAATTTGTGATTGAAGCGACTCTTACACTGGAGACATCGAGTTCATGTTTACTGTACAACAGCAGCTGTGTGATCTCTGAATGCATAGTCTGGAAGTCATTGTCATGACTTTTGCTTCAATAGATGAAGGAAAATAGCCAGAAAATAGTCAAGCTACTTAGTTAGAGCAGGTACCAAATGTAGGGATTACTGGGTTACTGATGACAGGTAATGCAAAGCACTAGACCATTGACAAGACCCTTATTGAGATATTCCCTCAATATTTATTTTCCTCATCACCATTACAGTCTGTTCATTTACCTGCTTCTTCCTTTGGCCAAAACGGTCCTGGCAAGAAGGAGGAACAGCCAGGGCCATTGCGTGCTTGCTCACTGGGTCATTTGCTCATCATGCAAATGAGGAATAGCCACGATAAACCAAGAGCTGGAGAAGCAAGAACACTTGAGTTGAATCAGTAACAGTGAAAAGGTGGACTCATCAGTGGCAGTGGATGGGAATGGAGGGTCTTCCATGAGCATAGCTTGGGCAAGGGCCTTCGGGAAGGTGGACCTAGCAGAGAGTCTAATCCAGTATTTTCCAAATCTACTCTCAAGACATTAGCTCTCCCAGTCTGAAAGACCAAGGGACAAAAAGTGCAAAGTGTGCTGCCTATATACCACCCCATAGCACTTCAAGCACTGAACGGTTTACATGCATGCTACATATTAAACACACACACCCGCCCCAGAAAGCTGGGTGCTCATTTTACCTATCTCGGAAGGATGGAAGACTGAGTGAACCTTGACCTGTTACATGAAATTGAAGCCCAGGTCATGAGCAGAGTTTTGGCTGCAGCAGGGCAGTTAAGCCACTGAGACATAAGGCTCATGGCCTTTCTTATTGCCCGCTACTTGGGTTTTTTTAAATTTTTTTTTGTTTTTTTGAAAATGAACAAAGCACAGGAGTAACCTTAGAGTGCAAAGCATGTACCATATCACAGATGGTGAACCATGCCAAAGGATGCCCAGCACGCTGAGAGAAGAGTCATACTTCATGAATAAAGGTGGGCACGAACCAGAAAACCCATGGTTCAGTTCGTCTGATTCAGGCCCACCTTTGGTTCAGTTCGGGTTTGGGCCCATATGGCTTGGTGGTGGCAGTGGCGGCAGTGGATCCTGGCCCCTGTGGCAGGGGCTTTTTTCCCCAAGCGCCCATCGCACGGTTCCTGGGGCCAGGTGAGCTCTTCTTTTATTTTTTAAATTTTTTTCCTGATTTTAGAGCACCGATCCAGCTACCCCTGGGGCCAAGTCAGTACTCCTTTTTTTATTATTATTATTTCAAGCGCCGACCACACTTTATTTTTTAATTTTAATTTTATTTTTATTGTTTGTTTGTTTTTTTACTCTGACCACGTGGCACGCGCTACAGCTGTAGTGAGGGCCGGTCGGCTTTTATTTTCTTGGTTGCTCCTCCCTGCAGCCAAGAAGACTGGACCAGGAAGACTAGCACCAGGTAGGCGACATCTCCGGCACCGCCATTAACGAAACAAACCAAACTGAACCAATTTTTTAGGTAACAAAACGAATAATGAATAACAAAATGAACTAAAAGTTCATTTCGTGCCCATCACTATTCATGAACTTAGAACTTCCAGGACCACGAAGGTTCTGAAAAACACCATTAGCAGTCCATTATACTGTCTCATACTGGGGGCAGAAAGCTTTAATGATGCAGGTGCTTTTGCACTCATGTTTAATCAGAATATATCTTAAGGAGCAAGTAGCTAGCTGATTTTTGTCTCGCTCTTTTCACTCGCTCTTTTCACTGGTCACAAGCAAATTGTTGCCTGTTTTTGAGGATGCAATTAAATGCTTGGACTGCAGCAAGATGTTAAGTTTCATCTCAATGGCAGCCATAATTTTTGAGACCACCTCTGTGGAATATAATGAAACAAACCTTTGGTGGGTGATTGCTCCTTTGTCATTGGTTAGGCATCCTTGGTGTTTCCATCTCCAGTGGTGTCGTTGAGGTGTTGACGAAAACCTGCAGTTACGTTCCTGCCATCCAACCAAATTAGAAATAACCAAGGCTGTTTAGGATTACAAGTGGGAAATCTGCCACTAAATCCCAATTAGGCATGTCAACGCTCAAAAGCTGCCTTGGAGAAATCTGGCATAAGCCGAAGCCAAATTGTTCTTCTGGTGATACATTTCCGAACCTTCTAGACTGAGCAGAAGTTGAAGTATAGCCATGGAGAACTCTGGAGAAAGAGTGGGATATGCTGAGGATCTTGTACTGGCCACTGTTGTACAGTGACATTTCCTTCTGAGGAGCGAGCGAGCACGAGAAAGTGTGGGAGAGCACAATGATGGCACATAATGTTCTTCCTCGGGGAGAGCAAGGCATGGCAGAGTCTAGCAATTATAAGCTTAACTTTATCCCCCTCACCCCACCGACATCTCTATTGCTGTCAAGGCCTTTGTAAAATCGGGTGCGTGATTATCAAGGGCAGCTATTAAACAGAACATCACGGAGTACAAACAAATTATTTTCCACAGCCAGACATGCACAGGTTCTGATGCTGGTTTGAAATGTTTCTTGCGTTTCTTTTTTTCTTTTCTTTTCTTTTCTTTTCTTTTTAAAGCAAAGTGGTCTGCTTATATACCACCCCATAACACTTCAAGTAGTCTCTGGGCGGTTTACAGTTTTTCTCAGATATTAGTTAGTGAAATACATGTATTAGACAGGATGTTCTATATATATTTGATATGTATTTAATTGATTTAAAAAAGTGCAAAGTCACAGTGACTCAATGTATAGTTTTTTCTTATGGAGTACAGGTATTAAGCATTAACATAATGTAGAGATGGGCACGAATAGAAAAAATGGCATTTCGGTTTTTTGTTTTTCATTGAGGGGGTTCATTTCGGTTCATTTTTGTTTTTCACTAATTTTTTTAAAAATTGTTTTCGTTTATTCATTTTTCATTTTTTTGTTTTTACCCGCTTTTTGCACGGTTTTTAAAGCATTCCTGTGCGCAGGCGTCCCCCCAACGCCCCAGACCAGAGGGAAAACACTAAAAAAATTGATGCTGGCAGAGACACAGTATAGACTAGGTACGCAGGGAGGCTGCAAAGGCAGCGGCGGGCATTGCCCAGGGTGCAAGGCAGCTGCAGAGTGACTGCACTGCAGGGCAGGGGAGGGTACTCACCGAGAGGTACGCATACACGCACAAAGGGAGGCTGCAGGACTGAAGCTAGAGAGAAATCTCTTCTTTCTCTCCCCTAAGAGCCAGGCTGCAGCCGGCAGGAACACAGAGACACACACCTGCCTGGCTGGTCTAAAGTGAAAATAACGAGTCGCAGAGACAGCAATCCCACCCTAACTCCCACCAGAGACTGCAAGGAGGATGGGGGCTGCCAGATCTTTTTATGCCCTCTGTGGCTGCCAGACCTGCCCAGTCTGCAACCTGGGCATGCTATTGGTTGAAGATGTCCAAGAATTTACATGATCCCACCACATGGCTTGCCTCCATTTTGTAGCTGGCGACATCCATTTTGTCATCTTAAAGGGAAAAGAAAAATACATCGTGATGGGAGAAGACAAAAACCAACATTTTAAGGACCCCATCAGACAGTATAAATAATTATCACTGCGTTTTTATGGATGTCCAGGTGTTTTTTAACATTTAAAACAGTACATTTCATTGTGCGTCATCATTAACAAAAAACGAAACGTAACAAATCTAATTTTCGTGGTTCGGTTCGGTTCGTTCCAATTTCATCACAATGTTCGTTATTCATTTTGTTATGTAACAAAATGAATAACGAATAACAGAAACGAAAAAGTTCATTTCGTGCCCATCTCTAACATAATGAATTTTGGCTTATGCCAGGAGTTGCAATAGCTATGAGGCAATGTCATTTATGATTGGACAGACATATGTATAAAAATGTTCTTTAAATGATTGTTCATTGGGCCTTCGGCACCCACTTTGTTTCTCTGTCATATATTTTTTCAATGTAATGTATGTTATTATGCTGTTATGCTGTTGAATTTTGTATAATGTGACTTTTCCCTCTATGCTTTGTTGAACTTTGTATAAGTTCTGTGATGCTGTGATATATTTTGTACAGTTTGTAATATAGCTGTTTGGTTTTAAGAAAGCTCTGTCTCTGGCTAACTATTTATTCAATAAGTATTGCTTCTGCTGGCTGATCAAATAGCACATACTCTGACAGTTTTTAATTACAGTAATGCAAGCTACACATTGCTCCCCCTCCACAAGCTGGGTACTCATTTTACCGACCTCGGAAGGATGGAAGGCTGAGTCAACGTTGAGCCTGCTACCTGGGATTGAACCCCAGGTTGGGAGCACAGTTTTACCTGCAGTACAGGCATTGAACCACTGCGCCACGAGTGATTTTTTTCCCAATCCTTTCCAACATAGGGAATTCTCTGATAGTTCACCTCAAAGCTCACACAGTCTTTTTTAAAGAAGAAAAACACACAGGAGCGAGGCATCCCCAATACTACATGGCAGTGATGTCTGTAGAACTATCCAACTGACATTTTAGAAGATGAACTCTCTCCTTTTTTGTCATTTTTTTCATGTCCTGATTATTATCCCCTTCTCTGACTCAAAAGGGATGGAGGACCCTTCCTACAGAGTGACATCAAGATAGTGCCCAGTAGTCAAGACCTGAGAGGCAGGTATTTCCTGTTCTGGCTCAAACTGCGTATTACAAAAAATGAATGATTAGAGGAGTGGATTTCCTTAGGTGCTAAAATACATGTGATTGTCACAATAGGAGCTTTTTTATTTACTTATTTTACACAATGCCCTGTTTCCAGATTAGCTTGCTTCATTTTGCGATGGGTCAGCAGGAGTTAAGGGGGACTTTGTTTGCCATGTAATTGCTCTGGCACAATGATCTCTGCAGCAATCCCATCCCTAGTACATGAAAGTGAGTCCAGTGTCAAATGACTCACGCTCTCCATCCCACAACGGATGGTTTGCCCTTAGGCAGCAGAATGCCTTTGTGCTCTGGGTGGTGGAATGCGTTTCCATCCCAATGACCTTCCAGGGTGTTTAACTTGGAACGCTCATACTTGTGAGTAGTGAAGGCCGTTTTGTTGCCCTTTACCGCAGGGTGCAAGTTCTGACTTGATTTCTTCAGAAATGAGCAAGTGTGGCTCCTCTCCTCCTTGCTGTGAGATGGTGAGATAACTGAGGAGAGGGTGGTGGTCTTGATGAGACCTTGCAAAGTTGATTCTTGTGCATTTCTGTCAAAGTGTAAACGTTTAAACTTCCTGTCAACCTTATGCCTTGTTGCATGGACTATTTGGGTGGTGGTAGTCATCTTTCTGAGCACTCTGCCTGTTTTTATTTGCTTGCTGTGGGGATGGGCGGGGTGTGGCTTTATAAAAGCATGGACTGAACTTCGACCACTCCCTGGAACAACCCGTCATTTTAACCTCTTTCCTCCAGCTTGGCTCCCTTTGGGTACTATATTGTATATCTCTCCATGCGGGTGTATAAGTGGAGGGGGTGTCGTGCCATTGGTGGTTCTGCTAAAGGCAGAGAACTACCTTGTGCCTGGTGGAGAAGGGCTTCTGTTGACTGTTCTTGAAGGCAGGGCTGTGCCCTGAAAGAGCTGAAAAGTGGCAACTGAGAAATTTAACTGAAGCAACCACTTTGTTTATAAAGAAATAACACATTTCCTCTTCAGTAGTAATGTTTTATTAAACTCATATCCTCATTTTGACCATTACAACAATAGGAAACTATTTCCTAGCAACCACTGCTGTTGCGTGGCATTAAAAAAAAGTGAATGATCTTAATGGCAATTATGATGTATTTCCTAATTTATCATAGGGAAAGACAAATATTCAGCCTTCCTACAGACCCTGTACAGAACGACCTACAAATATGATTAACATGTTGTTTGTTTTTATAACCCGAAAATATTGTGCTTTCTGTCTGGGGGTATATTTTGGTCAGCCCATATATCTCTGCATCTCTTTAAGTAGATCAATCTCAAGCAGACTCTTCTTCACCATGGACTGCTGGATAGCTCCGTGGGAGTTTGATTCCCCACTGGGCCTGCTTGACAGGAACTGGACTTCATGATCCATAGGATGACTTACAGCTCTGTGGTTCTAAAAATTGCTATGATCAAGTCTAAGCAGAAACGACATTTTAGTAAATAGGTGCTGCAGTCCCATTGTTTGGTAGTAATTTGGGGAAATGAGGAGGAAAGTTATTGCATATTGCAAGGAAGAGAAATAATGACATTATCTCCACCTAGACATGTAAAATTTCCAGAAACTGTTTTTGGGGGGTGGGGGATGGGGGGAAAAGTGGTTTTCCCCATTTCCCCCCATTTTTTCCAAGGGTCCCCCCTCCCTCCCCACATTTTCATCTCTGTTTCCACCTATTGAGAACTGGCCTTATCAAGATGGATGTTTGGGTCCATAAAGGAGACGTACAGGAATTCACAGGCAATTGTTCCATGGCTGTTGCCTAGCCATGGAACAGAAAGAAAATTGCCTACGGGTCACTTCCAGTCAGACAGGCTTCCTCATTGTATGCCTGTTCCCTCAGTCATGCAAGTGATCCTGCCAGTGAAGAGCTTACAATAGCTGGGGACAGATGTTTATGTGATCTCCCTTCTGCTCTCATTTAGCCACAGCGATGACAAAGGTGAAGTTGACACAATCTCACTGAAGGAAAAATGGTTCAGTGGAACTTTGCCCCGAGCATCTTGCTTCACTGATGGCAACATTCATTCTGTTTGGAGGTGGTGGTGGGGATTCTATTGAACTAAGTTCCACTTACATTTCAATGAGATTATACTATTGCCCCCCTACCCTCCCAGGTATGACACTTTTTGCACCTTAGAGTCCACTTTCAAATAAAGCATCTTTGAACTTGGCAAATCATTCTTATTTGTTTTGGATTCGGCCTTCCCACAAAAATTAGAACCAAGATGACACATTTTGATAGAAGTAGGAATGACCCCCTGCAGCTTCTTCTATGTGGCCTGTAGGCTATTGCTGATAGGTGCCTAATATCATCCTTTCTCCATTTAAGCCTTCATACATGGGCACATATGCGCAAACTTGGCACTAAATGGACACACGTGCCCCTCAAGTTCACACTCTTCACTCAGCTTCAAACACAAAAGCATCAAACTCCTTCTGATTTCTTGTGCCATTATATGATAACCTTTGAACTGCAGGGTGGGAAGGGACCCTACAGATCACTGAGTACAGCCCTTGTCAAGGAGGCCAAGTGGGCAATCGAACTCCCAGCCTTTGGCTTTGCAGACAGAGACTTTCATCATCATCATCATCATCATCATCATCATCATCATCATCATCATCAT
>JAHTLZ010000010.1:3920470-3947476 GCA_023846285.1 Phrynocephalus versicolor
ATCATCATCATCATCATCATCATCATCATCATCATCATCATCATCATTTCTATGCTGCCTTTCTCCCCAAAGGGACCCAAGGCGGCTTACAAACAGTACAATTCAATACAATATGAAATAGCAAAAACAACATTTAAAAACAATAATTAAATACACTATAAAAACAATACTAAAACAGCAGCAGCAGCAGAATTTAAAAGGCCCCCAGCCAATAAAACTGAACATTAAAATGTTATAGATAAAAAATTTGCAAAAAGCTGGAGGCTCTGAAGGCTTGCCTAAATTAAAAACTCTTAAGGCCTCACTTAGATATTTCCAGGGAGGAGGCAGATCTTAGCTCAAAGAGGCAGGAATTCCATAGTATCGGTGCTACAACTGAGAAGGCCTTATTTCTTGACCCCACTCCACACACTTCCGTGGACAGTGGCACTCATAGAAGGGCCTTCTCCGATGACCTAAGGGGATGGACTGGAATATATGGAAGTAGGCGGTTTCTCAGATATCATGGTCCCGAGCTGTAGAGGGCTTTAAAAGTCATAACCAACAACTTGAATTGGGCCTGGAAACGAATAGGCAACCAATGCAGTCGCCAAAGAAGTATCCCAACAGAGTTGAACCGCCTAGCTCCAGTAACTACATGGGCTGCTGCATTCTGTACCATTTGCCAGGGCGCCGAACAGGCATTCCCCAACACCACCATCTGGGACCAATCCTCCAAGTAGGAACAGAACCACTGTAAAACAGTGCCTCCAACTTTCAAATCGGCCAGTTGGCCAGAAGAGCACCATGGTCAATAGTGTCGAAAACCACTGAGAGGTCCAGCAGGACCAACAGGGACACACTCCCCCTGTCTAATGCCCGGCATAGATCGTCCACCAGGCGACCAAGCCACTGAGCTATCCCTTATAGAAATACTTAAGTTTGTTCCAGAGCATCCTGCAGATAGTATCTTAAGGCTTGTCTACATGGGCTCAGTTGGAACAGAATGGAGCAGGCAAAATAAGAGTTGCCTAAGGTTAGGCAGAGGTCCGCTTTGCCACTTTGTGTGATCCTTGTGTCTAAATGGCACCCATATCTGAAATGGCCCTATTTGGTCCCTTTGGCTTTAATATAGTTGTGTCATTAGCTACTGAGTTATTTGTGCTTGTCCTTTGCTCTTCCCCAGGAGCTGATTGAGTACTTCTCAGTGTAGAAGTCTCATCTTCTTGCTCCATTTCGTGTTTCATTTTGAGCTAGGTTTAGAGATTTCAAGGTAATAAAACTTCAGCTGAGATTTATCATTGCCTCCTTGGGTAGAGTAAGAATCAAAGTTAACTTGAGTGTCAGTGCTGTTTTCTGTGAAAGACCCTCCATGAGCATCATCTTCAGTTATTACTGCCACCTGGTAGCTGCCCTTTAAAGGCTTCTCTTCACTTCACCATTGGAACTAACCATTCTCTTCCTCTGATGTGGATGTTACTTCTGAAGAGGATGGATGGATCTCAGTCTGTTGTCTCAGCTGTGGCCATTCTGCCTTGGATAACCCTGCTAAGGGTTCAGGCTCATAATGGCAGTCCAGTCTCCTGATGGCTTTTCTCTCACCTTCTCTGATACATTCAAACCCACTTACCATGTTAAGGTGTGCATCCAAGCAGGGACATATAGAAGGGTCATGCTTTGCTCCATGGGCCACATAATCCATGCAGTAGACCAGTGGTTCTCAACCTGTGGGTCCCCAGATGTTCTTGGACTGCAACTCCCAGAAGCCTCCACCACTTGCTGTACTGAAAGGGATTTCTGGGAGTAGCCGTCCGGGGGCATCTGGGGACCCACAGGTTGAGAACCACTGCAGTAGAGTGTGTACAGTAGGACCCCAATATCTGCCGGGCATCGGTTCCATAGCTTCCCATGGATAACAAACTTACAACCAGGCTGACATGCAAATACAGATACTACAGCCAATGAATATTTGGTATGAAATGTATATTCCATTATATATCATATTGCACACCTCAATCTGCTGCTATATGTCTGAAGAAGTGCCACATGTCTACTCTAGAGATGGGCACGACCAGAAAAAATTATGTTTCGAGTTGTCGTTTTTCAGGACGGGTCCGTTTCGAGTTGTTTCCATTTGTCGCAAAATTTTTCAAAAATTTGTCGTTTCGTTTTCTGTTTTTTCATTTGTCGTTTCTACCTGCTTTTTGTGTGATTTTAAAGCATTTCCGGGGGCTGCCAGAGCTTTTTAAGCCCTCTGTGGCTGCCAGGTCTGCAACCTGGGCATGCTATTGGTTGAAGTTTTCCAAGAATTTACATGATCCCATCACATGGCTTGCCTCCATGTTGTGGCTGGAGTGGCTGGCGACATCCATTTTGTCATCCTTATCGCGATGGGAGAAGACAAAACCAAACATTTTAAGGGCCCCAACCCCCTGGTAGGTAATAATTTCAAATAATTCTCGCATCATTGCTGCATTTTAATGGATGTCCAGGGCGTTTTAATACCCAAGAAATCAATATTAGGCATCTGGGAGCCATTTTGGGTTAATGTCCCCAACTCCCCTTAAAGGAAAAAAAAAATACAGCGATGTGAGAAAAGACATAAATGCACGTTTTAAGGACCCCCCACCCACCTGGTAGGTATTATCAGACAGTATAAATAATTATCGCTGCATTTTTATGGATGTCCAGGGCGTTTTTAACATTTAAAAAACAGCTCATTTCATTGCGCGCCGCCAGTAACGGAAACGAAACTAACGACCACAATTTTCATGGGTCGTTTCGTTTCATTCAATTTCCAGCTCAATTTTCGTTTGTCGTTTCATTACGTAATGGAAACGACAAACGAAAACGGAAACAAAAATTTCGCCGAGTCGTGCCCATGTCTAGTCTACTCCATAAAATGTTACATTAAAATATGAAAGTTAGTCTTTAAGGTGCCACATGTTTTGTGTATTTTGTTTTGTTTTGTTTTTCTTTCATTTTTCCTGGAATTCTTGACAAGACTTACATGGTCACCCTCTCCAAACCTTTTTAAAAATATGCCATTAGAATTCTGCATTAAAAATAATCAAAATTTGAAATTTATTTATTTATTTATTTATTTATTTTTGCAGGCGAGCCACGCAAAAAACCAAAAACAAAAACGAACTGAGTCCCTAGACAGTGCCGAAGGCATCCTGAAAGAGTAGAGTCTTTAAATTTTTCTTGAACGACGCCAGCGACGGAGCCTGCCGTAGCTCGCTCGGAAGTTTGTTCCAAAGCGTTGGCGCCGCCACCGAGAAGGCCCGTCCACGTGTGCTTGTTTTGCGGGCCTCCCTCGGAGTGACGGTCCGGAGCGAGAGGGCCAAGGAGGATCGGGTGGGTCGGGCCGGATCTAATTGTCGGGGGAGACGCTCCGCCAGATAAGCAGGGGCCAAGCCATGGAGGGTTTTGTAAACCAAAACCAACACCTTGAACCTTATCCGGGAGGAAACGGGCAGCCAGTGTAGGTGGGCCAGGATGGGGGTGGCGCGGTCATAACGACGCGCGCCAACCACCAGCCTGGCCAACGCATTCTGAAATAACAGAAAGTTGCTTTTATGGACTACATCTTTCCATTTTCTCAACCATGTGCATTTTTCTGATGCATGTTCCTTAGCTAAACTATAACTGAGGCTTGAAAAGTTACTTTTTGAACTGTATCTACCAGAATACTACTTCCCTTGAAACCATTGGGGGTTAAATTGTCCAGACCCTGAAAAGCTGTGAATGGTCTTATTATTCCAGAGTCTGTCATATATGTGTGATCTGTTATGTTTTTATTTATATTTACTGATTTATCTTATTGTAAAATGTCCAGAGTAGTGATTCACACTAATGGGATGGTACAAATCTAATGAATAAATAGGTTGGTAGTAGGGATGGGCACCTTAGGAAAAATGACATGCTGTTTTGTCATTTCATAATGTTTTGAAATGTTTCAAAATGAAAACAAACGGCAGACAGCATGTTGTCCTGAAACAAGATGAAATGATGTTTTTGGTTCAGGAGGAACCAAACTGGGGAGCTGCCACTAGATCTCGCTTCAGCAGCGAGATCTGCTGGCGGTTTTCCTGCTCAGTTCTTGCCTACCACCACCTCTCAGCTGGTTTTGACAGCTCAAGAAGTCAAAAAATCCCAGCTGGGAGGTGGGCAGCGACGGAGAACAGAGCAGCCAGGCAGCAGTAAATTCGTTGCCTGACTGCTCCTTTTCCCCCTGCCAACCCCTCCTCTCATGTGGGTGTTTTAGACAGGGAGCGCTGTGGGCAGTGGGGGCAGCCTCCACTCTAGCATCTTCCTGACAATTGATGAGAATCAAGAGAAACCGTAGGAACTTTGGGGAAGGCATCAGACATGCTCAGTATGCCACATGTTGGTTTATATCTTTGATCTACCATGGTTCCCAAAGGCAGTCTCTTAGTTTTAAAGACCAGCTAGTATAAAACCAAACATCAACCAGGTAAGTAATTTGCCAATTTAGCAATTTATCTAGTTCATCTATTTTAAAACAAGCTTTAGTAAAATGTCTTTCTTGAGAAGAACCGGAATTGTTATTGATGTGGTTTGATACTGTCAGCATTATTATTTTTTAAATAACTAAATTAGCCTGGTGAATATCCCATTGAAGGCCTTGAGTGTTTTTGCTATTAAGTTTGTGATATAAAAATAATTGTGTTTTGGAGCTATTTTATTTGAAGAAGTTTCCAATGTCAGTTCTTGGTTAATAATCCTTATAAAGTTTCTTGAAGGCGCCTTCTGAATCTTCATTGAAGGGGTGCAGTTCGTAGGTTCTTGTCCTCTGAAGTGTGTTTTTAAAAAATATAATTATCCAACTAGGGAAATAATGGGCAAAATTATATATTCCTGTTTTCATTGCTGCATTCCTTAGAAAGCTTACCTTTCAGATTGCTGTGGTGGCTGGCAAGGACTTTGGAATTCTTCTCTGTCTATTCCTTTATTTAAGGAATGCACGAAAATCACAGTAAAGTAAAAAGGCAGGAAATGCAAGTGAATCCTGGATGAGGCACACATCTTGAGAAGGGATTAAGAAGTGCTTTACAAGTTTACAGGTCCCTTAACTTGGTTTTCCAAAAGGGGGCAGTCTTGCTCTCTCTCCAGTAACTTCTGGACTGAAACTATGCACTACACAGCCGAGCTGTGGCTCTGCAAAATTTATGGTCTCTCCTGCCACTTCCTGCTGGTTATAAGAGCAAAATGTCATCCCATCTAGCAACAAAAGGTCCCCATCCAAGTTATATTGTTCAGGCTACGATACTTTAGAACATGGGGGGGGGGGGAACTGTGCATGCTGCCTGTAACAGAAGCATGGAGCTCAAAGCTAAGATACACCATGTATAGTAGTTGTAGAATCATATCAAATAAGCAGTTGATTGATGGAGGAAATCAAATCACCGCTTAAGTAGCGAGCATAGTGATCTTTTTAATGTTTGTGATTTTTACACGACATTCCTTCCGCCATCTCCACCAAAAAGCAGCTACCATTCCTTGAACCCCATTTTGCCGTTGTGATCTTCAGCATCTGCTATTTATTCTTCTTTGCACCCAGGTTCATTTGCAACACTCAAACTTCTTTCCCTTTCCTTTATAGTGGACTACATTAAAGTAGTCACCAGTACTTCGATCTCCAAGTAATGTCTGAAGTACTGTAAAATACATTATACGCCCCTTCCAAAATTAGGAAGCAGCAATATTTCTATCTTTTGAAAGTAAACAGAAACACGCAGACAAAAAAAAAGTGTTGGAGTATAGACTATATCAGTGTTATATAGTATCGGTAGGGCTTTTGGCAAACCACATCTTTTGCCATGTATAGACTTTTGGTACATGCTTTGAAGAACTGGGAATTGCTCACAAAAGCTTGCAATGATTTTTAATTTTTTTATTAGTGCCCTATAAAACTATCACCTGTAGTCTAGTCTTGCATTTGAATTTTGGCTCCCCCATTTTATTTCAATTATATAGGTAGGGGATGATCTAGAGAGGCAGAAAAGGGGGATGGATTTGTATTTAGCAAAATAGAGACATTCTAGCATAAAGGCATATGGGGACTGTGATCTTGGGGACATTTGGTAGAAAATTCAGATAGAATCAAGAGACTGCAAATCAAATCTGAAGCAGAAATATTAGCTGATCCAAAGCAGAATGAACAGAATCAGCCCCAGACATCAGACCCAGTTGAGTTATCATGCAACAGAATCTGGAGGGCCACCCTTTGTCTAGTCCTGCTGCAGACCATAGTTGGAAGACACAGGAGAAGAAGAATGCTTTCACAAAAAGGGGGAAAACATGTACATTGCTCTTGAAGGAGTGGGCATTCTCTCTGTGCAAGAATAGCATGTGCATTTCCACACACCCCAAAAGGTATCACAGTGGGATTCCTTCCCCTAGTCCTCTTTGCTCTAACAGATCTGACAGGCTAAATACTTCAAGTTTCACATTCCAAATGAAGAAATTTTCATTTTCTTGTTCCTTTTTCTTTCAAATAAATGCCGTCCCCATCCCTCTTTCTACCTGACATCCAGAAATATTTTGTTTTATTATATTTTATTTCTGTATGTCAAGCAAAGCTGGACCAAAATCATTTTGAAAGCTATACTCTTCACAATCCCCAAGAAAGGAGGTGCCAAGGAGTATAATTAGCTGTATCAGCATTGCTCAAGTTTCCCTTGCAAGCAAAGTATTGCTCACGATGTTGCAACAAAAGCTTTTACCTTATATGGAGCGAGAAATGCAGGATGTCCAAGCTGGATTCCAAAAAGGAAATGGCACTCAGGAACATATTGCAAATATCCACTGGCTGCTGTTAAGAAGACAACATTCACAACTGTAGAAGACCTCCACAACGTTAACATTGACAGTGAAGAAGTTGACATTGTTAAAGACTTTGAATGCTGTGGCTCAATCGTCAATCTTAATGGAGAGTGTAGCCAAGATATCAGAAGAATCAGAGACTTGAAAGGACAGCAATGAAACTACATTTTTAATATATTTAATTATTTGTTTGTTATAAAACGAAATGGTTAATTGTGGAGCATGAACAAGATAAATAGGAAAACCTCTGTTGGCTCAAGAAGTTCGATCTTTTTTCTTCTTTTTTTGGCTGAGGGTTGTGTTGCTGAACTGGCAAACATAGACCACAAAGCTGCTACATTGTGAATCCTGTTCTTTCTGACTGCTCCACAAATAGCTGCAAATGAAAACATGACCTTCCATGCACCATTTGAGGTTTTAATCAATCATTTCGTACAGACTGGCCATTTTGCAATCACCTCTGGGAAAAGCGGTTCAAATTGGCTTAGACTCTAAGGGCGGGTTGCTGGGCCCCGCCGCCATTGAAGCCACTGCCGCCGCAACTGAAAAAGGTGAGTGAGTGGGGGAATTCCCCCCCCTTGCACAGGGGACCTGGCGGGCGACCCCTGAAGTCGCCGCGGTCAACCGGTCGACCGCGGTCGACGTCTTGGACAGCCCTGGCTTAGAGCAATAGGGTAAGCCTTCTTCTCTTGCATTGTTCGGAGATCTCCAAGGGAGGGGCAATGCAAATTATCCCAGCTTCATCTTGCACATGGGGTTATGGGTTGAGATTTGGTCCAGATAATGTTATTCTTCAAACATTATCCATTGAAATGAAGATGGAAGCTTGCTTGCTTGCTTGAAGGGCAGTGTTTTTGACCTCATTTTCATTCTTTCATAATGGAGTCATTACCACTTGGACTCTGTCTGGAATTGGATAGACATTTCTCTAATATAAGTATTAATGATACAGTACTTCATAAAATCAAGAAGCTTCATCATATATGATTGCCATGGACATAGACAGAAGAGTGACAAACCGGTTAGTTACAGGCATGATCCTCAACCTTAAGGTTTCTGGTGATATTGAGATGCAACAAATGGAATGCATGATAAATAGCTGGCTGTGTTAACCATAGTTGGGGGCTATAATTCAATTATACTTTTAGAGGCATGGCTGTGCTACATACTATACATCTGTTTTTTGAAATAAGAAACAATATAGTCCTTACTTTGAGGGGATGAGGAATCCAATCTGATAGTTCTCCTTTACAAAGGGACAAGCAAAACTATATTTACATAGGAGTAAAGTAACACTCGTGTTATTGTTACTTTAAAAAAATTAGCCAAATCCTATTATGTACTGACACTGACATAACTCAACTGATTTAAATCTCAGGGGTAAATTAGCCCATGTTAAAAAAAAAACTGGCACAGGCATTTGCTGCTGTCAGGGCTGGCACTAGTTTTTTTTTTTTGCGCCCTAGGCGAGGGGCAGGCGGCAGGGGGCGGGCGGGTGGCTGCGGTGGTGGGGCGGTGGGTGGTGGGCGGTGGGTGGTGGGCGGTGGGTAGTGGGGGCGGGGCGGCAGGGGGCGGCGGATGATGGGGGATGGCGACAGGCATAGGGGCGGACGGCGATGGGCGCAGGGATGGGCGGCGATGGGCGCAGGGGGGATGGACAGCAGTGGCCAGTGGTGGGGGGTGCCGGGGGGTAGCAGGCTGGCCAGCGCCCCCTCTCCATTTTGGCGCCCTAGGCAACTGCGTAGTTCGCCTTAATGGACGCACCGGCCCTGGCTGCTGTGCATTGAGTTTGACAAGCTACGGCATCAACAGCCAATGCCTCTGCTGACTTGGTAACTTCTGGAAGCTCACCACTGAGACTTAGAGCAACTGAGTTACACCAGTGGACATCATCAGTAGGATTCTTGCCATTGTTTTAAAAATCAGATTTTGGGACCATTTTTGCTGGTGTGGTTCCAAAACACAATTTAAAAGCTCTGTTGAGCAATCAGATGGATTCCATGGGTTTCTGGAGCCAGATTGACACAATGGTTGTCCCATTCCATGCAGATGGCAGAAATATTGTATCTATATTTTAGCAGTTCTGTATCTTCACTTTCCATTTATGACAATGTTTTTAGAGTACATTAGAACAGCAGGAGCAAGATTGTGTACCTTTCTCATACATGTCATCTCTGAACCTCTCTGTTCATAGAATGAGAGAATCAGAGAATCAGAGAATCAGAGAGTCATAGAGTTGGAAGAGACCTCAAGGGTCACCCAGTCCAACCCTCTGCCATGCAGGAACCTCATCACAATATTTCCGACAGGTGGCCATTCAGCCTCTGCTCTGCTCTGCTCTGCTCTGCTCATTGTAATTTTATCTTCATCTTTCACTTTTTGTTTGTTAGTGCAGGTTGTTATTTATAAGACCATCTCTTGGGCTTCAAGTTACAGCATCTCTCCCCAAGTAGGTATCTATGGAAGGATGTGAAAGTTTCCTTCCATTTCCAGGATAGGAAGAAGGAGAGGATATGTTGTGATGCTGATCTTCCTTTGGGTGGCCCATGTCTTGTCCAGGACTTTGTCCTGTTCAGACCTCTCTCCACTGGCAGAAAGGGGTCTGGTGGCAGCGTGTTTTGCAGATACACTTGTGGTAATCTGCCATTTCTCTCCCTCCCCACCCCCACCCCCATGATGGCAGCATGTCTAGTGTTTCACCGGGGTAGTTGGCTGCCTGCCAAACCTTACACCTCATCTGGTGCAAGTTTTCCAGTGCATTATTCCATTTTACATCACTGCCAGCTAACTTTAGCTGGATCAAAGTTTTGCCTAGTCATCTGAGACATTCTGATCAGATCCACCATGGGCACACGTCCACACAAAGGATGGCATATGTGAAACTGGCTGATTGCAGATATGGCCAGAAACAATTGTGATTGCGGGGAAATATGCCACTAAGATCACGTGAATTGCTCCTGTCCCATCCATAACAATCCAATTGATATACCAATTGGATATACCAACAGAAAAAGAAGAACATGGGATTTTAACATCTGTTTTGCAACGGGTGGGGAGCCTTTAGATTTGCATGCTAGGAAAAGATAATTTTAATTTTGATCAGATTAAAAGAATCAAACTGAGATACAGAAAGGCTCAGGAAATTAATTCTGCTTCAGAACAAGCAGTAACTGATGGGACTAGAATAATAAGCGTAGGATTAATTACAATTCAATGCTTTTTAAATAAAGAAATGTTAAAATAGCTTAGAATGTGGCCAGTATAATACGACTTGCACAGCTGATTATATCTCAGTGCTGGAACGAATAATAAGTCTAACATTCATGTCAAGTTACACTTTGAGCTGGGACAGATTGACACAGCCAGATTAACCTGGGGAGGCTTTCTGTCCAGAGACTGAATCAGTGGTTGTGCATGTATACAAGCAGATGCTGTGAGTGTGATTTTATATTGCTGTGTGCAGCAGCTAGAGCTGTACACTTAGATTCTTTTGTCAGGACTCAGGATAGGAACCCCATAGAGCAGCGGTAACCAAGGTATTCTATTCTATGATTAGTTTCAATATGGGCAGAGACTGGTGGGAGGCAAAGAGGAAGGCAGAGTGATAGACTCTTTTGGCCAGAGAATAATCAGTTATTGGTTGTGTTTCCTCCTTCCCAGTTCCTTTGGACTACGAGCAAGGGTGGGTGATCTGGGGCCGTCCAAATATTGTTAGACCCCAACTCCTATCAGCTCTAGCTACTAAAACACTGGTAAGGGTTGAAGTCCTGAACTGTCTAGGAAGCCACAATGCATCTATTCCTGACTCGGCAGCTCTTTCATGATTCCTGTTATAGTAAGATCTGCATATACTAGTTGCATGGACATATGTCTGATGGCCACAATTTAACTAGAAATGTGACAATGGCCACAATTTAACTAGAAATGTGACAATTCTCAGCCTAATGAGGCCTGTAACCAAGTGAACTGTGTGGCCATTCAATCAGGTGCTTGCTCTGGGTGATCAGCTACAAGGCTCTTGTTGTCCCTCTTCTGCTTTTTCATCTTTAAGAGTTGAGCTAGATAGCTCTTCAGACAGCCTTCAACAGTCGTCTGTAAAGGAGGTTGTAGACTCCTCTTATTCCCGGCTTCCTATTTTTAGATGTTCCCCCAAGCTACCTCACCGATTGGCCAATAATCTTTTAAATATTCAAGAAGTCCATGGCCCTTTGGATTTTACATTGCCACTTTCTCGACATCTCACTACCTAAAATGGCCAGAAGATTGTCCTTTTCTGTTACCTAGCTGTACATTTTGTGTCCTGTGAATGGAGAAAACTACAGTAAACTGTGTGTTTTCTCTGGGAGGCCTTTCTAGTGGTTACTGTGTCCATTCCATCTCCTTTAGAGTGACATCTCCAAAAGGATTGCTCTGCGTCTTGCTGTGTGTGTGTGTGTGTGTGTTCTAGAGCTCGGAGGGTGGAACCATAAGATCACACTGGCAAACTGAACTCTTGTGGCTTTTCCAATATGAGTCAACTATTCATCGCCACGTGACACTCATATTTTTCATAACGTCACCTCTTCGCCTTGGCACATACTATATTAGTCTTGTGCTGGTAATTATAAAAGCACTTTGGTTAATTATAACCCATGATGAAGATGATGGAAATTACTCTATCTGTTTATACTGCAGAGATGTTTATTCTGTATTTCCACCATTCCTTAACCCTTTAAAAAGCCAATGTAGGGCTTTTTTAATTGTCACATGTGGAGCATTTTAAAAGTAAATACGAGTACAAGGTTGATATTATTTTAAATGTATATTGTATCTGTATTCCCAACACTGTGGTTTCTTAGTACTGTGAATAACATAGTATGGAGCCAGCCTATTAAACGGCCTGTTTGTGTAAGGAAATTCTTAGTCCTTCTACAATATTCTATTGCTTACTGTGTTCTTCCAATACGCTTGGCATTCCACAGCTTAAATGATCATTTGTTGAACAAATTCATGCTTTTATTAGTCAAAATACAGAGAAAACAGAAGCCCCCCTGTTTCAAGATATTTGCTAATGCACGGTTAATTATCACATATAGCTTACTATAATTCATTTTACAGGGAGACCTCCTGCAGGTAACGTGCTCACAGTTTACGAAGCAAAATAACCTCACTGTGGATTAGGACTGTTTCGCTGCTGGTCAGACAGTTGCTGCTTCTAGGCCTTCTCCTTTCACCTTGCTAATTTGAACAAGGGTTTATTTTTATATTTGTCCTCAGCAAGACTGTAGCATGGTTGTTAAACCTCTCCCAGGCCTAATTAGAGCACCAATGCTAGCATTCATAATGAATCTCGTGTCCTGGGCTGGAGGAGGCCGCCGAAGTGCTACGGTAGCTTCCTGGCAGACAGTGAGCTGGCAGGTTTAAGGCAAGGCTTGTGGCTGGCAATATTAAGTGACTGTTGAAATTCATTGACTCCACTGCGGCTTATGTGTCTAGATGACAACAAGGTTGCACGGTTCTTTTATAGTTACAGCAAACGGGCCCATTTAAATATTTATTAGGTGATTACGGCGATGTAAAATGGAAAAAAAAAAACGGCAACGTACAGTATTGCATGTATAACTGTGTTGACGGTTATATGTAGTAAATATTTAAAAGGGGGCTGTGTTTATCATTTGCAGTGACAGCATCATTCCCTCCCCTCCTCCTCCCCGGAACCTAAACACCCAACACAACCTGTTTGCATTTACCTTTTTGTTTAATTTTATGCTCACTGAGGTCGCCCTTAAAATTTCTTACATTCTGGTGCAATGAAGAGATATGATGGAACAACAATCTTTTTGATTGTCAGTATTCTCAGATTATTTTGTAGTTGCAAAGCAGAGACTGGAAGCGGAGTCAGACTGCCAGTGTCAGAATGCAAAGATGGCAAACCATGTGGGTCTAGCAAGCTTCAGATAGTAAGCCATTTATCCACTTGTGCGTCTCATCAAAATCCCTTCCCTCTCCTTCTGCAGGAACTGAGAACTCCATAGTTAATCTTGACCTCTGTTTACATCATTCATTATTAGTGGGTATGTAAAAACAATTGCTGAAAGACCATCTCTCAAATCTTTTAGAATTTAGCAACTGAGATGAAGTGCAATAATGTAGAGGTACCAATATATTACGAGTGTATATACTTCTTGCTGGCGGCATAGCTCAGTGAGTTGAGTTGGGAGCCTGATTCCCACTGTCCCAATTGGAAGAAGAGCCAGCCTATGTTTGGCCACCTGCACAATCCAGAATGAGAGAAGGGTACATAATAACTATGGTTATTGTAGAATTCTTCCCAGACAGGAAGAAAATATGCTTTCTTGTTATTTTTTCTTGATAGAAGAAATTTGCATTTGTGTTACTGTTGTCATGATTTTGTTTGGATTTAAAACAATGCAATCTGCTTTGGGATCAACTGATATTTGTGCAGACATTTCTGTTTTGCGTCAGCCTAGATCAGTGATGTCGAACCTCTGGCACTCCAGATGTTTTGGACCACATCTCCCAGAATTCCATGCCTGTATTGTCAGTGAAAAAGGACTGTGGGAATTGTGGTCCAAAACATCTGGAGTGCTGAAGGTTCACCACCACTGGCCTAGATATATTGACCTGGGAATAAATCCCATTGAATTCAACAGGAACTACTTCTGAACCAATATTTATAGCAGCTGTCCTTGTTTTTAATTGAATGAACCATAGCATCTGTTTGTACTGACTGGTTATAATGGAAATTGTACTCCATCATATCTAGAGCATAGAATCATAGAATTATAGAGTTGGAAGAGATCTCAAGGGCCATCCAGTCCAACCCCCTGCCATGCAGGAACCCCCATCACAGTATTTCCGACAGATGGTCTCTCATCCTATATCTGTGCAATTCATTCTTTTTACCTAGATGTAGCACTCTACATTTCCCTCTCTTGAAACCCATTCCGTTAGCTTTGGTTCTAATCTGTTAAAGTCATTTTGGATTTTCATCCTATCCTCTAGGGAATTAGCAACCCCTCCCAATTTGGTATCATCTTCAAATTTAATTAGCATACTCTCTATTCCTTCCTCCAAGTCATTAATAAAGATATTGAACAGCACTGGACCCAGAACAGCATAACAGGTTGGAGAATAGAGATGCATAATATTGAACTGCTATTCCTCTCTACTCCCCCCCCCCGCCCCCAGAACAGATGAAGGGCTGATGTGGTTTCATGGCTGACATGAATCTGGAAAAGGCAGATTTAATGCTCAAGTGTTCATTGCACTACACTTGAGTCTGTAACACTGGATTAAAGCTGGACAAGGATTTTAATCACATGCTATGGCAGAGAGCCTGGGAAGAATGACTAAAATGTCATGCTACAGTCCAGCATAATTGGTTGAAGACCAGAACAATCATTCTCCCATTGCTGAAGACATTATCATACATATTCATTATTCTTTCTGAGTGTCAGGACATATGGAACCATCCCTGCTGCCATTTATAAATCTTATCTTGGTGAAAAGAAGTATTTTACAAAGGCAAGATATTTGTAGGTGGACACATTTCATGATACTGTTTGATCATCATTTCCAGTGGGTTGGTTTTCAACATTTATGTGTGGTATGAAACGAGGCTGTAATTATCCTAATAAATTTTCAAGAGCTGTAATGCATTTCCCACCCTTGAGCACTTAATGACATTGACGTACATTCAGCTGTCTTTTAGACCACATTATTTCATGAGACCACATTACTACCCTCATCTTTGACCATTCCTTTAAGGTTTCATCAAAGAATCATCACCAGCCTTTAATTACTTTTCAGAGGGTCCCTGAACCCGTGAAGAAAATAGCACAGGCAAATGCTAAAATTGCTGTCTGGTTTTTAACACCTCTATATTCTGCCCTGCTACAAAGATAAAGCTTTGATCCATTTAAACTTTATGATTTAAAAGGGAAAGTCTCTTCAGCCATACCTACTGTTAGAGTTTGGGAGACTTAACTTTTTTGGACTACAGTTCTTAGAATCCTTTAGCCAGTCTTGGCCACTTGGAATGGCAATGCAAAAAAGGGCTATAGTAGAAACCTCAATTTGCTGACAACCCGCCCTCCATCTTTTTACTGATATCAAATGCTAAAGAGAAAGAGGGGAATTGGTTGACAGACGAACAGCTAGTGAACACCCAAACAGAATACACATAAGTATTGAAGAAACGTTCAGCTCTCTTGTTTCATGAAAAAAGGTATGCAGGGGAGACCAATTTGACTGCCTCTACAAATTCGGTCTGGATTATCCATTCTAGCTTTGGTTAATTTACTATACCTATAGTTCAAGAAACTGAGAGCTGGAGGAGTCCTCCCCTGAGACTTTGGAAGACAGTTGCATTTGGAATTCTAGTCTAAATGGACCAAGAGAATCCAGCATTCACCCAAATATTTTTTAATACTGACGGGCAGCAGCTTCCAGAATTATCTCACTTGGATATGCTGAAGATTGAACCTAGGACCTCCTGTGTACAAAGCAAGTACTTTCCCATAAAGCTAGCTTCTGATGTCCTATACAGGGCATAATTCTCCAGAGAAACCTCTTTGTGGATAAAAGAGAGTCTGTTCCTTCCAGTGTCTTTCGTTCAGAGGTTGATGTTCAGAGGTTGACTGGTGGCAGGGATGGGGAAGACCTTGAAAACTCTTTTCCAATAAAAATAAATATTACAGTCCCAGAAGAATCAGTGGTTTAACCCACAGTAAGATACTGTAATATCTTCGTATTCTAAGGTGTGCGACCTTTCTAGATATTCATGCAGTGATGAACTGACAAAATTAATATTCAGTCTGAAGCCTGCAAGTCGATCCTGATTCAGCCCCTCCTCTCTAATCACAAGGATTTGGACACCTATTATAGTTACCAAGTGGTGCCAGAAAAGCGAGATATAAAAACGGAGATATATTCTTTATGCTGGGTAGACTCCTGGGTTCCGCTCTGCAGCTGATACAGGTTCTATGGCGAGGAAGGGTGATAAAATGTTTTGGGTTCACATTATAATTCTTGCCTCCTGGAACCAAACGTCTGCCAAATCCAGTTCTTAACCTGAAATAGGCACCTTTGCAAGCTTGAGATTAAATTTATCTGAAAAATGAATAAGCAAGCATTTTAAGAAGTCGGCACAATAAATGTCCATGGGAGGAGGGGAAGTATTCTTTTTTAAAACGTACCAACTGTACTGTGGCCGTTGGAAAAATGCATCAAATTTGAGGAGGAAAAAAGAAAAAATGTGAAAAAATGCATGCAAATTTTTACATTTTTTCCATGTGGTAAAGGCATTCAATCAAGCTCAAATGGATATCAAAACATGGTTATTGCTTAATGAGCTTAAACTTGATCGATTGTCATTGCTCTACCTATAGCTGAGTATGAGTGAATCTGGCCCAAATCAGCCCTGTCTTTTTTTTGTTTTTTATCATATTTGCTTCCCGCTCGTCCATCAAGGAACTCAGGATGGTGTCTTTGGAATTTAGCTGCATTTTCTGTGTTGTAATCTGTTGTGATCCTAGAAACTAGAAAGGAAATTCTAGTTGCTTTGTGAACTCTCCGAAGATTTAAATACATTGGGGGGGAAATCACACATGGATTTACTGGCAAGTCACACATATTCTTCAGCAGACATTTACGTATAACTAAAAGGAGTTTAAAATGAGCATTTTTTGCTACAAAACATTTATACAAAAAAACCTAGATTTTTTTTTTCAAACTCTGGGGCTGTTCTCTACTAGAGTAAAACCAATATAAACTACCATTTCAGAACAAAAAAGTGAGTGCATGCATTTTATATTCAGTCATATTTCATAACTGGATCATATAAAATGTCCTTCTTATGAGTGAGGGAATCCAAAGCAGAATTTTCTGGAAGCAGCTTGGACTGAAGCCAGAAAAGTTGGCAAAAAAAATTTAGAATCTCAGCTGACACACCTAACTAAAAGCTTGTAAAGTAACTATGAAGCTCAGGATTTGATATTTTGCCCAGACAAAAGATATTATTGCTTCTCTCCCACCCCCTAGGGGTAACTCATGGGCTCAGTAACTCTTCACCCACATAGATATGCAGAAAAGTTGATGCCGGAAACACTGAAAGGCAGTGCATTTCTAATATAGTCTATATTTTCCCCAATGTAGCAAAGCTATATGTTAGATTAATGTTAGTATCTTCTATGTGCAACTCTATGTGTGATTAAAGTGGAGATGAACAGTGGCCTCAATGTCCAGCCATCATTACTCAAGTATCCTTTCTGAGAAAGACACAAGGGTGCAAGTTGATGGCCCTAATTATCCTGGCCTGGATTTGCCTGGGTCATGGGTCACTTTGAAATACAGGATGTCATTTGGGGCCTTCTTTGCATCCACAAGCAAAGATCAACCACAATGCACTTCAAGCAACCCTATTTGGTCCTTCTTTCCCTTTGAAAGAAAGGAAAGGAAAGGAAAGGAAAGGAAAGGAAAGGAAAGAAAGAAAGAAAGAAAGAAAGAAAGAAAGAAAGAAAGAAAGAAAGAAAGAAATGAGGGAGGGAGGGAGGGAGGGAGAAAGAAAAGGGAAAGAAAGAAAGAAAGAAAGAAAGAAAGAAAGAAAGAAAGGAGGGAGGGAGGGAGGGAGGGAGAAAGAAAAGGGAAAGAAAGAAAGAAAGAAAGAAAGAACAAAAGAACGAACAAAAGAATGAATGAACGAACGAGAAAAACTCCATGCCTTGTCTCCTCCTGTCTCCTCTGTGCTTTACTGAAGCTGCTTCATGATCATGGAGAATGAAAGCCTCTTTCCACTCCCTCATTTAGGGGAAAGACAAGCAGCTTTGTTTTTTCTCCTTTGTGACACCTTGTATCACAATTGCTCTGGGGAGTTTTTTTTTTAACTTTGCTTTCTCTCTCTGTGTGCGTCACCATGGGGGGAGTGGGAGGAGGCTTTCAATTTCCCAATATCATTAAGGAAAGTGGCAGCTTCAGGCATCCACTTTAGTGTGACCATACATGCTGGAACTGAATCAAAATGGAGCTATCCGACCACACCCAAAAGCAATAGCCCCTCACAGGGACCCCAAAAATATGAAGGTTGGCAAAGATCTTTTTCTCACTATCCGATTGCACCCCAAACTGCAACCCCCAAAATAACTTTTCTAAGCTCTAGCTCTTCAGAGTATGTTCTGAGAAGATATCTAGCTGAGCTTTGTGTGAGACAGGTTTTAAAACAAAGCACTCAGCCCACTGACAAAAACAATTGCTGTGGAATTGGTGTGGGGTGGGTGGGGTGGGGGTGCTTTTAAAGAAAACAGTTTAAATCAAAGTGTCTCCATCACAAAAGCACGGATTGTTTTGCATGGGAAGAACTTTTTTTCCTTAGAAAGAGAAGTAAGATAGCTTTCTGCCAGAGAGTTATTTGCAATTTCTTGTAAAACTCAATTATTTCATATGTAAACCCCTCTTAGTTTAAATTGCGCTTCTGCCTGCCTGCCTGTCTACCCTACTTGCTCACCACCCGCCTACCCACTTCATCACCCGCTGTGCTTGCTTGCCAGCCTCTGCTGCTCGATCACCTGCCCACCCAGGTGGCCACCCCTACCTGCTTGCTTGCATGCCGTACACCCACCTCCCTGTTTGCTCTCTTAGGCTGATACTTCACGTCCATCTCATCGCTGTTTGCAGTCCCGCTGGGGACCGGTACGAAGAAATCTAACCGCACATCCATTGCGGGATGAAGGGAGTTTGTCCTGACCACGCCCCCTGAACTGCGATCTAAGCGGGATGAGAGATTCCCCTCCCTGGCCTCAGGAATCTCCTCATCTCGCTTCTCGTTCTGATACGAGAGCCCGTGAGGTCAGTCTCCTCCCGCAACGTGCCATTCTCCATCTAGTGGCAGGAGTGCGAAGTGCCGTTCGCCAGTACATTCCCTATGGAGTCAGAAACACAGTGCAGAGAGATTAAAAGACAAATGCCTCAAACTCAGCTCCGTAACGCATTGAAGGCAAGGCTTCGGAGAAGGAAACATTGAAAAATGGAAGGTCGGGCCGAAAAAAAACGGAGAACAAAGGCATGGGATTTCACATCTCATCACAGAACGAGGATGTGTGGTAACAGTCATGCCGGTATCATCCCTCATGCCCGTGAGTACACGGGAACAGGGACAGAACCGCAAGAAGACCACGTGACTGCAACCAACATCAACACACAAAGAACTTCCTCCCGGGAGGAGAGTGGATGTGAAGTAGCTGTCTTACTTTCTTGCCCTCTTCCCCCCCTTGCTGGCCTATCTAGCTCCTTTCACCTGGACTGGTGGGAGCAGCCTGGTTTCACTGCTGTCACCTGAGCAGGAGAAATACTAACAGCAATTTATAATGACGTACATTGTCACTTTATTACCACATGGAACGAAATCCAACATAACCATTGTTCTTTTTGTCAGTGGCACCAAGCTCATACTAGGTTATACAAAGCTATTTCCCCCCAGTGTGGAATTAGACAAGGTTGCCCATTATTACTTTTATTGTTTATGGACTGAGAATCTTGATTCTTATATTCTATAGGCAGAACTGAGACAATGGTTGCACAAAATGTTGTGAAGAAAACATTTGTATTTACCAACATAGGAGACTCCCTAACACCTTAGGATTGGTAATGGCATAAATTTGGGAAGCTCCTGTCAGAATGCTTGCTAAAAATGTCCAACGTGCTGTTTAAAAATAATTGGAAAAGTAACTGGAAAAGGTTACTTTATAAATGAACAAACTAATTTCCAGTTGTGTTACTTCTGAAATGTAACTTCACCACACACATCACAAAAATGTAACTTTTTATGTTGCATGTTGTAATCAATTGTCTGAAAGTTCTGGAGGATGAAAAAAATTATATGGTCTTGGAGCACCTAGGAAAAAAGTAGTAGTGCTTCCAGAAGCTACTTATTACATGTGTTAGGGATTTATTTCCATTCACTACTTCATCAATGCAAGTCAAAGACCGACCGATGGGGAGGAGGGAAATCTCATGGAGACAAGCATCCTCCAAATGGGTCCTTGGATTTTCACTGTCTACACTCTGTTTCTTAAATTAATTATATTATGTCTTAGAAAGAGGGGGAGGACTCCTTTTCCCCCCCTGCTACAAAGGTACCTGGCTGGTTCTGTCATCATTAGGCACTGTTCATCCCACCAAGAAAGCTGCTACTTCACCAACAAAAATGAGCAAGGTGGCTATAAAACCACACTTTGCTTGAAAGCCAAGCTTCTTGACACGTCTGCTAAAAGAAAACATTAAGCAGCAGTGTGGTTTGGGTATCGTGAAGCATTAGCATTGGAATGCCAGACCCAAGGCATCCCGTAAGCCGTCAGAAGAGCCTCACTAAACCTCATGTTGAGGTATAAAGTTATTAATGCTAGTTTCTTCTCACACCCGTGCCCACACACACGGCTAGAAATCACCTAGCGCTGTGCGACTGGCGTTTATTTATTTACTTTAATAAACAAGCAGCAGAGTCTGTAGAATGAGGCTATGGAAAAACATGTTAAATTACTGCTTTTTGGGGTGGAGGGAACCTGTCAGTCACCATTTTCTCTCCGTCTGTCTTCTGTTTATTATTCAAGACAAAGACATTAAAAATAAATATCTGTCTCCAGGTGGTAAATTTGGGAGACTAAGGCCCAGCTGTGAATAAAACTTATAGCCTCTTTTATACAAACAGTCATTGGGAGTCATTCAAAGAATTTTATTCAGATTAAGGAAAGTAGGAATGCATGTATATTGTTCTTAATGAATTATATACAGTAGTAGGGATTAGAGATGGGCATTTTACAGGGGGGGGGGGGAAATATTCTGTCTTGTCCTGGATCAGCAACTGGCTAAGGGACAGGGAACAGAGAGTAGCACTAAACGGACATTTCTCCAAGTGGAGGGAGGTAACGAGTGGGGTCCCCCAAGGTTCACTACTGGAGCCCCTGCTTTTCAACCTCTTCCTAAATGATCTAGAACAGTGGTTCTCAACCTGGGGGTCCCCCAGATGTTCCTGGACTGCAACTTCCAGCAACCCGTTCCAGCACAGCAAGTGGTGGAGGCTTCTGAGAGTTGCAGTTCAGGAACATCTAGGGACCCCCCCCCCCCCAGGTTGAGAACCACTGATCTAGAAGTAGGAGTAAATAGTAAGGTAGCCAAATTTACTGACGACACGAAATTATGCAGGATAGTAAAAACTGAGAGAGATTGTGAGAAGCTCCAGAGGGATCCCTTGACACTGGGGGAGTGGGCAAAGTACAGAGTGATGCATGTTGGGGCAAACAAACAAAACCAGTTACATTTATAAACTGATGGGGTCTGAAATCTCTGCAACAAAGCAGGAAAGGGACCTTGGTGTCCTGGTGGACAGCTCAATGAAGGTGTTGACCCAGTGTGCCGCAGCAGTGAAGAAAACATACTCAGTGCTAGGGAACATTATGAAGGGTATAGAAAACAAGTCAGCAAGTGTCATTTTGCCTTTTTATAAATCTATGGGGAGGCCCCATCTGGAGTATTGTGTACAATTCTGGTTACCGTACCTCCAGAAGGATATAATGGAAATGAAAAAAGTGCAGAGGAGGGCAACCAGAATGATTAGGGGGGTTGGAACACCTTCCTTCCCATCTAAGGCTGCAAAGGCTGGGCCTCTTCACTCTTGAACGACAGCACCTAAGAGGTGACCTGGTTGAAGTTTATAAAATCATACACAGTATGGACAAAATAGATAAGGAAGAGCTGTTTTCCCTATTGCACAACACTAGAACTAGGGGGCACTCCATGAAACTTTTGGGTGCTAGATAAATAAGAGAAGGTACTTTTTCATCCAGAGGATCAATGATCTCTGGAACTCCCTGCCAGAATAAGTGGTGGCAGCTGTCAGCCTTGACAGCTTTAAGAAAGGATTGGACAAGTGGCTATCATGATGGATGCCTAAGGGCAGAGGCGTGGGAAGGGTTTGGAGTGCCTGGGGACAAAGTCCATTTCTGCCCCCCTCCTGCCCCCCAACCGCATCACACTCACCCAGCAAGGGGACAATCCTGCAGGCGTGGGGCGTGTGTGTGCGCGGACCTGTGGCTGTTTCTCTCTGTGTGCACACATGCACACACACCATACACTTCTCTTGCGGTGAGCCGGGAGAAGGTGAGGAAGAAGGTGCTGTGGCCACCACTGAGGTGGAGGCGGTGGAGGGGATCCCGTTGTCAAGCCTTAGCGGGGGGAAGGAGGACTGCTGGCAGGAGGGCGCACAGATTCCTCCACCTGCTCCCCTCCAGGTGCCCCTAGATTGCTGCATGCCCAGGGCAAATGCACCCTTCTGCCCCCCCCCCCCCGGTATGCCCTTGCCTAAGGACAACCTCCGGTTTGAAGAGCTAGGCAGGATATCTCTCAATACCATTTGCAGAGAATTGTAAGCAGGTGAAGACATCTGCTTGGGAATACCCTGAAGAAAATGGTGAGCCACTGTGTGAGACAGAATGCTGGACAGGATGGGCTGTGGCCTGTTCCAGCAAGGCTGCTCTTTTGTTCTTATGTTCTTAAGCTTTTGAAATGTTATGAAACGAAATGGGTAACAGCATTTTGTTACAAAATGAAATGAAACACTTTTCCCCTTTGAAAGCAAAACATTTTGTCACTCTGTAAAATGTCTCCCTTGTTAAAAGCTACCCACCAAATTTGGCGCCTCTAGGACCCAGGAGAGCCATTTTATAGAGTAACAAATTGCTTCATTATTGTTTCATTTTAATATGATGGTTTTTTTTTTACAAAAATGTGTTAAAAATGAAATGAAACAAACCGCTAGTAGAAACGAAACGAAATAAAACTCCGTTTTTCCATTTCGTGCCCATCCCTAGTAGGGATGGATACTCAATGGGGTGTCATGGATCAAGTGACATACTAGGTCTCTGGAAAACAGGGTTCGAACCTCTGCTACACCATAAAAGCTGACTGGGGGGGGAGTGGGACAGGTAAAGCCACTTCTGGGATATCTCACTTACCTTGAAAGCCCTATTAGGGTCTCTAACTCCATCCCAACATGACGGCACAGAACAAGAGTGACATAGGGCCTTTTTACACGATCCCTAAGATCCGCTGGTCCCTTAAATTCGGACCAGAGATCTTGAGGGTTTGTCGTTCTCCCTGCGTTCCCACCCCCTCTCCGCACGTCCTTGTTCTGTCTGCGTGAGGGGAGGGAGAAAAAAAGGGAGAAAAGAATGCACTCTTACCTCCGGAGTGCCGGTGGAAGTTGCTCCGACCCCCCCGTCACTTCCTGGTTCCTCTTAAAGGGGCGGGAGGCAAAAAAAACCAACAACAACAAAAAGAAGCGAGGAGAGCCCGGCACACTCTGCATCAAAATTTTTCACTCTCCCAGAGCAGGTACTTGAAAAGTGCGCTGGGTCGCGCTTAGGTGGGCGGGGTCGCACTTAATTTTCTGTTAGCTCCAGAGCTGGTGGGGAAACATTTTTAAGCTCCGGAGCTGGGAGCCATTTGCAGCAGAGCTTAGGGGTCGTGTATAAACGCCCATAGTAAGGATCAGCAGTTACAGCTTCAAGGACCAAATCTTGCCACCCTCTACTCAGTTACCAATGCAGATACAAGAGGTGAGTGTGTAGAGGTCCTTAGGGAAGGTCTTATGCTGCTCTTAGGATGCCCTGTGAGTTGAAGTAAAACCAGACTCCTTATTTGTTTTTTATTATATCCCTTCCCTCCAAGGGTCTCAGGGTAAGCAACATCCATTTCCTCATGTGATCATCAGAACAACTCACTGAAGTGGGTCAGGCTGAAAGAAACTTACTGGTCCAAGGCCAGCCAATCAGTTTTCTGGCTCAATGGGGACTAAAACCCCACTCTTTTGTATCCCAGTGCAGATGTGTCAGACTGACCTTCTTTAAATCAGAGGGTGACCAGGTGGGCATTGGTTCCACTCTTAGTCTTGTGTTCCTCACTCATTTTGATATTTCTCTCAATGACCAGTCAGCTTAATTCTTACTTCTAAGTAGATCTGTTCCTTTGAGATGAGCGTCCATTATCTATTGTTCAGTCTTCGGTCTTTTTCCCCCTTTTTTAATATTTCGTCTCATGTGCTTGTGATTTGGAATTATATTTGTGGACATTTTTTTAAAAAAATACACATATAAAGTGGGACTTGATGTGAGAGTAAAAGCACTACATTTTCCACTGTTTTTTTAAAGCTGTTAAATAACAATAACTTCCTTTATAGTTTTTAAAAGATTCTACATCAATCCCAGTGCTTAATTAGTTAATAGTTTTAAGTGAAAAGATTACTCAGGGTTCTAATGTAAACAGATTTCATGCTTGCATCGGTATAACATTTCAATATAAAAATGTCTACAAATCCACACCTCTAAGTAGCAGAGGCAACAACAACAACAACAACAACCTTTAACGAAACCATGCCTCTGAAAATGTTAGTTTTAAGTGAAATTGCAGATTATAATGACATAGTCCACCTGTATTGATATACTGCTAAATCATATCAACCCTATATCTTTAATTGCTTTTTTTAAAAGATATGTTAACTAAAAGCTGTATTCCGTAGAAGTATAAAATATATGTACAACAAAAGTGACAAGTTTTAGAAGAAGAAGAATTGCTCAGGTTTAGAGATGGGTACGAAATGGAAAAACGATGTTTCGTTTTGTTCTGTTTCGTCCACGCCCGCATTTCATTTTGTTCCGTTCCGTATGAATTTTTTTAAACAAATGTACAAAATGGATCAGTAACAAAATGTTTTGTTCTTCTGGGGGCTTCTACTCACCCCTCCTCCTCCTCCTCCTCCTCCTGGGGTCCGGTGGGGCTCCAGCAACAGAGGTGGGCCCTGAAAGGCCTCTCTAGGACCTTGCGAGGCTGCCCTGTGCTGGAGCGTTGGCAGCAGCGGTGGTGGCGGGTGCCGAGAGGCCTAAGGTCGGGATCCCTTTTACAGATGCACCTGATTTTTTTGGGGGGGGGGACGACAAAAATGAATGGAAACAAATGGAAAATTTCCAGTTCATTTTGTTTTGTTTTTCTTTTTAAAAAAAATCAGTTCGTTTTTCATGTTGTTCTGAAATGAAATGAAAAATGAAATTTAAAAAAAATTGTGCCCATCTCTAGTTAGGTTCATTATATGAGCAAGTTTCACATTATACTGCTTATAGTGATAAAGCATTTCAGGCCTGTATAGATTTTAAATTATTGAAAACATTGAGTTAAGTGTGTGAAACAGAAGCATAAAAGACATGTATAGCAAAAAAAAAAATCAAACAAACAATACAGAGTTGAAACACAGCAGAGACAAAGATGGGGGTGGGGTATTTTCTAGGTCAGTGATGGCAAACCTATGGCACGGCTGCCAAAGGTGGCACTCGGAGCCCTTTCTATGGGCACCCGACATTGCCCCTTCATAGCCACCTGTATACAGGTTAAATTACTGTATTGGAACTTTGCAAAAAAAAGTGGGTTTTGAATTGCAGTTTGGGCACTTGGTCTCTAAAAGGTTTGCCACCAATGTTCTAGGTTGTTGTTTTGTCTCTTTAAAAATACCATGTTAGTATTATATATTTTTTTCTCTCTCCTCTGCTCAACTTGGCTCCAATATAACAGAATCGGATCATGTCGATCTTAGTACTGTGTTGTTCCAAACTGATTCATGCACATTATGGGTGTGCAATCACTTGATTGCATTAACTTATGAGTGTTCTTCCTGCTGCTCAGTCTCCATCCCTCCATGCCCTGTAGACATGACCTACGACAGGATGTAGTGGTGATAGACACAAATTTTCTGTATTGTTTGGTGCAATTTCTAAACGGAGAGAACCTGTTGCTCTCCTCTGATTCAGCTCTTCTGACATGATCAAACATAAAGTTCTTTATCAAGATGAGGGATGGAGAGTAGAGCAATGATGGCAGAAAACGGGAGTGAATCCAACTGAACATGGGTTACAGCACTTTGGAAGACCTATTCCGTGGCAGTGGTGGCAGCAAAGAAGATATTAGTTGCTGCTATCATTGTGTCTGCACAGAGGTACTCAGTGGAACTCTTCTGAATGGTCAATGGCCTCCTGCACCATGGCCCACAGGAAAATAGTGCTGACCAGTTGGTAGCTCACTGTTTGCACAGCAGTTTGTAGGCAGAGTGGCTTCGATCAGGAGACTTCTTCCTGGTTGGAGTTTAGCCCGATGTAACCATGCAGGAAGGTAAGTGATTGGCCGCTTGTGTTTCGGAGGCTTCCGAACAGCACCTGGGCTCGCGTTGGTCGTTTTGGAAGCTACTGCTTCTGAAACCAACAGCCCATCCCTACTACAGGAACATAGAACTCCCTGTTGTAGCAGCTCCATTGGCTGCTGATCCATTTCTGGGAACAATTCAAAGTGCTGGTTTTAACCTATAAACTCATCAAGGGCTTGAATCCAAGATATCTAAATTACTGCATCTCCCCATATGAGCCTGCCCAGGCTTTAAGATATTCAGGAGAGGCCTTCATCCCACTACTTTCACAGGTACATTTGGTGGGTATATAGGAGACGGCTTTCTCTTTTGCTGTTCCCCAGCTCTGAAATTCCCTCCCATGGAAGGCCAAGCTGGCCCCATCTCTGCTGTCCTTCCACAGCCAGGCGAAGGCCTTTCTCTTCAGGCAGGCTTTTCCTTAATAAATGGTAGTTTGAAAGGGATTTTAAATGGATCATTGTGCTGCATTTTAAGCACAGCAAAGCAAAGTGCTCTGCTTATATACTGCCCCATAGCACTTCAAGTACTGCCCCCCCACCAGCAAGCTGGGTACTCATTTTACTAACCTCAGAAGGTGGAAGTCTGAGTCAACCATGAGCCTGCTACCTGGGACTGAACCCCAGGTTGTGAACACAGTTTTAGCTGCAGTACAGGCATTTAACCACTGCACCATGAGGCATAATGTTTTCATATTGATTTTATGACTGTTTTAATATAATACTTGTTTAATTATGTTTTAATATTTGCATATTTTAGCTTTTAAATACTGTTTTATGATGTAAGCTACATTGGGTCCTTTCGGGGAGAAAGGTGGGAGAGAAATATTACAAACAAACAAACAAACAAACAAACAAACAAACAAACAAACAAACAAACAAACAAACAAAATAAATAAATAAATAAATAAATAAATAAATAAATAAATAAATAAATAAATAAAT